>JBAPLH010000759.1:0-551623 GCA_037897445.1 Ceriops zippeliana
TAAACAACTATTGAATAAACATATACAGGCACGTAATAAGCTTATTTGATAAGAAGTTATGAGAGTATTGGAAATTGGGAAAGCTATTGGGTTGACATTGGAGGGAGGAGACAAGTTAGTGATTTTACAACTTATGTAAGCAGGAAAGATAAAGGGCAATTGGGAGTAGTATGTAGCCTTTAGATTAGCAATAAACTTGATTTTGCAATTAGGATAATTTGTACTATTAATGTGAGAGGTTTATGGCAGTCAATGAAACTTACAGCAATACAAAAATAGGTCCACCATATTAACCCAAACATTTTGTTTGTTCAAGAAACCAAACTACAAAATACTATCAATATTGTTTTAAGACAAGCATGGGAGGTTAAGGGGTATAAGTGTTAAATGTGGATTTTATGGGGCAATTGGGGGCTTAGTCATTTATTGAAAGGTGTCAATCTTCTAGGTACAAAATAAATTATTGGCTTATTAATTCTTGGTAGTGGTAGGATAATTGGTGCCAATAGGCAAAACTATGGTACTTATCAACATTTATACACTAAATAGCCATGCCAAACAAAGGATTTTTGGAAAAAATTAAGGGAGTTGTGGAATATATTTATGAGATGATAGCGTATAAGTAGTGACTTTAATACTATATTGGTTAAGGACAAGAGAGTAAGGTTTATTGATGACAAGTAGGCGATTTAAGATTTCAAAGACTGTGTACGACATGGAACTTATAGACCTACCTATGTAAGGTTACAATTATATTTGAAATAACTCATGGGAGGTTCTTTCCTTGAGTTAGTTAGATAGATTCTTAGTGGAAGTTGAATGACTACAAGTCGTGCCAAACTTGAAATAATGGGGAGTACATTTTTTTTTCTTTAATCACTTAGGAGCTTCTTTGGGGACTAAAGATCAAGATTAAGGACCTACACTTTTTTGATATTTCAATCATTGGATAGATGATAAGAAGTTACAGAGGGAGATAAAAGTTGTGTAGTCATAAATAGAGGTCCTAGGCCACCCAAGTGTTTCTTTTGGTGGTAGAATATGGGTTGTGAAAAACTACCTAAAATCCTAGAGTAAGAAGGAAAGATTGGATCATTAGAAGAATGTAAGGGAGGAAGAAATAAGAATTGAGTACCTAACTATAAAGCAAGAAACACAACAACTATCTAAAATAGAGAGGACAAACTTACTAAAGGCTTGAGCGAACTATTGGACTACAATGAGAAAAGAGAAGCAATATTGGCATCAGAAATCTCAACTACGATGGTTAAAGGAAGAAGACAAAAATTCAAAGTTTGTCTACATTCAAGCATTAAACAAAAGAAGTAAAAACATGATTGAATCTATCAAGATGGATGACACAAAAGTCTTTAAACCTAAGAAGGTAAAGGGAATTGTATTCACCAAGTTTAAGAATTTGTTAGGAGTTTCCATTGAGCCATGTCTAGTAATGAATGAAATTTTTTTCCATAAGTTAGATAGAATAAATAATATGATCTTGGAGAGCCCATTCACAATTAAGGAAGTATGGAAAGCTATTAAAGATTATAATAGCAATAAGGCTCCAAGTCTGAATGGTTTTAACTTCAATTTCATTAAGTACCACTAGGAGATGGTAAAGCATGATGTGATGATGTTCATCAACAACTTTAAATCAATGGCAAGTTATAAAAAGCACATATTTCCATCTTTATAGTGATGATCTCGAAGGTTGATGGAGTAATAGAACTTGGTCAATTTCAATCAATCTCACTAGTTGGTTGCATTTATAAGATACTTGTTAAAGTTTTGTCTTGGCAACTTAGCTTAGTAATCCAAAAGGTTAAGAGGGACTCTTAGTCAACTTTTATGAAGGGACAAAACATACTTGATAGTGTCTTGGTGGCAAATGAAATAGTTGAGGTGATGTAGAAGCAAAAAGCAAGGGGAGTTATCATCAAAATTGATTTTGAAAAGATTTATGATTCAGTTGAGTAGACATTCCTAGTTGACATAATAAGATACATGAGATTTGGAAGCCAATGGAGAAAATGGATGTGAGAGTGTATATCTATACTTAAACTATCTGTACTTATCAATGGCAATCCAACTTAATAGTTCAAGATGATTAGAGGCTTGAGATAAGGGGATCCTTTGTTACCTTTCTTATTTATCTTAATAGTTAAGGGTCTTAACTCAATCTTTATAAAGGTTACAGAGATAGGACTTATTAGAGGCATTAAGTTAAGACATGACGTTATATTGACACACTTGCAGTTTACTGATAATTTCATTATTTTCAATGAAACAGATGAAAGGTCTGCAAGAAATTGCAAAAAGATCCTCCAATGCTTCAAATGTTGCATGGGAATAAAGATCAACCTATATAAAATAGTTATGTATGGAGTATAGGTCTACGACACGAAGATGCAAAGGTGGGCTAGATTCTAGAAACGTAGAGTGGTATTGTTACAATTGAAATATTTAGGTTTTCTGCTGGGAGTAAACCCACGAGATAAAGCCTTATAAGACTTAGTAATTAGGAAAATGAAAAGCAAATTGGCAGAATGGAAAGTAAGATTCTTGTTAAGGGTTGGGCACCTAGTGTTATTAAATCCTATTTAAGATTGTTATTGATATACTTTATGCCATTGTTTAGAATGCCAAAGAGTGTGGAGGAGTGGATTAAGAAGATTCAAAGATCCTTTTTATGAGGAGTAGAAGATGATAAGAAACTGATACACTAGGTTGTATGGGGTTTGATATGCCAATAAAAACATAGAGGTGGACTTAATGTCAGTAACCTAAGTGACACCAACACAAGCCTTTTATCTAAGTCATTTTGGAAGGTTGAAAACACAATGCATAATGGTTCAAAGCACTTGAAGTAAGATATGGAGAATGTTAAGTATGGCTATAGGAGTGGTTGGTAAGGTGCTTGCAAATGTCTCTAATATGAAAAGGCATTTATTTACTGTGGCACAAAGAGAATAGGAACATAAAATGGCTAATTTACTGTGGCACAAAGAGAATAGGAACATAAAATGGCTAAATCTTACTATAGTTATTCAATATGAGATAATAAAAAGGTGGATTTTTGGAACTAGTGATAGCTAGGTAATACACCACTAGCAAAGAAATTTATGAGACTTTTCACATTATTTTAAAGAGGGCTCGATCAATATTTTTGCTAAGTGGGAGCAAAATTGATGGGTGTAGAAATTCAAGTGGTAGTAGATTTTTTTTAATTAGGAGATTGATCTAAATGTTGAGTTCATGAAACTTTTTATAGCCTATCAACCAATAAGAGGGGAAAGGATAGGTCTATTTGGCAAATGGAGTAAGATGGGCAGTTTTCTGTGAAATACTTTTGTGATCTCCAAAACAATCTTCGTCTACCATATAAGGAAGGGGCAGCTAGAATATGGCAAGGTTTGGCTCCCCCAAACATGGAAATTTTTAGGGGTAGTTGATACTAGATCGGCTTCTAGTCAAAGAGAGATTACAGTGGGTTAGAAGCTTTGATAGTAATTGTAGTTGCCCACTTTGCTCTTTGGAGCATAAATCAATTGCTCACCTATTTCTCCATTTTCATCTGGTCTAGGTAGTTTGGTGTAGGTGTCTAAAATAATAGGGAATCTTATAGGTAGCCTTGAGCTTAATCAAACATACATAGGAATCATAGCTTGGATTGAGTTAAGGTTGCAAATCAGGAGAGATATGACTAATGAGGTTCTTCTTAATTATGTGGTCTATTTGGTTAGGGAGAAATGAACATTTATTTGTGAGTAAGCCATTCTCAATTAATAAAATCTATGACATGATCTGTATTAGGATGTGGTGGTGGTTAAAGGAAGATGACTGAATAAGAAAGAAAAAGTACAATCATGGGACTTAGTTTAGTCACTCCTACCAAAGGGTACATACAAATTTAACACTAATTCTATAATGACAAATATGAGTGGAGTGGTAGGCATTAAGGGAGTGTTGTGAGGCGACAAAGAAAAGGTGATATGTATGTTTTTAAAGGTGATTAAGGCTACTAGTATTAATGAGGTAGATTTTTTTTGTGATCAGAGAGGCAGTTGTTTCATGGAGTCAATAGAATGTGGTGGAAGAGGCTTCACTGATTATAGAGAGTAACTCTCGCATTATAGTTGCATAGATTAACAAGAAGGAAAAATTACCTTAGAAGTTTTCATCAATGTTCTACAGCATTAACAATCAAACTGAGAACCAAGTTTATTTTGTCTTCTAGCCTTATAAATGCAACCAACTTGTAGACATTTTGGCTCAATAAGGTAAAATCTATCATACGAATTTGGTGGTATGAATATAAAGATTACTAGGCGGCTAAACCATTAAGTCCTCTTTTTTTTTTTTTTTTTTCAAATGGTCATATGTTGGAGTTATTTTTGTATTTTTTTGTTAGTATAAGATATTTTTTCACTACCTTACACAATTATATAGACTTATTTTATTAGTTATTGATCCTTATATAATATTTTTTAATTAAGATAAGTAGTTGTAATTGGTTTAAACTAAAACTAGTTAATTTTAAAGAATATGATAAGTGAGTAGTTTTTTTTATATATAGCCTTAAAAATTAAATAATTAATATTTATCTTTAATCATATGAGCCATTTTAGAGATAATTTTAACATTCACCCACTAGGCTTACATTATTCCAAATTAGTGATATAGTTATTTATGATCATGACTTAAACTACCAATAATCAATAGTCAAAACTATAGTTTATCAATAAATTAATTATAACAATTATGCAATACTTTAGGAAAAATTTTATTTTGTGTATTATAATGTTAGTAAATTTCTAATGAAAAAATTTATTAGGGCAAGACTTTATTGTATGACAAAAATTTAAACCTGAATCCATTCAAGTATCAAATAAACTTAATATAAATACACAACATAAGTTCTTATTTACAAATGACCAAACTTTTTAAAATACCAAAATATCAAAAAAAAATATAGTCTAAAATGAAACTAGAATTGAGCTAACAAGCTCATATACTTAATATGATCTTTATATAAATTAGCCAGCAATCCTTTAGTTATAGGATCAGCAATTATAAGTCAAGTATTGAAATGCTCAATTATAATTGCATACTCTTTAACATAATTTCTGTCAACAAAAAACTTTAGTGGTATAGAAATAAAACTCACAATTTATAATTTTGTGATAAAATTCTTTAACTATAAAGCCTATGGTGCAATCTTATGTCATGTATTGAATTACACTTTTATAGTGGAAGAAGCAATAATTATTTAATTGATATTTCTCTAAGATAAATTACCCTCAATAAACATAAAAATGTATCAAGTTATCTACACACTTATCCAAATCAACATCTAAATATCTAATTATCTCTATGTAATTATTGTGTTTGTATGTAAGCTTATAGTTTTTGGAGTTTTGTAGATACCTTATAGCATTTTAGTAGCTTTTTAATGTTTATTACTTTAATATCTCTATAAAATTCTTGTTACAAATGTAATGTTATGTTTAGTGTAGATTTGAGTATACATAGAGCTAACAATTATTGATGTATATAATATGTTTTTCATCTATTCTCACTTTAAATCATTCTAAAGATATTTTTTAAGAAAGAATTTGTCCCTTTTAACTATAAGTGTTATAATGAAAGAATAATTTTTTATCTTAAATCTCTCTAAAATCTCTTCAATATAAGCCTTCTAAGATAGTTTTAATGTTTGTTAGAATCTATCTTTGTGAATATATATGCCAATGATATAAGAAATTCCACCAATATTTTTCATTTTAATGTTTTGAAAGAGAAATTTTTCAATCATATGTAATAACTTCAAATTATTGTATGTAAATAGAATATCATCTATATTCGAAACCAAAATAATATAATCTCTTTCAAGAGCCTTAAGTTGTATACAGTGATCCATAATATTCTTTATAAATCTATATGAAATTATAATATTGTGAAATTTTGTAGATCACCATCGGAAAGATTGCTTAAACTATTTATGGATTTCTTAAATTTGCATACTAGGTGACTTCTTTATTACCAATGAAATTTTACTCATGTATACCTTTAGAGCTATCAAAGTTTGTTCTTAAAAGTTTTTTTTTCATTAGGGTGTTAGTCAATGTTTTATTAAATTTCACAAATTTTTTTGCAATAATTTTCATGAAATCTTTACTCATGCAATAATTTTCACTTATCATAAAAAACTCTTTAATTGTAGTACGTAATTCCCTATAAACAAATGATTTATTTACATAGAAGATCAAATCCACATCCATACACTTTAAAATCAAAAATATCTTTTCTTTTAGTCTATAAAATTGTCATTAAACAATATTCAAATATGAGTAAAATTATTATAATAAGTAGTAGAAACAACTTTATTAACTAGAAAACATGCATCTATTAATGTCATTAAATAATAAATCATCATAAAATATAATTTTAAACCTTATTATGAATAGAAGTCATAACATATCTTGAATTGAACAAAATATTAAAATAGAAAATTTTCATATAATGGGTATAAAAAATATAATTTAATTGTCTAATTCAAAATTTATTCTAATCAATTCAACAAAATAAATACCTCTTTATAGGGTAAAGTAATTTGTTTTAAAAAATTAAATGAAACTTTAATATTTTATTTATTATCCAATGATTATATTTTTGTGTGATTCTTTGTCGATCATTATTATTAGAATAATTTAAAATGTTGTGACTAATCTTACATTATTATAATATTTCTTATAATAACATTTATAAGACCAAAACATGATAAACACATATTAAATTCCAAACTGGACAATTTTGTCATCAATCATATACGATTCCATTTTTTTTATCTCATCTTTATGACACTTACATAGATGTATCCATTGCCTAGCTAGGAACACGTATTAATAATTCAATTCTTAGCCAGAATCAATTCTAGGTTTGGCAAAATCATGTTTTCCACCTTCTTATAATTAATATCACCAATCAATTTTAAATACCATTAATTATATCACATGTAATTATATCCCCATGAATGATTAATTATGTAACATTTAAATAACATATTAACATGATAGAAAGATATATATTATCATAATTCCTCATGACTTTAATATACATGATCCTAGAAATATATACAAGAATGCCACTGTTTTCTTAATCTTCGATTATCGAATTTTCAAACATGTACACATGTTTGAAGGTTTGGTAAAAAAATATTCCTTACTTGAAGAACATATAATCCTAACTTTCTGTTATTCTCATAGTCTTATATGGGTTGTAATTGTTGTCAACTAGATTTAAGTGTGCAAGTAATTTGACATGGAGGGGTAAGAAAGTAAAGTCATGTAGAAGGGTAAGAGAGTAATTTGAAGTTACATGGAGGGGCAAGGAAGTAAAACCATATGGCAACCCTACACCATCGGTAGAAAACAAAAAAACACGGCTGAAAAGGGGTCTAGATGGCAAACTGGAAAAAAAAATGATAAATATGTTAGAGAGAACCGAGAGAGCTAAATGACAAAGACATACCACCGGGAAAGATAAATGGGTACAAACCAGAAAATGGGGCATACACCACCAGGAGAGAGAGAGAAAGAGACACCACTAGAAGAGCAGAGCAGACCAGACATACACCATTGGGAAAAATACGATATAATAAAGTGAGATAAGGCAAAAGAAGAGTGGACGGCAGAATAGGGGTACACGGTCGGATGGAGAGAGAGAAAACATGTGAGAAATGTACAACCACCAGCACACCAACGGCAAAACTAGAAATGCACCACCCCTGGAAGAGAAGAAAACCAGAAAACCAAAAACGAAAGACTAGCGGAACCATGAAACGGACGACGAGAGTAGATCTGGTATCTGTGAGGCTTGAGAACAGTGAAGCGGGTACAGATCTGAAATGTGAGACCAGAACGTGCGTCGGCATTAGACCAAGACGTGCAATAGCAAGACTAATCAGAAGCATAGGGCAGGCTGTGAGATGTGATCTGACAGACTAAAAGAGTGAGTGCAAGTTAGGAAGCTGTGAGACGGTGAAAGCAAGAGTTGTGTGAAATAACCTAGAGAAGGAATTCAGTTAAGCATTGGAAAGAACTCATCATATTTCCATATTTCTTCAAGAGAGTTTAGAGAGTTATGGCAGACTTCTAAGTGGCAGTGAAGCAGCCTATTTAATTCAACAGAGGCAAGACAAGCTAAAAGAAGGATAGAGACAATAAGTGATACTCTTTGTATTGTACTTGCTTTGAATTTGCAATAGTGAAAGGAACAGAGGATTAAGACATCCATTGTACCTACATTGTGAATATCGGGAGTACTACACTGGTATTCTCAAGTATAGTGGATTGTCTTGGTAGAGTAAAAGTCCCTATCATCATGGATGTATGTCACATTGACAGAACCACGAAAATCACTTGTGTCTCTACTTTGATTTACATTTTGTGTTTTGAATTGAGTTGTGAATGCAGCTAAAGTATCATCGAATCCATAACTTAAAGAAGACCTAATCAAGAACATCCGATCTGTCTAATAGGCAAGGTGTCTAAAAGGTGACTTTGGAGACTATTGTGATTAGTAGGTAACAATAAATCTACCTTAGTCCAATATAAGAAATAATTTGCTTTTGAGAAGAGTTTGAAGTTATTCACATACTTGCGTATTGACAAGAGTTAGAGTATTAAATAAGTAAAATACTTTGACTTAAATTATTAGAGCGTATTTTTAAGGGGTGCGATACTGATTCACCCTCCCTCAGTATCACAGACTAGTAAATCGTAGGGTGAAGTTAGGAACTTCAATTGGTATTAGAGCCTAGTTCACCAGTTTAAATCTTAACAGCTTGGTGTACTAGTTTGAAGGGTTTCAAAAGTTATAACTCATTCAGCATACTGAGAAATGGATGCCGGTACCAATACCGGCACTACTTACAACAAGAAGGTTCCAATCTTTAATGGAACCAACTATCATATGTGGAGAGCAAGAATGCAGGTGGTATTTGCAACCATGGGCATGAACGTGGTGAAATCTGTATAGGAGGGTTTTGTGGCTCCAGAGGAAGGTAAAAATCCAACCCTAGAGGAATTAAGGCAGTTTAAGATAAATGGGAAGGCCTTAAACTTCATCATTTCAATATTGCCAAATGCAAAGTATGCTAAAATTATGGATTGCAAATCTACTAAGAAGATATGGTATAGACTATAGAAAGTCTATGAAGGTGATGGCAAAATGAAGGAGGCCAAGCTTTAAGTTTTCAAGGAGAGATATGAATCCCTCATACTGTATAAGAATGAGACAGTTCAAGAGTTCTTCACAAGGGTTATTGATGCTGTAAACGACCTTAGAAGTCATTGGAAGAACAAGAAGGACTCATCTATTGTGAAAATTTTTTTGAGAATTTTGCCTGAGAGGTTTGCCTCAAAGGTGGTAGCCATAGAAGAGAGTAGAGATCTCAATTCTATGTCTCTGCATGATCTCTAGTGCAATCTTATTGCATATAAGATGAGAATGAAGTCAACTGAGAGCTCCTCAACATCAATGGTATCAAAGGAGGCAGCTTTCAAAGCTATGAAACACTTGAAGATAAAAGAAGAGGAAGAATCATCCAGTGAGGATGATGATGAGGAGGAGGAAGAAAATGAAGGTGAAGTATTGGCATACTTTACAAGGAAGTTCAAAAAGGGGTTTAAGAAGGGAAAAGGACAGTTGTCCTTAAGATGTTATCGTTATGGACAGACTGGACACTTTGCTTCTTAATGCAAAGTGAAACTTGATTATGAAGATGAGGATGGTGATGATGAGCCGAATTCAAAATGGAAAAGACCATCATTCAAATCAAAGAAGTCCAACAAGAAGACTGCCAACCCACAAAAGAAGAAGAGAGGCTTTTTCAAGAGTTATGTGAGTCACATAAAAGAAGTTGATGAGGAGGAAGATGAAGACTCATCATATAAGTATGCCTTTATGGCATCAACTCAAGGTGGTAGTTCAACCTCTGAAGAGGAAGAGGAGGTTGATGAAGAAGAACCAGATCTTGAAGCTGAGTTGGAAGTAGCTTCAAAGGGGATAATCAAAAAGGGCAGAACCATAAGAAGGTTGGAAGCCCATATAAAACAAGTTAAAGCAAAGATTGAGGAACCAGGAAGTCAAAAGGATGAAATAAGTGCTAAACATATTGATTTGAAAAGAAGATTTGAAGAACAAATCAAAATATATGAAGACCTTACTATAGAGCTTGGCTCAAGGACTTCAACAATTGAAGAAATAGAAATATAGTTGCTAAGACTTTAGCAACAACTCAAAAAGAGTAAGGAGAACTTACAGAAGTTTGAAGTGGTAGGAGAAACAAGCTTTGCAAGAGAAAAGAAGAATGAGACTTTGCCACAGAAGTTGAAAGAGAAGGTTGTGACTCAGGAGAAGATAACTGAAGAAGAGAAGACAGTTATCAAACCAAAGCCAAGGTCAAAAAAGATGTATATGGTTAAACTACATCTCAGAAAGAAAAGAAAGTTAGCTAGCCAAGGGCAATGGCTGAACAGAAGAAGGAAAAGAAGGTGGCTGAAATGAAAGCCACACAAGTAAAGAAACTAGCTACCCCTACACAGCAAGTAATGAACAAAAGAAAACAAGCTGTGATTAGACCCAAGAAGATGCAGTTTCAAGGTTATTGTCTTTATTGTGGAGTTTGGGGTCATAAGCTAAGTAAATGCTGGTGGAGAAGGCCAATTTACATCTCCAACTTGAGAAGATTTGATGCTACATATAAGGGGAGACAATACAAAATTCAGAAGAGAACACTTGTCGTGAGTTCTTTCACTTACTGTAAAAAGCAAGGACACACTGACAAGGATTGTTGGTGGAAGCCCAAACAAATGGTTTCAAAGAACAAGTTTGCTATATTGGCAGACTTGGAACAGTGTGAAAGGTGTGCACAGGATGGCCATAATGCCAAGAGATGCATAACACTTCTTGATGAGAATCATGGAGATGATGGGTGGAAAGCTTCAATGGTTGCAAAGGGTCCATTGCACATTCCAGAAGGCCCAATAACACGAGTTAGAGCCAAAAATATTAAAGAAGCCTTAAATGGGCTGATTCAGGACATTCAGGCCAACCCAGCTTCAAATGGTGCGAATTCAAGTTTGACAAGGAGTCCAGACATAATTAATATAATTAGAATACTTAATAGGGAAGAATAAGTAATAACATTTCTTCCTAAATAAGAATTTATATTTATGTTGGAATTTGTCCACAATTAAGAATTCTTCCAAAATAAGGATTTGTCCTAAGTAGGAATTTATGCCTCTTTAGGATTGCTATCTTAGCCTATAAATAGGCACCCCTTGTAAGCTCTGGAGGCAGACAACTTTGAGTGAAATAGAAAGCAAGGGTTTTTTTTTTCCTTCAGTTCTTTTAAGGACTAAAGAACTTATCAAGAGGTAATTCTTCTTGTGGCATTCTAATCGACTTATCACTCCCAATTCCTTTCTTTTCTGGAGTGTGGCGTCCATATCCCTCTTAAATACCCTAGGTTCGTGTTTCTTCCAAGGGTGGGTCTAGGGTTTGTGATATTAAACTCTGGTTTAGCTTTCCTGGTTGTTCTTGATTCCTTATGTGCGTTGGGTCCCTAAGCCACGTCTTTTGGGGTTTTTTCTCATCACTTCTCCCTGAGCAAGAGAAGGCACTCGATGGCACAATAAAGACAAGTGGTGCAGTCAAAGTTAAGTAAAAAGAGAAAGCTATCTTCCAACCAGTTCAAAAGAAAGAATATAAAGTTAAAAGGGAGGTGGCTAATATAGCTGAAATTCCACTGAAGGCTAACTACAAGGATAAGCAGTGGATTCTTGACAGTGGATGCACTTCACACATGACAGGAGACAAAAGTAGATTATCAAAGATAAACAAGTCAAGAGAAGACAGAGTCAAATTTAGCAATGATGATTCACTCAACATCAGTGGTCAGGGGTCAATAAATATTGGAAAAGGAAAGTTGAAAGATGTTTTACACGTTGAAGGACTTAGATATAATCTAGCATCTGTCAGTTAACTATGCAATGAAGACCATAAAATGATATTCACAAAAATAGGAGTAAAGAAGGCAATATTGTTGCAGTTAGGAAGAGAATAGCTAGAAATTTATATGTAATTGATGAGGACAAGACAAACAACTGTTTACTTACAAAAGAAGAAGAAAATCAACTCTGGCATAAGAGGCTGGGACACTTAACACAGAAGAACATGAGGAAGCTCACCACTACTCATGCAATTAGAGACATTCCAGACCTTAAGAGAGAGAGGAAGTATATCTACTTAGCATGCTCTAAAGGAAAACAGGTCAGAAAGGAGTATAAGACCAAAGAGTTTAGTTCTGAAGTAATGCTTGGCATTGTACATACTGATTTATGTGGGCCGATGAGAACAAAAAGGTTGAATGGTGAAAGGTACTTTATCTTGTTTGTTGATGATTATTCCAAAAGGACCTACATCATACACCTCAACACATGTCAAAAGTTTTGAAATGCTTCAAGAGAAATAGAAGATTAGCTAAAAATGAGAGTGGAAAGAAGATCAAAGTATTGAGGTCAGATCAAGGCATTGAATTTGCAAATGAAGCTTTTGAAGATTACCTTGAGAAGCATGATATTCATCATCAAATGGTAGCAGCAAGAACACCTTAACAGAACGGGGTGGTAGAGAGAAAAAATAAAGTTGTGGTTGAAATGGCAAGAACTTTACTACTGGAATCCAAGCTTCACACAAGATTTTGGATAGAAGCAACATTTATAGCCGTGCACCTACTGAACAAAGTTTTACTAAGGCCCAATACTAATAAGACTCCATATGAGCTATGGAGTGGGAAGAAGACAACAACTAAGTATCTCAAAATCTTTGGCAGCACATGTTTTGTGAAGAACAAGGAGCAAAACTTGGGAAAATTCAATGCTAGGTCTAATGAAGGCATCTTTGTGGGATACTCAACAAAGACAAAAGGTTACAGAGTTTTCCTACATAAGATGGGAAAAGTGATCACGTCTAGTGATGTGAGAATAGATGAGAACTAGAAAATAGTGTAGAATGAAGAAGCTGAGGACAATGAAGAAGATGACTTCAATGTAGATGAAGAATCAGACCAACTTGAAGAAAAGGAATAAGAAGTAAATTCAGACTTAGAGAAGAGTGAGTCTGAAAATGAAGAAAGAGATCCTTTTGTAACTAAGACTGTGCAAGAAAGAAGGACAAAGAAAACGTGGATCAGTGCTCATCAAGGAAATCAGATTATAGGTGACCCATCTGCAGGAGTTACAACAAAAAAAAGAATTGTGGGAGCTACTACTTACTCTCACAAGTTGAACCTAAATCTGTTGAAGAGGCTACACAAGACAAAGCCTGGGTCAAAGCTATCAATGAGGAGCTGGATCAAATCAAGAAGAATGATACATGGGAGCTAGTTCCAAGACCTACTAATAAGAATGTTATAGGAATAAAATGGGTGTTTAGGAATAAACACAATGAAGATGGCAAGGTGGTGAGGAACAAGGCCAGGCTGGTTTGCAAAGGCTATGCTCAGATATAAGGGGTAGATGTTGATGAAACTTTTGCACCAATGGCAAGGTTAGAAACTATTAGAATGTTCTTAGCTTTGGCAACACATAAAAGGTATAAAGTTTATCAGATGGATGTGAAATCAGCCTTTCTGAATGGGCTGTTGAAAGAAGAAGTGTATATTGAACAACCCGATGGAGTACAAATCAGTGAGGATGAGACACATGTGTGCAACCTAAAGAAAACCTTGTATGGAATTAAACAAGCCCCAAGAGCAAGGTATAGTAGGCTGGATGCATACTTGAGAAGGTTGAACTTTAGAAGATGAACAATTGATAATAACCAATATGTGTTCAACTCAAAGAAATGAGAGCTAATAACCATAGTATATATAGATGACATCATCTTTGGAAGGGATCACTCTGAGGTATGCCAAGAATTTGCACAGAAGATGAGTGAGGAATTTGAGATGTCATTGATTGGAGAAATGACTTCCTTTCTTGGATTACAGATAAAATAGTGTGAAGAAGGTATTTTTATTTCTCAAACAAAATATGCCAAAGAAATGCTAAAAAAGTTTGACATGGAAGATAACAGACCTGTCAGCACCCCTATGATAGTGGGCTATAAGTTAATAAAAGATTAGAAGAGAAGGAGTACAAGCCCTACAGAATACAGGAAGATGATAAGGAGCCTTCTGTACCTTACAACATCAAGGCCTAATCTTATGCAAGCTGTGTGTGTTGCTAGCAGATTCCAAGCTGATCATAAGGAATCTCATGTGTTGGCGATGAAAAGAATCCTAAGATACCTCAAAGGGACACTGGAAATGGGTTTGTGGTATCTTGCCATGGATTCTATAAAACTACAAGCATACATTGATGCAGACTAGGCAGGAAGTATAGATGATGGAAAATCAACCAGTGGCTCTAGTTTCTACTTGGGTTTAAAGTGTGTTGCATGGTTAAGTAGAAAGCAAAACCGCGTTGCTTTGAGCATAGCTGAGGCTGAGTATATAGCTGCTTGTGCAGCATATACTCAGGTGATATGGATGCAAAGACAATTGGCAGACTTAGGTGTTAAAATAAAGTTAGCAGTAAGTGTACTTTGTGATAATCAAAGTGCTATTGACCTCAGCAAGAATCCGGTTCAACATTCAAGGAGCAAGCATATTTGATATCCAGTATCACTTCATTAAGGATCAAGTGGAATAGGGTACAATTTAGTTAGAGTATGTTGGCACTAAAGATCAAATTTTAGATATTCTAACTAAACCTCTGTCCACAAAGTTGTTTGAAAAGTACAGAATGAGTTTGTCTATGCAAATGTCTCCTCAAGCTTAAAGTTTAGATGAATCCTCCATCTCTACTTTGTGAGTTTTTATTGTAATTTTTTGTAATTGGTTGGAAAAGGGGGAGAGAACAACAGTGCAGGGGGAGTTGTTAAGAAAGGGAGATTGCATATTTAGAGGGAGTTGTAATTACTGCATAATGGCTTTTGTTATGAGTGTTGCCAACAATTACAAAGGGGGAGATTATTTTTGCCATAGCCTTGTATGGGTTGTAATTGTTGTCAACTAGATTTAAGTGTGCAAGTAATTTGCCATGGATGGGCAAGAGAGTAATTTGAGTTACATGGCAAGAGAGTAATTTGAAGCTACATGGAGGGGCAAGGAAGTAAAACCACACGGCAGCCCTATACCATTGGTAGAAAAGAAAAATAAAACATAGCTAAAAAGGGGGCTAGACGACAGACAAAAAAAATGGCAAATACGTTGGAGAGAACCGGGAGAGCAAAATGGATACAAACCAGAAAAAGGGGCATACACCACCGGGAGAGAGACAGAGAGACACCACCAGAAGATTAGACGAGACCAGACATACACCACTGGGAAAAATATGGTATAATAGAGTGAGATACGACAAAAGAAGAGTGGACGGTAGAACAGGGGTACACAGTCGGATGGAGAGGGAGAAAACACGTGAGAAACGTACAACCATCGGCACACCAACAGCAAAACCAAAAACGCACTACCCCTAGAAGAGAAAAAAACAAAAAAAACAAAAACAGGAGACCAATGAAACCATGAAACAGACGAGGAGAGTAGATCTGGTATCCGTGAGGGTTGAGAACAGCGAAGCGGGTGCAGATCTGAAACATGAGACCAGAACGTGCGTCCACATAAGAACAAAATGTGCAACAGCGTGAGACCAGAATGTGTAACGACGTGACTGATCAAAAGCAACGTGCATTTCTAGATTTCTTCAACGGAGGTTAGAGAGTGTTGTGGTGGACTTCTAAGCAACAGTGAAGCAACCTATTCAATTCAATAGGGGCAAGACAAGCTAAAAGAAGGGTAGACACAGTAAATGACACTTTTTGTATTGTACTTGCTTTGAATTTGCAATAATGAAAGGAACAGAGGATTAAGACATCTATTGTAATTACATTATGAACATCAGGAATACCATATTGGTATTCTCAAGTATAGTGGATTGTTTCGGTAGAGGAAAAGTCCCTACCACCATGTAAATCTCTTATGTCCGAACTTTGATTTACATTCTGTGTTTTGAATTGAATTATGAACACAACTAAAGTATCATCGAAACCATAACCTAAAGAAGACCTAATCAAGAACATCCGAACTGTCTAATAGGCAAGGTGTCTAAAAGGTGACTTTAGGGACTATTGTAATTAGTAGGTAACAATAGATCTACCTTAGTCAAATATGAGAAAGAGTTTGCTTTTGAGAAGAGTTTTAAGTTGTTCACATACCTACATATTGACAAAAGTTAGAGTATTAAATAAGTAGAATACTTTAGCTTAAATTATCAAAGTGTGTTTTTAAGGGGTGTGATACTGATTCACCCCACTTCTCAGTATCACAGACTAGTAGATCCTAAGATGAAGTTGGGAACTTCACTTTCTATAGCCAACAATGTGACAAACAACAACCTTTTAAAGGTTGGGTACGTGAAAAGGTAACCTCCAAAGCATGTCGTGAAAGTCTTGGTGATTAGCATAAGATTTTTCAATCATGGCATATTAAAAATACACAAAAGACCCAAACTTCTTTAAGGGCCATTCATCAAAATGAGTTATAATCAATACAACTAAAGTATAGGTTTGGATACCAAATAAAAGAATTTATTTAGCACAAACTTGCAAAAAAATTGGGCAAAAAAACCCATTTAATCATATTGATCGGCAATTATTTATGATATTAACTTATAGCCTAATACTTGTATGTTAATGGTAAATGGACTTCTATTTTATAGACTAAATAGTTATTAATCTTTATTCAACTTCCTTTCAACAAAGTAAATTGTTGCAATTAATTTGAATTTGAATTAATTAACTTTGAGTGATATTGATAAATGAGTAATTACTTTTGTATTTATTACTTTGAGAAATTAAATGACTTGTATTTAATTTTAATCACATGTTGCTTTAAGGGAAATTTTATTTACATAACACTCGACATGCAAGGATTAGATGATTTATAAGGTATCTACCTAATGTGTCACAATTTTGTCATGCAAAAAAATGCCATTCACAACAAATGTTGGAACTCTATAATCCGTTATTAATTCCAATGTCTTCCACTTAATTTCAAATACCAAAGACATAGAAGTGGACTAAGGGAGAATGGGACAAAAGCAGATCCAGTTTACAGGCTTTTGTGTTTTGATTACAAGGATTTTGTTTCTTTCTCCCGTTCACATGGAACTCCTGCTTTTGTATGATTTATGATTTTATATGGCACTGACAATCAGGCGTTGTTTTTGCCTTTCTTTGGTATCAATCTTTTGTATGATTTATGATTTTATAACGTAGTCAACTTAGTAGAATTTTTTGCATCATATTTTCTTTTGGTCCATCTAGGGAGTTGTCAAGCTAGAAAACTTTAAAATTTTGAATATTGAATAACTAATTATATAGGAATATTTGCCCTTCATCAATGTGATCACAAGGATAATTTTCCAAAAAATCCTTTTAAAAAAGCCTTCCCAATTCCTACGACAAAAGCTATGACTAAAAGTATATAAAAGATATTCCTTTAATTTTTTTTC
Source organism: Ceriops zippeliana (assembly GCA_037897445.1). Lineage (NCBI taxonomy): Eukaryota > Viridiplantae > Streptophyta > Magnoliopsida > Malpighiales > Rhizophoraceae > Ceriops > Ceriops zippeliana. Next base: position 17,619 of record JBAPLH010000759.1, read on the forward strand.
TTTTGTTTTCTATTGCCTATCGTCAGCTTTGCATAGTAGGAGCTTAAAAACTAGACAGCAATTTCTTTTTGACAGGTGCAAACTTGCTCCTGTAATGGCAGAAATTGATAAAATAGTCAGGTCGGGAGGTAAATTGATTGTCCGAGATGAATCAAGTGCAATAGGAGAAGTGGAGAACTTGTTGAAATCCTTAAGTGGGAAGTTCATCTAACCTTCACCAAAGATCATGAAGGTCTACTTAGCACTTAGAAAGCCAACTAGTGGCCACAAGTATTTGCCATTTCACTTTGATCGTGTAATTTGTCTCCTCTTTTCTACATAACCAAATGAGCCCACGAGAGCAATCTCTGCAAAACTGTGCTCCCTTAGGAATGTTCGTAATGATAAAGGTTCCAACTATTTTCCTATAACTGTTACCTTAAATGGCGAAATACCCCTATTTTCTGTAATTGTTACCTTAATAGGGAGTTACTTCTCTTTTCTGTAACTATTACCTTAATAGGGAGTTACTTCTCTTTTCTGTAACCGTTATCTTTAAATAGGGAGTTACTCCTCTTTTCTGTAACCGTTATCTTTAAATAGGGAGTTACTCCTCTTTTCTGTAACATTACCTTAAATAGGGAATTACTCCTCTTTTCTGTAACTGTTACCTTAAATAGGGAGTTACTCCTCTTTACCTTAAGTAAGGAGTTACTCCTCTTTTCTATAACTGTTACCCTAAATAGGGAGTTACTCCTCTTTTCCTGTGACCCTTATCTTTAAATAAGGAGTTACTCCTCTTTTCCTATAATCGTTATCTTTAAATAGGAAATTACCCCTCTTTTCTTGTAACTGTTATCTTTAAATAGGGAGAGTGAAGGGATTTTAAACCCAATGACCCAAATTACGGTTATGCCTAACTGACCATCATATTAGGCCTTTTATATTGGGTCATACTTTAAATAACAAGGGCTACTTATGTTAATTAATTTAACAATCTCCCATTTAGCCCATGTTATGACTTGATGACTCATTGATAAATAAGTGTACACAATACTTAAAGATCATCAAACCATAATACTTGATTGAATTAAAATAATTGGATCATAGCGGTCACATATCTTTTAGCGACATGATTCCTTCCATGTATCACATAATCATTATAATTCATAATAACCTAACCAAGGAACATTGAAACTTTACATTGTCATTTCCATATATGCTACCATTTATCTCATAAATTATAACTATATACAACTAAATGCAGATAACCAAGCGCAAACAAAACCATAACCTTAATTGAATTCCTAAGTGTCACAATGATATGAGCAGCCCAAAATATTGACTTTCAAGAAAATGAGGACCTATCCAAAATGCCCTTCTGTTCAACATGTCCAGTAAATATTTTCAGTGGCAAACCTTTAGTTAACGAGTCTGCTATCATTAATTCAGTATCAATATGCTCAATGGGCACTCTATGGTTTTGCACTTCTTCCTTAATATATAGGTATTTCATATCTATATGTTTCACACCTTTAGAATACCTATCATTCTTAGAGAAGAAAATAGCTATGGAATTATCACAATAAATTCTTAATGGCTTTTATATACTATCGACCAAACCAAGCCTCAAAATAAAATTCTGTAACCATAATGCATGAACAATAGCCTCAAAGCATGCTATAAATTCAGCCTCCATAATGGAAGTATTAATGACATACTGCTTCCGACTTTTCCATAAAACTACTCCTGCAACCAGCAGAAACATGTAACCAAATGTAGATTTCTTTGAGTCTACACATCCATCATAATTTGAATCTGAGTAGCCTACTACTTCAAGATGACTTGATCTTTTATAAGTAAGCATATAATCCTTGGTGCCTTGTAAGTACCTAAGTACTTTCTTTCTAACTTTCCAATGATCTATTCTAGGATTACTTTGATATCGGCCTAACATTCCTATAGCGAAACTAATGTCTGGCCAAGTGCATGCTTGAGCATACATCAAACTTCCAACCAGCGATGCATAGGAAATGGATTCCATTTTTTTTTTCGTTCTAAAGCATTCTTTGGTCATTGCAATTCACTGAACTTGTCCTCTTTCTGAATTAGAACTATTCCTGTAGAGCAATTTTCCATTCTAAATCTCTCTAATACTTTATTGATATGGCCTTTCTGAAACAATCCTTGTGATCTATTACAGAATATCTCTATTCCTATCACATAGGATGCCTTATTCATATCTTTCATTTCAAAAATTTCAGAGAGAAATTTCTTAACATCATAACAAACCTATGTCATTAATAGCCAAAAAAATGTCATCGACATATAAGACAAATATAATGAACTTCCTCCTATTGACCTTCATATAGATACACTAATTAATGGTGTTCTGTACAAAACCATATGATGTAATGGTATTATTGAACTTAATATACCATTGTTGAGAGGCTTGTTTCAGTCCATATATTGATTTCTTTAATTTACACACCAAATTTTCTTGCCCTGTGGTTATGAAACCTTCAAGTTGGTCCATATACACTTCCTCTTCTAAGTCACCATTTAAAAATGCAGTCTTTAAATCCATTTGGTGGAGCTCTAGGTCATTGTGAGCTACTAAACCCATAATGATTCTTAAGGAGTCTTTTTTAGAGACCAGAAAGAAAGTCTCCTTATAGCCAACACTATCCTTTTAAGTGTAACCTTTGGCAACAAGTCTAGCCTTATACCTTTCGATGTTACCTTTTGAGTTTCACTTGGTCTTGAAGACCCATCTATAGCTAACTCATTTTGATCCTTCAGGCAACTCTACTAGTTCCCAAACTTGATTTACATCAATCGATTTCATCTCTTTCTTCATGGCATTGAACCACTTTTCAAAATCATTACATTCCATGGCTTGTTTAAATAAGACTAGATCTTTATCAATACTTAATTCCGATTCATGCTCAAGTAAGTAAACCACATAATCATTCGATACAGCTGACCTTTTCTGTCTTGTAGACCTCTATAATGCCATGTCTTGTGGTATCACTTGCTCATTTGTAACTTGCACATTGTCACTTGGTCCATCTCTTATATGTTCACTTTGCATGTTTCGAGTATCAATTTGTTGTCTTTGCATGTTACGTGACTATGATGCAACAAAAGGAACAACAACTTAAGTAGAAACACTAGGTGTGGGGATACCAACTTGAGTATAGCTATGGATCTTTCATTTTGTAATTCTCTAATATCCACTTTTTGTGATTCCCCACTCCCACTAAACTGACCATTTTCAATGAACTGATCATTACTAGACTTAACTATTCTAGTACTATAGTTAGGACAATAGAACCTATACCCTTTGGACTTTTCAGGATAGCCAATGAAGTGACCACTAATAGTTCTTGCATCAAGTTTTCCTTCATGTGGATTATATATCCTTAGTTTTGCTAAACAACCCCAAACATAAAGGTGTCTTAAACTGGGTTTCCTACTTGTCCATAACTCATAAGTAGTCTTAGGGATAGCCTTACTAGGAACCCTGTTTAGTAGATATGTAGCAGTTTTTAATGCATGCATCCACAAGGATAAAGGTATAGTACTATAGCTCAACATGCTCCTAACCATATCCATAAGTGTGTGATTCTGCCTTTCACCACTACACCATTCTGTTGTGGAGTAACAGGCATTGTATACTATGAACATATGCCTCGACTTTCAAGAAGTTTTGCAAATAGACCAAGACATTGTCCACTTTCATTGAATTTTCCATAATATTCACCACCCCTGTCGGACTTAATCACTTTCACTTTTCTATCTAACTGCCTTTCCACTTCATTAATAAACACCTCTAGGGTGTTTACTGACTGGGACTTTTCATGCAGTAGATATAAGTAACAATATCGTGAGTAGTCATTTATAAACATGATGAAATATTTCTCACCACTCCATATTGGAATATCAAAGGGGCCACAAATATCAGTGTGTATCAATTTTAAAGGCTCATTACTTCTTATGGTCGGGTTCTTTAATGTGTGACTTGTTTGTTTTCCTTTTATATAGTCAACACATACGTCCCAATCAGTAAAATCCAATTGAGGCAGGACATTACCTTTCACCAACCTCAATATCCTTTCTTTGGATATATGACCTAATCTTTGATGCCATAAGAAAGCAGAACTATTATCATGTGCATTATATTTGTTACCTATATTATGTTTAACAAGAAATAGAGAATCAGCATACATAGCATCAAGATTGAAACGGTATAAATTATCAACCAAAGTACCAAAGCCATAATAGTACAAATGTCTATACAATGAAAATGCACCATTTCCAATCTTAAAGTTAAATCCTACTTCATCCAACTTTGCAACAGAAACTAAATTTCTAACACATTCAGGAACATAGAGACACTTTTCTATATCCAAGTGACACCTAGTATCCAGGATCAATCTATACGTCCCAATTCCTTCTATTCGTGCCTTTATTTTGTTTCCTATATAAAGGAACTTCTCAATTCCTATTATGGGATGGATTGAAAGGAATCCTTGCGTAATATGTGACATATGAATAGTAGCTCCAAAGTCTAACCACAAAGTATTATTGAGTATTTCAATTACATTTGATTCAAAACATACTGATATATAGTACATACCTTTCTTTTCAAACCAAGCCTTTCTTTTTGGACTATCTTTCTTGAAGTGGCCCATCTTTTTATAGAAGAAGCATTTCTTATCCTTTTGGATCTGACATCCAGTGACTTTCATAGAGACTTTGTCCTTCTTCTTACTCTTCTTATATGGTTTAGACTTGTTACTACTAGCATCATTACGAACACCAAGATGAATGGAGTGATCCTTTATCTTCTTTAATCTCCTTTCTTCCTAAACTAACATGGCTTTAATTTCTTAAAAGTTCCATTTCTCTTTAATAGTGTTATAATTCACTTAGAACTAGCCAAATTCAGGAGGGAGTGAGTTGATAATGAATCGAACCAAAAAGGATTCACTCACATCCATGCCTATTGTTTTCAACTTTGCTGCTAGATTAGCCATACTAGTCATATGATCATGAATAAGCTGTGACCAATCAAATTTCTTGGTCATCAGCTCACTCATTAGGCTTCCTACAATAGATTTATTAGCTATATCTGATTAAGAGTATTCCTTAATTCTCATCATAAATTCCTTAACATTTTCCATCTTAGGCATCGATGGCTTGACATTTTCAGCTATTTTCATTCGCATCAAATTCAAACTCAGTCTATTAGACCGTACCCAAGCCTCATGAAAAGACTTATTAGATTCTGTACTGGTCTCGATAATAGCTGCAAGTTTTTCATCTGAGATGACTGCTAAGTCCAAACCCAGAACACCTAAATGAAACTGAATATGCTCATACCATTCTGCATAGTTCAATCCATTGAATTTGATCATCACATTACATAAGGCAAATACATTATTGGAAGCTGCAAACATGATCCAAATTTATACCTTAATACTTTGAGTAAAGTCAAATGGATTCAGATACATACATTATAAACTTTGATTATGTGTTTAAGTTCACCTTTGAGTGATCCTTAAATACATAACTTTAATTAATAATGATGCTAATTTAGATATACTTTGATAGATCAATCAATCATACTAGAGTTAACATGAATATTATCTTTGGATATGCAATCACGTTTACCCAGCATATCAATCAATCCCCTTTAGTGTCATTAATTACAAGCAATGATCCATCTTTGGATGATCTCCTAGTTTCATAATTAATAACCACAATTATTCATTTCAATCTATACAACATTTTATTAGCATCCAAAGAAATGAACAATTGAAATTCATGTTGATGTCATCTTAATAAACTTCAAAATCTTTAATTATGAAGATCATTCAATTAACAAAATATCAATAAGCTATCATGATATTTAAATTTTCCATTCTATGGCAGTCAACATTGACCAATATGTCATCGGCATACTGTTCCAGTAGCCGGATTTTTTCACTTTTCCTTTCAACGTCAGCCTTTTCCCTTTATAGACCCCAGCGTTCTGGTGCAAATAATAAAAACGACAAAGCAAGTTGCAATATTCGCAGACCCACTCTGATACCAATTATTGGACTTTTCTAGAATTTCTCTTTCATGAAATTCTTATTTCTACAATGCAGGATCTTTTCTTTATGCAAATACTAGCACACAAATCGTAATGAAATCAATATACCGTTGTCCATGATGTTATGGTCCTATCGCGAAGATGAGAATCCTCTTCCGATTTGTTCTTGAAAAAATTTTCTCTTTCTCCTACTCTTCCCCTTTTTTTTTTTTTTCATTTTCTCTCTAATGGTGGAGAGGAAGAAAAGTCCGTAATGATAAAGGTTCAAACCCTTTTCCTACCCCTTTTTTTGTAATCGTTACCTTAATAGGGAATTACTTCTCTTTTCTGTAACTGTTATCTTTAAATATGAAGTTACTCCTCTTTTCTGTAACTGTGAGTTACTGTAATCATTTTCTTAAGTAGGGAGTTATTCCTCTTGTAATTGTTACCTTATGTAGGGATTTACTCCTTAAATACGGAATTACTCCTCTTTTTGTAACCGTTACTCCTCTTTTCTATAACTATTACCTTAAATAGAGAGTTACTCCTCTTTTCTATACCTTAAATAGGGAGTTACTCCTCTTTTCTATAACTATTATATTAAGTAGGGAGTTACTCTGTTACCTTAAGTAGAGAGTTACTCCTCTTTTCTGTAAGCGTTATAATTTGACATTGAGTTTTTCAATGAGATGACAATTCTCACATATTATTATTTTTTAGGTGCTAATTCTTGTGTTTCTCTTTTTAATTTTTATCTATTCTTTAATAAATTATCCTATATTAGCCCTCCTCTTTTTCCTCTCCTATGATACTATTGGTGTGTTATACTTTAAATGACAAAGAAGGCAAAAGTTAAGTTGGTCCAACATAAATAACTTGACTTAATGACCCATAACTTGTCATGATCTAGCCTAATTATGGCTCATGGCCCTACTAAATAAGGAGTTGAGTTTAAGATAGCAAAGAAGTAGTTATGACGATTATAACGGTTATGGTTTCCATTGTAATTCTGAGTGAATTGGCAATTGATAGAGTTCTTGTGGCAAGTATAGAGGAGACAATCATGTCTAATGTATGTAATTAGTTATTGAATATCAATACAAATCTTTCTCTAGATTCTCTCTCTCTTCCTCTTTAGCGCCTTGCACCTCTATTTTGCTCTATTCTTTACTTTTCTATATTTTCCTTAGGTCACAATTGGTATGGAAACAAGTATGGAAACACAATTAATAGTTGTAGGCAGTGTTGGACAAGCTAAATGCTTTGGAGTCGCTACCTTTTGAAATGGATAGTTTTTATATAAAGAGTTAAGAATCCCTTAAGCAATGTAGTACAAATTGGCACTTAGAAACACATGTCATTAAAGCAGATTATTCGTTTGTATGGGAATCAAATACATATACTTTTAGTTGCATGCTTGACTTTCAAGTCTTATTGAAGTTGTTACCTTATCAGTTACAACTAAAGAAAGGGATTGCAGAAATTTTGTTTTTTGGACTCATGTTCATGTACTTTATTATCAAACTTGTCTTATGTTTAAATTTTAAATTTTTAAAATTAGCAGCTGGTTAAGTCATTAAGTTGTAATTTTAAGGAATAGATTTGAATTAATGGCTGATATAAGTTATTTAACTTACCAAGTATATGTAATTAAAAAAATAATGATGTTTTACATTTAAATATTCATATATAATAAAGATTGTAAGCTAATGAAAGGTAGTTAGCCTTTAATTTCTTCTGCTTTGTCCATTATTATAAGCTTCAAGTCATTCCTTTCTTTTGTAACCTTTACTACTGTGAACTTATAAATCTCAATTCCAATCTTGTTCCATTTCCTTTCCTTCTGTCAACACTTGGTATCAGAACAAGTGGTAGAACAACCAAGAGTGATCCCTTGAAAAAATAAATTCAAAAAAAATTAGCAATGGCATCCTCAAACCTTACACCTTTACCACCTTTAAAGTTCAATGGAGACAATTATACATATTGGTCTGCCATGATAATGGCATATCCTAAAGCCTTTGATTTATTGGAGATCATTGAGTTAGGAGCTCAACCCGATCCCTTTCCTCCTAATCTAATCATTGCTCAAATCAAACACTATAGTGAGCAAGTGTTAAGGTAGTACTAACCTTAACTTGCATTTATTCAAGTATGGTATAAAGCATTTTTAATAGGATCAAGACTTGTAAAATAGCCAAAGATGCTTGGGAGTGATTGCAGGAGGAGTTTGGTGGCAACTTAAAGACTAGGAACATGTAGCTACAAACCCTCAAAAAGGAATTTGAGTTGTTGAGGATAAAGGAACTTGAAACCATTAAGAAATACAGTGACAAGTTATTCAAGATTGTAAACCAAAAATGAATCCTTTGTGAAAATTTCCCTAACAAGTTTGTTGTTCAAAAGGTTTTGGCTAGCATCTTTAAAAGATTTTAGGCAAATATCTCATTTTTAGACGATTCTATAGACCAAATGTTATCTCCTTAACTGAATTGATTAATGCATTGCAAGTTCAAAAGCAAAAGAGACTTATGAGATAGGAAGATTTAGATGAAGGGGCCTTCCAAGTCAAACAAAAGCAAAAGAAATAGCAAAAGAAGAAATAAGGGAAAAGGTCTGGAAACAAGGTAGAAGGGAAGAGGCAATATCCTCCCTATGAACATTGTAGCAAGATTAACCATCTATCTAAATTTTGCTAGAAGAGACCTAATGTTTTATGCAACTTTTATAAGAAAAAAGGGCATTCAAAGAGGATTTGCAAGAACAAGACAAGTCAACCATAATAAGGTTAGTTTAATAAGACCAAGGCTTAAGTGGTTAATAATGACCAACAATCTAAAAAGCAATTGATTGCTACTATCAGTGGCTTTTCCGATCAAGCTTGGTTGGTAGATACTAGCTATATAAATCATATGTCCTTAGACTCTAATATCTTTAGATCCTTGGATCAATCCTACTCTTCCAAAGTAAAGATAAGAAATGGTTAGTTTCTCTAAGTTAAAAGGAAAGGCATAGTAGAGATCAACATGTTAGCAAGTACCAAGTTAGTGATATATTATATGTTCCTAGCATTGGTCAATTACTTAAGAGAGGATGCTCTTTGATCTTTAAGGACAAAAAATGTGTAATTTATAACTATAATGGTTAACAACTTACTATTAATCCTATGAAAGGGTAGGTAGAGTTTTTAATTGAATTGGCCAACAGCTATGAGGCCTAGCCTGCCTTTGCTGATAAGTTTCTCTTATGCTATAGAAGGCTTGGACATTTCAATTATGCAGGCATTTAGACCATGGCTAAGAGGGCCTTATTATGATTTACCTAAAATATATATGCCTAGTGTCATATGTAGTATCTGTTAGTTTGGTAAACAAACCAAACTACCTTTTACAACTAATCCATATATTGATTTAAGTGGACTCATGACTACAAATTCCTTGAATGGAAACAAATACTTCATCATTTTCATTGATGATCTTAAAATTGAGGTTCCCTCCACTTTTAAAAAGTTTAAAGCTTAGATTGAAAATAAAACTAACCTTAAACTTTAGCCATCAGATCTAATAACGGCTTTAAGTACACCTCAGAGGCAATAAAGGAGATGTAAAAGTTACAGTTGACAAATTTAGTGTAAGATGACAAGGAATAGTTTAGGGATCATACTTTTTATTTTAGCAAGCAATCCATCCTTAGAAGAGTGCTTCTTTGTCTCTAGCTTTCTTAGTGTGTTGAGTGATGAGATTTGACCCATTATAAAAATAATTGAACTTAAGATCCTTTAAAAGGTGTAAAAGATTGTCATTTTGCAAGAAGTGGTAGTAGAAGTGACAATAAGGAAGAAATGATTAACAAAAACCATCACTTACTTGACTTTAGCTGTCCTAATGGTGAATAAGCTAACCACAAATACTCCAAAACAGTTAATGACTAAACTAGATTAAAGGTTATGGAAGGAACTCTAGTGATCAAGGGATTGCTACTAATGTAAAGAGAAATACATGTACAATCATTAGTGTCACAAAAGGCAACTTCATTTGATTATGGGATATGAGGAACGAGATATCAAAGAAGTGGCCATGGAAAAGTAGCCAATGATGGAGTTATCAAAAGAAAATCTTAGCAAAATATTGATTAATACCATCATTAGCAATCATGGCAACAACACTTTCAAGATGCTAGAGTTCATCAATTGGAAGTAATTAGTGATACGCATTGACACCAATAACACCCACAATTTTCTAGATTCTTAAATGGTAAGAACTTTAAACTGTGAAATGTAAACCACTATATAATGGTGGTGACAATCGCCAATGAAGATACAATTACTTATTTAAAAAATAATTGTCATTCATGTGGAGGATGTAAGGTCATATTTTCAAAGGAGGTTCAAATGATTTTACTTAGAGCATGTGACATTGTACTTGGGGTGGACTACATGAAAATGTACAACCCATTGGTCTTGGACTATAAGATATGACTTTATCCTTCAAGTGACATGAACAATCCATTATGTTGGTCGAGCAAACCTAATACGTTAGGTTATCAATGGTCTCTAAGAAGAAATTTGGAAATCTCATAAGAAAAAACTAGCCTAGAAGCATAAGCCTATTTCATGGCAACCATTATGACTAGCATAATCCCAGATTTTAAAAGAGCTCTATGCAATATCAAATTAGACATCTTCAAGGAATTACATTCTCTACCGTCAATCTAATAGCATGACCATAAAATTTCATTGATGAATAAGGCCTTGCCAATTAATATTAGATTGTACAAGTACCTAAATCACCTAAAAATAAAAATTGAAAGGCAGGTGTAAGAAATATTTAATTCCTAATTGATTAGAAATTGTAATAATCCATTTACTTCATTAATACTATTAGTCAAGAAGAAGGATAGATTATGACATTTTTATGTTGACTGTTGCCACCTAAATAATATAATTGTGAAGGACAAATTTTCAATATTGATCATCTATGATGTATTGAATGAGTCTTATAAAAAACCAAATTAACACATTAGGTACAACCAAATTTATGTAAAGAAGGAAGATACATTAAAAATAGTCTTTTGAACTCACTAAGGATACCATATGTTCAAGGTTATGCTATTTAGTCTTAACAATGCTTTAACAACATTATAATTGTTGATAAATCGTATCTTTGCTCTATTATTGTGCAAATATATCTTAGTTTTTTGCATGGCATCTTTGTTGATAGTATTGATATAATGAGTTAGATTAAACATTTGAGACAAGTTTTGTTATTACTAAGATAACACTGGCTATACAAAAGAAGACCAAGTGTCTTTTAAACAAATAGAAATTGAATACTTAGGGCACATACTCATAATGGTAGGCATTTCCGCCAACCTTTAAAAGATTGAAACAATGCATTTATGGCTAGTACCAACTTTTGTTAAGAGTCTTAAAGGTTTGTCGAGCTAGTTAGTGATTGCTGTAAATTCATTAGGCACTATTAAATCATTGACAAACCATTTATAAAATGTTGAAAGAAAGGTAGTTTCAAATTTAGTCAATTGACATAAGAAGTGTTTAAGCAATTCTAAGACACCATGTGCTAGGCCTTTGTTTTAACCTTGCCCGATTATGCCAAGTTATTTGTAATTAAGATAAATGTGTAATGTTGAGACAAGAGCCATTTTAATGCAAGAGTGGCACCTTATGGCTTACTTGAGCAAGACATTTAAAGCCAAGACCAAGGGATTATCCATCTACGAAAAGAATTACTAGGAATAATTATAGTAATCACTAAATGACATCATTATAAGAAAGGACAATACTTTATTATCAAGACTAACCATGAAAGCATTAAACATCTTCTCTAGCGGTGTCTACATGCCTATGTGTAGCAAGAGAGCATTACAAAATTATTTTGGCTTGATTACATTATGCACTATAAGAAAGGCAATGAAAATAAAATTGTACATGCTTTATCTTGGTGACATAAATGTAGTTGTTCAACAATTATAACAGTTGTTCCCAAATTGTTGAAGGACATCAAGCAAAATTATAAAAGAGATAAGTACATGATAGAGGCTATTACTCTTCTCACAGGAATAAGAAGTGATTCCACCAAACTCGCTTACAAGAAAGGAATGTTGTGAAAGAAGGATAAAATCTATATGGGTAATGTAAAGGAATTATAGGCTCAATCAATAAAGGTGATGCATGACTCAGTTGTAAGTGGTCACTATGAAATTTGAGTGACATATGAAAGGCTCAAATAGTATTTCTATTGGCCTAGCATAAAGAAGTTAGTGAAATAGTAGGTGTAAGCGTGTGAGCTTTGCTAGTGCTACAAAGGGAAATATGTATTATATTTAGGTCTATTGTAGCCCTTGTCAATACCAAGACAAGCTTGGTGCCACATTAGTATGAATTTCATAGAAGGGACTACCCAGTTTTGAAAGGAAGGATGTAGTAATGGTGATGATTGACCGATTCACTAAGTCAGCACACTTTATTGACCTAAAAAACCCATTTATAATGTCTAGAGTAGTTAGGTTGTTCTTTGAATGAGTCTTTAAGCTCCATAGCCTTCCTTAATCAATTGTGATAAGTTACACTAAAATCTTTACAAGTTAGTTTTAGTGAAAAATGGTCAAGATAGAGGGAACAAAATTCCATCTCAACTCTACCTATCATCCACAAATCGACAAGCAAACAAAGAGATTGAATTGTTATGTGGAGAATCACCTTTAATGAATGTGTTTTTGACAATGTCATCACTAGTTTAGATGGTTATCACCAAGAGAATGGTTATACAACACCATGTTCCACTATGTCATTAACATGATGCCATTTAAGGCATTATTCCCTATTTAACTTCCTTGCTTACATCAAAAACAAGAATGGCCTCTTTGTCAAAATTCTTCTGAGAGTAGCATGTGTTGACTAAGGTGCTAAAAGCGCAAGTACAATGAACTTAATAGTGAATAAAGTTTTGTGCTTATAGGAATAGGATAGATAAGACCTTTAAGTCTGAGGATTAGGCATTCTTGAAATTATAACCTCATAGGCAAAAGGTTCAATGGTGGTAAACATCAATTTGAATTTAGCCTCAAAGTATTATAGTCCATTTTAGGTATTAAGAAGGGTGGGAACAATTGTTTGTAAACTGCAGTTGCTAAAAAAATAGTGAGAATCGTCTTGTCTTCCATATTTCCCTGCTCAAGAAGTTTACAAAACTTGGAATTTTAGCATTAGTAGCTTTCTTTCGTTGGTAAAAATGGACAATTCAAGATAGAATTAGTAGCGATCCTTAATCGGTGCATTATATAACAAAAGAATGTAGCTACTACATAAGTATTAGATCATTAGGCCAATATGACCCAAAAAAGGTAGCATGGGAGAGCCTTCCATTCATCCAATTAGAATTTCTAGAATTTAATTTTTATTAATCTTGGAGAAAAATAATGTTAAGGGAGAGAGATGTCATGATCCAACTCAATTATAGCCTAAGTTTTACTAAATAAGGACTTAAGTTTGAGATAGTAATGAGGAAGTTGCAACTATTATTACATTTATGGTTTCACTTCTAATTTTGAATTGATAGATGACAGAGTTCTTAAGGCAAGTATAAAGAAGGTAGTCATATGTGATGTATGCAATTAGTTATGGAATATAAATATAGAATTTCTCTCTCTCCCTCTCCTCCTCCCTTTTTGTTTCTCTCTAATGCCCTACATCTCTATTTTGCTTTATTCTTAGAACTTTTTTGTATTTTCTTTGAAGGATCATCATATAACCTAGCTTGATTTAAAATGCAAATAACATGTGAAGTTCCCAACTTCACCCTAGGATCTATTAGTCTGTAATATTGAGAGCGGGGTGAATCAATATTACCCCCTTTTTAATTTGTAGGTAAACAACTTCAAACTCTTCTCAGAAATGAAATTTTTCTCAGATTCAACTAAGGTAGATCTATTGTTACCTATTAGTCACAATAGTCCCTAAAGTTACCTTTTAGACACCTTGCCTATTACACAGATTGGTTGTTCTTGATTAGGTCTTCATTTAGGTTATAGGTTTAATGATTTTTTAGCTTTGTTCACAACTCAATTCAAAATACAGAATGTAAATTCAAAGTAAGGACATAAGAGATTTACATGGTTCCCTCAATGTGACATACTCCACGGTGGTAGAGATTCTTCCTCTACTGAGACAATCCACTATACTTGAGAATACCAATGTGGTATTCCCTATGATTGCAATGTAGTTACAATGGATGTCTTAATCTTTTGCTCCTTTCACTATTGCAAATACAAAGCAAACACAATACAAAGAGTGTCACTTACTGTGTCAACCCTTCTTCTAACTTGTCTTGCCTCTGCTTGATTTGAATAGGCTGCTTCACTTCCACTTGGAAGATCACCAAAACACTTTCTAACCTCTCTTGAAGAAATCTAAAAATTCGTTGAGTTCTCTCAAATGCTTAACCAAATTTCTTCTCTAGGTTGTCTCACATAACTTCTGGTCTCACTGTCTCACGATCTCACCCGTCTCACTATCTCACCATCTCACGGTCTCACTCTTTTCTGGTCTCATCATCACACTGTCTCCAGGTCTCACATCTCACCATTTCTAGTCTCACTGATTCTAGGTTGCACGTCTCCTCTGGTCTCACCAGTTTCACACATCTCACTTGGTCTCACACCTCACCTGGTCTCACGTCTCACCTAGTCTGTATCCCCAACATTTATGGTCTGTATCCCTAGCGTTTCTAGTATGTATCCCAATGTTTCTGGTCTATATCCCCAACATTTCTTGGTTTCTAGGTCTGGTCTCTCCCGTTTTTGGTCTGCTCTCATGTCTCACGGTTTCCAAGTATGGTCTTTCCTATTTCACACTTCGCTAGTCTCCCATTTCTGGTCTGCTCTTACGTTTCTAGTCTGTCACGCCCAGTCACACGTTCTAGCTTTGCTGATCTTGTTATGCTCTCACAGTCTCATTGATACCAAGTCTGGTCTCTCACCTCACATTTCCAAGTATGCTGTCTTCTCTGATTTCTTTTCTTACTGTGGTTGCTCCAACAAAGAGATAAGTCTTGGTTTATATACTCCATTTTATGCAAACCCTTGTAGGGTTTACTGGAACCGCAACGAATTTCCTTTCTTGCCCTTCTATGTGGCTTCATATCACTGTTCCCTTCAAAATTCAGCATTATCCTCCTTCTTAATTTATTTTTCTTACTCTTTTTCTACGGAAAAACTCATCCCTTGAATGCTTAAATTAGCCACTTCTACTTGCACACTTAAATCTAATTGACAACAATTACAACCCATACAAGGCTATGGTAACAACAACTTGAAGCTCAAATAATTTGTAATTGAAAAAACCTAAAACTTAAATAACTTAATTATAAAATAACCTAAAACTTAAATAAATTGAATTTGAAAAAATTCAAATCTAAAATAACTCAAACTCGAACATAAGTGACCCAAAACTTGCAACAATACAAGTTAACTTAAACTAAATTCATCTTAAAATTTTAATTCATTTCAATAAAAATTAAAATTTATAGATATTTTCAATTCAAAAATTATTTTTAATTTGATTTCCTTTTATTATAAATACTTATTATTTATAAAAGTATTTTTTATATTTAAATTAATAGACTCATTAGTTTAAATATATCAAATATCAATTATTCAATTTAATTTTTTCAATGATATATATGAACTAAAATTTGAAAATTATACTGTTATTATTAACTAAAAACATTATAACAAAAAAATTATAAAACTACTCTCATGGTATACATATATTTAATTCTGAAATTTAAAAAATATAATTTTTTTCATATTTTAAATTCAAAAATTTTTCCCTCTCCTTAATATACTATAGAAACCCAATATTGTTACTTATTTTTAAATTTAGGTTTTTTTCTCCTCTCTTTTATGAACTATCATATATTAGTTTCTTAAAAAACAAAAAACTTATCATATTATTTAATTTTTTTATTTACGTAAAACTAATAATTTATTCTTACTACAAATTATTTTTTTATTTTTTTCATAAATAAAAGAAAAAATTTTGTTATATTAGTATAATAATGAATAGAAAATATTTATAAATAGATATGCTAACTTGATTTAAATAACTAGACTTAATTTGTCTAAAATCCAACTCGATTTGATTTTCATTGAATGAAAGGTTAATGACCCATAATTTAACTTTACTTGAAATTAAAATAACTCAAAATTTAAAAAATTATATTTGAAATGATTAGAAATTTAAATAACTTAAACTTTAAAATATTTAATATTTAAATAATTTTGATTTTAAAATACTTAAAATTCAAATAATTCAAATTCAAATAATCTAAAATTCAAAATAATTTGACTTGAAATCACTCTAACCCATCTGTTTGTGTTACTTCTACCCTTTGTCATTTAATGTTTTAAGCTTTACAATTTTCCTCATTTAGAAGTGTATTGTGTTAAAAAAAGGGTCTAACTTGGTACTTGGAGTTAAAAGCTAGTTTCTTTTTTCTTTTTTCCTTTTTTCTTTTCTTTTTTTTTTTTGGGAGAGAGCTCCTTGTATTGCTTTCAAATTTATTTACAATTCACTACCTACCTAATCAAATAAGTCTTCTTTCATTTTCAATACAAGTTCAACTCCCATGTCATCTTACACATGACCATCCTTCCCATCACCCAAGCCCTCTTCAACTATAGCATCAATTGATTGGAAGAAATCTATCACTAAGAATTAATGATGAAATAAATTTGTTATTATTATTATTATTTAACTAACTATAACCTTCAATGTTTCAAATTAATTTGTATATTAAACCCAATAAATAAAATAAATATCATGTAGTTAAAGAATACTATAATTCCAAATGTTGCTCATATTGTAGTGTCTAATATCATAATATCAATATTTTGATTTTATCGTACCTATAACTAATAAATATAACGTACATATTTGTAATAGTCTTATTTATATTAATTCTCAAAGTTATTTATCTTTGTATTTATTTTAATTTTAAATATAGAATATTTAAAGAATAAAATTTTCTTAAATATAAATCATCACATTATAATTTTAATGTTAATCTCATATTGTCAAATTATATTTTTTATGACTATTAAAAATTTTAGTTCAGTTTGTTTTTTGTAAAATAATTAGTTTGGTTAACTTAATTTAAATAAAAAATATAATTTTAATGCATTAAAAACTATAATTATTATTATGTATAATATAAATAAGTAATCTAAGATACAACACTAATGTAGTGATGTTTAAATTTATATAACTAATTTTAATAATAGTAATTTTAATATAATTAAAATAAAAAACACTTCAATTTGGTTTGATTAATCTTAGTTTACCAAAACTAAAAATTGTAATCAAATGAAAAACATCCATTTACATAAGTTACATTAACTAATTATAAAATTTAATGTAGTTAATTAAAATTTTGTTTGATTAAGCTATTAGTTAACTAAATTAAAAATTATTATATAATAACATTTATTAAGTAATATAGTATATATAAAAATGTAGTGAAATAATTTCTTTAAATTCAATTTCATTTATTTGAAAATTAAATTAGATGTAATTTATTATTATTATTATTATTATTATCAATTCTGATGGCTATCTAACTTCTTGTCAACTAAATTTTTAGACTTTTTGGAATAGCCTTATAATGAATCACCCAGAGGCAAAAAAGGCACATGGTTGAGGAAATAGAGATGGAGAAAAAGGGAGAGGAGGCGTCAAAATAGGTATCAAAGTGGTAGTTATTTGTGGGTCTCTTTGAAAAGCCTTTTTTAACCATAGTCTCATTCGATCTAATAAACCACCGCCCCCTACAACAAGCTTTTGATCTTCTTTCCTTTTACATTATTTACACATATGCTTTCTAGCTTTCCTTTTATGTCTTTACTCCAATCTATGAATCTTTCAATTGTTTATGATTTGACAAAAGGGTTTACACATTATATTGGGAATTGCTTGATCTTTGCTATTATGACTTGTGATTTGGGTTTTTTGATAAATAGATGTGGGTTGGTGTCATTTTCTTATTTTGTAACAATTAAGCTAAACTAGGAATCAATTCTTTTGGAAATGCAAATTGAATACATAGACATTTCTCAGTTGCCAAAGCTAAATACCAATCTTGAAGTGGATGGTCATTTCCCAACTCATGTTAAAGCTTTTAAGGAAAAGGCCTTTAAGGCCGATAACATCCTCTTTGCCTCACCTGTTTATAATTACTTAGTCACTAGTACTTCCTTTTCCTCAATCTTTTTATGCATACACACACATATATGAAGATTATGTGTTGTTGTTTTTTTGTTTGATCTATTGAAATGTTTTTTAGGCTCTGTGATGCAACAAAGTTGGAACCTCTATCATTAAGCTATAAAAGAGGGTATCATATTTTAGGCTGTTGAGGGAGAGTTATCTATTAATAGATTATTGTGTTTCTTATTAAGCTAATTGTGGTATGGATAGTGAACTAAACTGTGATCTTCAAGGAAAGGGGCATACATACTTAACCCAAGAATAAGGATGCAAAATAATTGCCAAAACATCGAATCTTTGTCATTGTCTAAGTTGCTATATGACAAATACTATTAATATAATGGAAGGCATTGTAACTTTTTAATATTCCTCTATAAGAACATTACCTTCAATTTTTCACATTTGCTAAATTGAAGTGAAAAAGCCTGGTGTATTGACATCTTGAAAGTTCTTATGCATAAGCTTCTATAAGACCATTTTGCAAACTTGTTTTCTTAAGACATCCCCTCATACTGCATTGAGGTCTTTCTAGAAACTACCAAGATGCATGAATTCTCCTATGTCTATTAATAAGTAGCTAGGTGCTATGAAAATAGCATATGCTTGTTAATTTAAATGAAGACAAAATGGTCATTTAAGTTCTAGAATTTAGATCCTTAAGTTGAAATGATGCACTTGAATTAAATTGCTCTGAATTTAAATTAGGTCCTTTGCTAACTGGTGTGAAATATTCTTTTCTTTTTTTGATAAAAAAACTTGGCTTATTAAATGCATTTATGGACAATAAATAGTTTAGCAAGGGTGTCATTTTGATGTAAAGCATTACTCTTAATTACAATACCATGTATGGTTCAAATAAATTAGTTGTTCTTCTGAGTTCTTATTTTCCTTCAATTTTGCTAACACCTCTGAAGAATGTGATTGATTAGGCATCTAGATCACTAAACAATTGGGCTAGTAAGGCTGTTGCCATAGCTACAGGAGGCTTTCGTGGTTGGCAAGTACAATACCACCTTCGCCATATTGGAGTTTTTCTATATCTTTATTTCATCAACAAACCTAAGTTTTTCTTGTATGCACATGCCCCTCCTACAAAATTTGATAGAGATGGTAATTTGATTGATCCAAAGGTTAAGGAGAGATTAAAGGAAGTTCTTTTAAGCTTACTTGAATTCACTTTGTAGCTAAAAGGAAATAGACAACCTTTGTGATTCAGATGCAACCACGTTATGATCTTTATTAATTATAAATGGATTTGAAATGTAAAAGAATTTTTAGTAAAAAAAAAAAATTTAAAAAGGTTAGAGCCATACTCTACTTTGATTTGGAAATGGCAATTCAACTTATTTACAGTTAGAAAAAAGGCATACACACAATGTTTTGTTGTGAATTATGCAAACACAATAGTATGTGATTTAACAATTCTTCTTTAATCAAGGTTCTATAGTAATTCAATTACAAGTATGACTTAATTATGCATTTACTAGTTAGTTTGAGAAGGCAAATGTGATTTTTAACTCTTATCAAATTTGTAAGGATTCTTATAAGATTACTAAACAACATTTTATCATAGGCATGAATGAGAAGAAATGCAATCTCTACAAAAATGAAGCCAAAAACTTTTGTTAGCCTTAATTTTGATGGCTCCAAAGTCAAAGACAATAGGTAAGCCTAAACCTACCAACTTTTTATTGCATATTGAAAGAAAATAATTGGTAGACATTTTCACATGGATTTTATGGTCAACACAATGAGATGATGGTATATTGTTACACATCATCTCATTATACAAATAATCATGGAATACAATGTCTAAGAAGAATATATCAACATTTAAGGCAATATCTAGTGATGTGTGGGTGAAATAAGCTACTTGTTGGTTTCATTAGAACGAAAAAAAGATTAAACAAGTAGCCAAGTAAGGAACCACAAAGATTTTCTATATCAAAAAGTGATGCACATATCTAATTTGAAATAATAATTACTTGCAAGTTTCTTTTGTTCAAAGTTATTGTCTTTATGGTTAAAAGAAAGAGATGGGGCTTTCATTAATTTTGTAATTCATCCTAGTGCAAATATTATTCATTTTAAATTCCTAAGTCTGAATTTATTATATTAATTAGGTTGCTTATCCAAAAATACTTTATTTTTCAAACAAGGATTTATATATAATATTAATGTATTGATATTTGTTACTCATTACCAACTTTAATGTAGGTGACTGAATTTTAATTAGATTGACTTAGTTATTGCCTTTATGAGACCATATACATTGGCAGTTATCCATTAATATACTAACACTTTTATTGTCATAATATTATGCTTTCTACTTTGGACAAAATAGTTTGTTGTTGTATCAGCTAAATGAACATGCCTTAATTCTTAATATCAGTTGTAAAGTGATTATGATTTGCTTAGTGTTCAGACAATCAAGGTATTTGTCTCTTCTTAAGCAAAGCATTGCCAATTCAGTAAAATTTAGAATCAATTCATTAAATAATAAAAGATTGACCATAGATCTTGTTGTTGGAGCTCTATTCTATTGGTCTTATGGGACATAACAAGACATTTACTGCATGCTCTCACAGCATTACACCAATATTATTTCATATATGAATTTGGGCTTTTTATGTGTGCTTATGAGCAAGTGTTTGTAAAGGGAGAATGTTATCTATTGTGTGGTATTTATTTTTTCTGTTTTTAGTCACTATGTTGTATCACAACAATGAGTGAATATGAGGAGAAGGATGTTGCAGGATTTAGTAAGCAAGCTACTAATCTAGGACAAAGTGAAGCTGGATCAAGTGCATATAGAAAGAGAGAGTGTATGGAAGAGACCTTTAATAGTAAGGTATGGTAATGGTTTAGTTAAAAAATTCTAAGCAGGTTGCCAACTTTAAAAGCATTTAGGTTAAAATGGCTACCAACTTTCAAGTTTATAACGAATTTAGAAAAACAAATGTGATCCAATGGAATCAAGGTATTGAAATACTTACACTATTATGCAAATTTACATTCAATCCATTTCATAAACTAAACTTAAAGTTTACTCCATTTTAAAATTTTTAAGTATAATGATTTTTCCATATTCATAAAAGTTCTCACTTTTATATTTGGATGTACTTGATAAAACTTAAATTGCTGATTTCTTCAACTCTTACATACACTGAAATAGAAATTTGTTTGTTACCATTAAAGAAATGTTTATAATATTTGATATGAACAAGATGTAAAATAAAATTATACATTGTTTTACTTACAATTCATTTCAACCAACTCATACGAATTATTATGTTTTTGTTCAATGTTATAGAAATATTTTCAAACATAGTGTGCAATTTTGCAATTGATTAATATTGTGAAGTCCTTTGATGATTTTAAGATAATGGTAGTCTAGTCACTTGGGTTTGGTGGCATGTTGAGGTTCCAAGTAATCATCATAGACCTCAAATTGATTGAGATCCTAGGTTGAAATTTTGATTGCCCTCCTTCATGTCTAAATGTGCATGAGGGTAAGTTGATTTTATCCTTAACTAAGGTCGAATGGATAATGGTACTCTAATCAAATGGAGTTGAGATTGAAAATTTCTTAAGGATGGATAAAGACGTTAAGAAGCAATTTAATTTGACAAAATCAAGGATTGAAGTTTCCAAGCTTATGGTTGATAATGAAAAATCCGCCCCTAAATGATGAGTTTAAAGCCAAGTTCTTGCTTTATGTGGTAAGCATCATGATTCACCCAAACACTTCATTTTACTATGTCAACCCAAAGTTGGTGGGCTTGTTGAAGGAGCTACCATCATGCAAGAATTTGAATTGGGCTAAATACATCTTAAAAGAGGAAGCAAAGCCCGTTGCAACCATAAGTACACAAGAAATGAAAGGTAAAGGCAAAGAAATGACCATAAACAAGTCCTTGAATCTTGTATACAATTGAATATTCATATTAGTTTAATATCTCATTGAATGGTTAAGGGATTATACCTCATAGTTTTAGTTCTAGGATTATTATAATTATGAGAAAAAGACTAAATCTTTATGTGTTTGTAGGAGACCAAAATTTGAGGACGAGTTCAAAGTTGCAGATGCTGGTTTTATTTTTGGACTTGTTCCCTGTGTCTTTTTTTTTTCATATTATTTGGAAATATATTTTTGGAAAATGTATACTTATAATTTGTGTTTGCAATCTTAGTGATAGTTTTTCATTGTGTTGATTCAAATTTTGTTCTTTGCTGTTATTTTTTAGTGTACTTCTTCCTTTTTTTTTTAATTTTGTTGTGTAATTTGTTTCAATGTATATAGGAGACTAATGAAAGTGCCATAATTGGGTAATGCTGTAAAGGAGATATGTCGATATGTCAATACGAGCTTTTTGATTTCCTTGATGGTATAGAATGCTCTATTTTTTCTTTGTCTTTTAAAATGACAAATATGTTTGTGTACTTTGCAGTGAGGTCATATGTGACATTGGCAAGTAACATGCCACAAGGAGTGAATTAGTTTCTACGCAACCAAGGAAAACAATCAAATATATAGTATGTATATTCATTTCAAATTGCAAGTAGACTTGCAATTTTAAAGTAACAAAAGATTGATATTATGGTATTTTGCTCTAATGACATTTGCTTTAGATCATGGATGTTGTTGGCAATGCTTTCACTTTAGATGACATTACATGAATTAATGAACAGAATAATTGTTATTTGCCCATACGTTTCGTAGTATATGCCATATCTATGTTAAGATCAACAAATTCAATTACTAATTCAATTACATTTATGGAAATTGTATATATTGCTTTAATAATGTTTCAATGAACACATATCTTTTGTGTAGAGAATGGTGCTACTCATAAGATAGACTCAAGGGGTGCATGTTTACATAAAGCATTTTAAACAATGAGAAATTTCATACATGGGAAGCATACTAATAGTTAAGCAAGTAACCTTTTGCTCATCCTTTTTCACTACTTTCCTAGTTTCCTTTGATTTTACGCATCCAATTTTATGACATGTGCTATTGTTATGACCAGATTTTTATTCCAATAAATAAGGACTCAATGCATTGGTACTTGTGTTTGGTGAAATTGAAAGAACGGCAAACATTAATATAGACAGTCCACAAGGAAAGACAAAGTCAAGGAAAGAAGCAGACATTATGGAAGTGATAATAATTGAATGATTTATTATATGACAACATATTTTTCAAAAAATACTATTCCAACTATCTTTTTTTCTTTCTTTGCAAATGCAAGTATTACAAGTATTGTGTGCTGAACCAAATTTTCATGAGTCATTGCAAATGGTGGTTCCAAATTTTAATAAATTCAAGATTTCAACTTTGAATGTCTTGTAACAAAACAATATGTATGTACCAAATTTAAGTTACTTCATTGTTACCTACTTGTCTTGTGAACCTATTATTCACTTAGTTTATTGCTAAGATTGTAGTCATGACTACAGTTTACACTTAATGGGATACATGTGATATGACATGTTTAGCAATCAATATTGGATAAAGAAAATAGCATTCTCATTTCATTAATTTTTTTAATACTTTGACATTATCGTTTTTAATGGATAGATTGAATTCATAACTAAGTTTGCATGTAGGTTGCCTTAAGTTATATTAAACCTAATAGAATGGAGATGATAAAATGGCTGGTCATGCACCAAGCAAGTGAATAAATGTCATGATTCTATCTTCAATAATAGTGTTTGTTTTAACACAAGATGTAGTTACAAGGGAAGATTAAGAGCACTTAAATCAAAAGGCAGCATGCTAAGCCAATTGTCAAGACTCCAACTGTAATGAGGCCAAATTTTGTCATCAAGCATCCTTCATCCAGCTATGAAGAGGAAATTTTGCCCATTTAAGTTGATTGTAACATTAGTTTTCTCCAACCACATTATCATTTAATATACTAGAAGTACACAACTTTAATGGGCAGGTAGCTTTTTTGTGTCATATCTTCTGACACATCTCACTCAAGCGAGGCAACTTTTTCCTTTCCTTATCAACACCACTCATACCTTTGGTTTTTACAAGAGTTAGGTCTCCTATGTAGTCATATTGGCCACCTGTTGCATCCCCTTAATTTAGTCTAACCTTGTCCTGCAAATGTTGCACAAGATAATAAACCTTATTGTTTTTTATTTAAAAGAATTTGTAATCACCAAAAGACTGTTATGAATCTAAATGGTGTAAATGAAAAACACTCATGCTTCATGCCAATGAATTTCTTTGCATGTCTGATAGTGACAGGTAATTTACTTATTATGATGATTTATGTTGGGTTTATGAGATTCATATTTCATTTTTTTGTTTTCTCTTTGTATGACATAAATCCCTTTTGGAAAATCAATAACAAGGCATTATTTGTTGGCATAAGCTATAATTTAAAGAGATTTAGTATTATTGTTAATTAGGAGATTATGTTGTAATGTCTTGTTTCTAGCTTTGATCATCTCATTTATATGTGAAGTTTTGTAATATCAAAAGGAGATAACTTCTCAATAAGAAAAAATTTCATGTAATTCATCTATGTTAGAGCAAAGATTCAAAAATCTATAAAGGAAAAAAGAGGACAAATGGCAAAATTTGCTATCATGGTGGAGATGTCTCTAGGAGAGATTTCTTATCCTTATAGATTTATCTTCAACAATAACCCAAATGTTAAACCAAAACTCAATAGCAATGACTATCAGCATCAAGCTATATGGCAATAACTAGGAATTATGTTCTCAAGTTGTTATGACATACATCTTAGGCAAAGATAAGATAAGCTATTTAAATAAAGATATTCCACAACATCAAGAAATAAATCCTAAATTCAGGAAATGGAAGACAAAAAATGTAGCAATAAAAGGATGGTTGATCAAGAAAGTATAAGATGTCATAGCCATGACCTTTTTTAATGGTATAAATACTTCACTAGTATATGATCTCAAGAGAAAGGTGATGAAAGTGAAGCAAGGAGGAGGCCCTATTGAAAAATATTTCAATACCCTTCAATGAAGGGAAATTGATTTTTAATATCCAAATCTAATGAAATGTGAAGTGGACAACAAGAAGTATAATGATATCATCCAAGCAGATAGACTTTATACCTTTTTGGGTGGGCTAGATGATCAGCTTGATAAAATTAAAAGAAATGCCCTTTAACTCCAATTGTTTACCATAATAAAGAAAGCATATGTTATTGTTCAACAAGCCATGATGTTAACCAAGAGGAACAGAAATCCTATTCTAAGAGTCATAATGATATCTAAATGAAAATTGAAACAACCATCCCTTGTGTCACTAGGTGGTCGAGGGCCTAGTGCCTTTAAACCAAAAATACAAGGAAATGAAAGAGGATTTACCCATTATGGAAATCCAAAGCATACTTAAATGACCTACTTCAAACTCCATGGATACTCAAAGTGGTGGCATAAACTAAAATTTAAGAAAGCAAGGTAATGGGGTTAGAGACAATCAAAGTCTAGCCTCATTAATAAACACCAAAATATAACCACAATTTTACCTATACCTTAAGAAAAAAGAGTCAAGGTAGGTAATTTCTCTCATCAAGCAGCTGTCTTTATCATAACATCTTGTGACTTAAAAATCTCTAAAGAGCTAAGTAAACGTAGTTAGATTAATGATTCAAGAACTATGAAACATATAACGTTTAATGAACAAGATTTTGTAAAACCAGCCAAACCAAAAAGTACCTATGTTACAAATGCTGATGGTGTAAAGTATTTATTGCTAGAGCTGGGATAATAAAATTGTCATCTTCGCTTCCCTTTTCAAACACACTTTTAGTTCCATCTCTTAAAAATAAGCTATTGTCTATAAGAAAAATAATTGAGAATTTAAATTGTTGTGTACTAATTTATCCCACCTTCTGTTTGTTCCACGATATTTTCATCAAAGAGATTATTGATTGTCATACTAAGCAAAGAGGGCTATACTATGTTGATAAATTCTCACTCAGACAAGGATATAAAATGAACCAAGTAAATAGCAAAGAAGAGCAAGTTTGATTATGGCATTGCTAATTAGGGCATCCATCATTCCTATGCATAAAGTCCCTATACCTAAGTTTATTTTTGGGTCTTTAGGGGTCATTGTTCAAATGTGTAACTTGTTTACTAGCTAAAAGTCATCATGTTTCTTTTTTATTGAGTACTACTTAGTGTCAAAATCCATTTGCATTGATCCATTTGGATTTGTAGGGGCTAACACTGATTATGATACAATGTAGTATTAAATGATTCATGATATTTGTCGATGATTGTATACACATAACTTGGCATTATGTTATTAAGAATAATAATAATAAAGTGTTTATTATTTTTTGTTTATTCCACAATATGGTCAAGACCCAATTTTCTAATAAAATTCAAATTTTAAGATCAAATAACGGTGGAAAATATATCAACAATGAGTTTCAAAAATAGTTCAAGTTATATGATATGTTCCATAAAACAACTTGTTCTTAAACCTCCCCCTAACAAAACAACATTACTAAGAGGAAAAACAAACATATCCTAAAAACAACAATAGTTTTTTAATTTCAACAAATGTTCCTAGACAATTTTAGGTTGAACCAATAATTATGGTGGTCTATATGTTGAACAAAAAGCCATCATTGGTATTGAACTTTAGAATGCCTATATGTTTTGATGCTTCCACCAAAAATCTTTTGGTTTGTAGCTTATTTCATCTTCATAAAAATCAATGAACTAAATTAGATCTTAACGCAGTTAAGTGTGTTTTTTGGAGTACGGAGCCCATTAGAAAGGATACCAATGCTTTGATTTAAGCACCAAGTGATGGTATATTTTTATGGATGTTACTTTCATGAACACAGAAAATTTTTTTGATAGTTTAGAAACATCCATAAAGGGATCTAATAGTATGATGGAAGGATGGCAGGTTTGACCTAGTTTTGATAATTCTTACCTAAAAACAAATTCAATAAAACTAAGTGAACAAGACCACTTTTCACCATAAGATATATTTTGACAAGACAAGAAGGTATTGGTGAATTGATTCATTTAAAAGGTCTTGAACAACCTTTTTTTTTTTTTTTTGACAATACCTATTCTATAGTACACAACTAATCTTTATAAAATAATCCTATGGTACAAAGTGCAAACACTTTTCTTAATGACGTTAATGATTATTCTAATGGATATAAATTGCCTTTTAGGTATAATCGTAGAGTGCAACCAAATTGATACTCTCTTGATGTAGAGAATAAAAAAGTAAGATACTTGATTGGTAACTATTTCAACACCACTTAAGAAGTTTGTGAACCAATTATCCTCTAAACATATTCCATCCACTGTAGATAAGTCTTTGAAGGATCCAAAATGGACAAAGGCAATTAAAAAGAAAATAGGTGCACTGTAGAAAAATAGTACACAAGAAATAGTATCTATCCTTAAAGAGAAAAAAGTTAGTGAAATGTAAATGAGTTTTTTTAATCAAATATAAGGCAAAGGACTTAATAAGATATAAGGCTAAACTAGTTATAAAGGGATATACATAAACATATGGTGTTGGTTATTGAGAAATATCCTCTCAAATGGCAAAACTAAACACTGTTTAAGTCCTCTTGTCTCTTATGGCAAATCTTGATTAGCCATTACACAAGTTTGATGTCAAGAATGCTTTCCTCTATAAGAGTTTAGTAAAAAAAAATGTGTATGGATATTCCACTAGGTTTTTATGCATAAAAAAAAATCATGTGGTGTGTAAACTATAAAAGGCATTATATGGTCTAAAATAATCTTAAGAGCATGGTTAGGAAGGTTTAATAAGGCTATGAAGAGATATAACTATATAAAAAAAAAAGTCATACAAACCACACTTTATTCTTAAAACATAGCAAAGGAATAACACTTATTATTTATGTTGTTGATATGATAATCATAAGAAATGATACAAAGGAAATCTCTAAGTTAGAAAAACAACTTGCAAAAGAGTTTGATATGAAAAATTTTAGTTGGTTAAAATATTTCTTAAGCATCAAGGTGGTGTGATTGAAACAAGACATCATTCTTTTATAAAGGAAATATGTTTTATATCTTTTAGCAATGATAAGAATGTTAGATTGAGAACTTGTAAAAACCCTCATAATTCAACATCATTGATTGGGGCAAAGTTTAGATTTGGGTTCAATGGACAAGAAAAGGTATTATTGACTAATGGGAAAATTGATATACTTGTCATATACTAGACCAAACATTGAATACTTTATTAGTTTAAGGAGTTAATTTATGCAAAATCCCAATGCAAATCATATGAATGCAATGTATCAGATCACGAGGTACTTGAAGTCAACCCCGAGAAAAGGGCTTATGTTCAAAAAGCATAGTCATTTGAACATTAAAAGTATACAGATGTAGATTGAGTTAGGAATGTTATTGATAAATAGTTTACCTCAGGTTTTTCAACAAAAAGCAATAAGGAATAATTGATGCATAAGGATTGACCTAAGATTGCTCATGTTCCTAATGTCCAAATTAGTGAACCATGATTTCAGTTTCATGGTATCAATTATGTTTATAGTAGTCAAGTTGCACTTTGTACAGGTTTGTACTTTTCTCTACATTTTAACATCTATGCAATTTAAGAACTATTGTTGTTTGATCCTTAAAATTCTACTTGCTACTTCTCTCAATTATTTTCAAGGAAGATGAGAAGGATTATCAATAATGCATTTGGTTTAATTTTATTTTCAAATTAAGTCATTTGTAATTTTTTTCTCTATATCTTAATTTCTATTTAATAATTTTTCAAGATAAAGTATTTAAAAGATTTATGTTGTTCCCACAGTCTTGTATGGGTTGTAATTGTTGTCAACTAGATTTAAGTATGCAAGTAATTTGACATAGAAGAATAAGAAAGTAAAGCCACATGGAGGGGCAAGAGAGTAATTTGAAGTTACATAAAGGGGCAAGGAAGTAAAACCACACGGCAACCCTACACCATCGTTATAAAAGAGGTATACTGCCAAGTAAAGGGGTGATGAATTAAAAAACAGAGAACAGACCGTTGGCAAAAAAATAGAGAAAACCAGAGACGGCCAAAGGGGGCTTGGACGGTAAGACAAAAGATATACCACCGAAAAGAGCAAAATGGCAATAAGGGGCTAGATGACAGAACAAAGAAAAGAATGGACGGCAAAGGAACGCACGGCAAAACACTAGAACTCTCGGCAAAGAGGTGAACGACCAAATAGAGAAACGACCAAAAAAGAGTGAACGGCTGGACAGCAAAACAGGGGTGGACAACAAAGAGGTGAACAGCCAAAGAAGAGTAGATGGCAAAGGAAAAGAGTGAATGACTAGACGGTAGAAAGAGAGAAAATGAGATACGACCAAAGAAAGCCACCACCGTAAGAAAGAAAGCCACCATCGTAAGAGAGAGAAACACCACCGGGAGACTAGACCAGATCTAGAATGGCGTGAGACCAAATAGTGTGACAACGTGAGACCAGAACGTGCGTCTGCGTGAGACCAAAACGTGTGATGGTGTAAGACCAGAACGTGTAATAACGTGACTAATCAGAAACATGAGGCAGGTCGTGAGACAGTGAAACCGTGAGATCAGGAAACAAGTGAAACCGTAAGGCGATGAAAGCAGGAGTTGCATGAAACAACCTAGAGAAAGAATTTGGTGAAGCATTGGAAAGAAATCAACGTATTTCCAGATTCTTCAAGAGAGGTTAGAGAGTGTTGGGGTGGACTTTTAATTGGCAGTAAAGTAGCTTATTCAATTCAACAGTGGCAAGACAAGTTAAAAGAAGGGTAGACACAGTAAGTGACACTCTTTGTATTGTACTTGCTTTGTATTTGCAATAGTGAAAAGAACAGAGGATTAAGACATCCATTGTAACTACACTATGGACATAGGGAGTACCACACTAGTATTCTCAAGTATAGTGAATTGTCTCAGTAAAGGAAGAGTCCCTACCAATATGGACATACGTCACATTGATGGAACCACATAAATCTCTGTTGTCTTTACTTTGATTTACATTCTGTGTTTTGAATTGAGTTGTGAACGTAGCTAGAGTATCATTGAACTCATATCCTAAAGAAGACCTAATCAAGAACATCTGATCTATCTAATAAATAAGGTGTTTGAAAGATGACTTTGGGGACTATTATGATTAGTAGGTAACAAGAGATCTATCTTAGTCGAATCTAAGAAAGAGTTTGCTTTTAAGAAGAGGTTGAAGTTGTTTACATACCTGCATATTGAAGAAAGTGAAAGTATTAAAGAAGTAGAATACTTTGGCTTAAGTTATCAGAGTGTGTTTTTAAGGAGTGTGATACTGATTCACCGACCCTCTCAGTATCATAGACTAGTAGATCCTAAGGTGAAGTCAGAAACTTCAATTTATAAATTGCAAAAGTGAAAAACAAAAAAAGGGTAAAACTAATTTTTTAAGGAGTGCTACATATCAAATTATTGAAGATGATTGTGATCATGAAAGAAAACTTGTGTTTTTCAATCTAGATATTTTGACCTTTGTTTTAAACTAAAATCTCTTGATGATTATTGCTACCAAGGAATTAACCTCTAATATCACTCCTTAAAAGCTTTCTTTATATACATAAGTAAAGGTTTAAGCAAATGCCTAAGTTTAACCATGAAAAAATAAATTTAATGAGCATTTAATAAATTCAATTGTACTTTTATATCTTAATTCTATATACTAAAGGCACCATAATTGTAATATAATGTCTTATTTCGCATACACCTTTAATTATTGAGGGGTCTTTCTTAAGCTTTCAACTTTTAAATAAGATTCTTTTTACATGCTTTTGACAATGTAAGTGTGAAGGTACTTTAAGCATGTTTGGATGAACTTCCTTGAATTCTTATTGTCCACGTATCTGAATCATATTGTATTCTCTTATCTAAAAAAACAATATTAATATTTGTGCACATTAATCAGAATGATTTTATTTCTTTGCACATGCATAATATGTATATGTATATATATAATTGTCTCATTTCTTACAACATTTCAATGTGAAAACAATTAGGCATTTTACAATTACATTATTTGTTTGATTAAAAAAAAACAATATTAATAAGCCAAAATTGCGCCAAAGAAAAGTTTATTTTTTGTTTTATAAAAAAGACATATGGCATAACAAAGATTTATTACAACTATTTTTATATACCTTTTGAAAAAGTAAAAAAAAAATGTCCTTAAAAAAGTGAAGTTAGTTTTAGAAAAGATAAAATAACTTTCCTTTTTCTTTTTTTTTTAAAGTAAATAGACAATAATTTTAATGTGTCCAAAATTGACTATATGGCATTTCACAAAATTTTAATTTATTTTTTTTTATTTTTAATTTTTTTTTCTTTTTAATTTTTTTAATTTTATTTTTTTTATTGTATTTTTTTTTTTTTTAATTGTATATTTTTTTTTTATTTTTTAGTTTTTTTTCTTTTTTTTTTTTTAATTTTTATTTTTTATTTTTTTAATTAAGGAAATGTTTTTGAATATGTTTTGTGTGTATTTTTCGAACTATCATGTGATAGATGTGTCCCATATTCCTCATCATAGGGGCATTATTTTCCAAATATATTTATTTAATATATATTTGTCCATTTATAGGGAGAGATAGAGATGAGTAAGAGAAGAGAAGAAATAAGTAAGAGATGAGAAGAGAGGCGAGATTTGCTTTGTAGTAGTTTAATTTTGATTTGGGGGTGAAGGGCTTGAGTTGTGTATTTTTTAGTTGCGGGGGGCTTTTTATTTTAATTTATGGGGTTTTTGTGGGTTTTTTTTTTTCTTTTTTTTAATTTTTTTTAATTTTTTTTTTTTTTTTTTTGATTTTTTTTTTTTTTTTTTTTTTTTTTTTTTTTTTTTTTTTTTTTTTTTTTTTTTTTTTTTTTTTTTTTTTTTTTTTTTTTTTTTTTTTTTTTAAAAAAAAATAAAAAAAAAAAAAAAAAAAAAAAAAAAAAAATCTTTTTTTTTTTTTTTTTTTTTTTTTTTTTTTTTTTTTTTTTTTTTTTTTTTTTTTTTTTTTTTTTTTTTTTTTTTTTTTTTTTTTTTTTTTTTTTTTTTTTTTTTTTTTTTTTTTTTTTTTTTTTTTTTTTTTTTTTTTTTTTTTTTTTTTTTTTTTTTTTTTTTTTTTTTTTTTTTTTTTTTAAATTTTTTTTTTTTTTTTTTTTTTTTTTTTTTTTTTTTTTTTTTTTTTTTTTTTTTTTTTTTTTTTTTTTTTTTTTTTTTTTTTTTTTTTTTTTTTTTTTTTTTTTTTTTTTTTTTTTTTTTTTTTTTTTTTTTTTTTTTTTTTTTTTTTTTTTTTTTTTTTTTTTTTTTTTTTTTTTTTTTTTTTTTTTTTTTTTTTTTTTTTTTTTTTTTTTTTTTTTTTTTTTTTTTTTTTTTTTTTTTTTTTTTTTTTTTTTTTTTTTTTTTTTTTTTTTTTTTTTTTTTTTTTTTTTTTTTTTTTTTTTTTTTTTTTTTTTTTTTTTTTTTTTTTTTTTTTTTTTTTTTTTTTTTTTTTTTTTTTTTTTTTTTTTTTTTTTTTTTTTTTTTTTTTTTTTTTTTTTTTTTTTTTTTTTTTTTTTTTTTTTTTTTTTTTTTTTTTTTTTTTTTTTTTTTTTTTTTTTTTTTTTTTTTTTTTTTTTTTTTTTTTTTTTTTTTTTTTTTTTTTTTTTTTTTTTTTTTTTTTTTTTTTTTTTTTTTTTTTTTTTTTTTTTTTTTTTTTTTTTTTTTTTTTTTTTTTTTTTTTTTTTTTTTTTTTTTTTTTTTTTTTTTTTTTTTTTTTTTTTTTTTTTTTTTTTTTTTTTTTTTTTTTTTTTTTTTTTTTTTTTTTTTTTTTTTTTTTTTTTTTTTTTTTTTTTTTTTTTTTTTTTTTTTTTTTTTTTTTTTTTTTTTTTTTTTTTTTTTTTTTTTTTTTTTTTTTTTTTTTTTTTTTTTTTTTTTTTTTTTTTTTTTTTTTTTTTTTTTTTTTTTTTTTTTTTTTTTTTTTTTTTTTTTTTTTTTTTTTTTTTTTTTTTTTTTTTTTTTTTTTTTTTTTTTTTTTTTTTTTTTTTTTTTTTTTTTTTTTTTTTTTTTTTTTTTTTTTTTTTTTTTTTTTTTTTTTTTTTTTTTTTTTTTTTTTTTTTTTTTTTTTTTTTTTTTTTTTTTTTTTTTTTTTTTTTTTTTTTTTTTTTTTTTTTTTTTTTTTTTTTTTTTTTTTTTTTTTTTTTTTTTTTTTTTTTTTTTTTTTTTTTTTTTTTTTTTTTTTTTTTTTTTTTTTTTTTTTTTTTTTTTTTTTTTTTTTTTTTTTTTTTTTTTTTTTTTTTTTTTTTTTTTTTTTTTTTTTTTTTTTTTTTTTTTTTTTTTTTTTTTTTTTTTTTTTTTTTTTTTTTTTTTTTTTTTTTTTTTTTTTTTTTTTTTTTTTTTTTTTTTTTTTTTTTTTTTTTTTTTTTTTTTTTTTTTTTTTTTTTTTTTTTTTTTTTTTTTTTTTTTTTTTTTTTTTTTTTTTTTTTTTTTTTTTTTTTTTTTTTTTTTTTTTTTTTTTTTTTTTTTTTTTTTTTTTTTTTTTTTTTTTTTTTTTTTTTTTTTTTTTTTTTTTTTTTTTTTTTTTTTTTTTTTTTTTTTTTTTTTTTTTTTTTTTTTTTTTTTTTTTTTTTTTTTTTTTTTTTTTTTTTTTTTTTTTTTTTTTTTTTTTTTTTTTTTTTTTTTTTTTTTTTTTTTTTTTTTTTTTTTTTTTTTTTTTTTTTTTTTTTTTTTTTTTTTTTTTTTTTTTTTTTTTTTTTTTTTTTTTTTTTTTTTTTTTTTTTTTTTTTTTTTTTTTTTTTTTTTTTTTTTTTTTTTTTTTTTTTTTTTTTTTTTTTTTTTTTTTTTTTTTTTTTTTTTTTTTTTTTTTTTTTTTTTTTTTTTTTTTTTTTTTTTTTTTTTTTTTTTTTTTTTTTTT
Organism: Ceriops zippeliana; assembly: GCA_037897445.1. Classification (NCBI taxonomy): domain Eukaryota; kingdom Viridiplantae; phylum Streptophyta; class Magnoliopsida; order Malpighiales; family Rhizophoraceae; genus Ceriops; species Ceriops zippeliana. Next base: position 51,893 of record JBAPLH010000759.1, read on the forward strand.
TTTTTTTTTTTTTTTTTTTTTTTTTTTTTTTTTTTTTTTTTTTTTTTTTTTTTTTTTTTTTTTTTTTTTTTTTTTTTTTTTTTTTTTTTTTTTTTTTTTTTTTTTTTTTTTTTTTTTTTTTTTTTTTTTTTTTTTTTTTTTTTTTTTTTTTTTTTTTTTTTTTTTTTTTTTTTTTTTTTTTTTTTTTTTTTTTTTTTTTTTTTTTTTTTTTTTTTTTTTTTTTTTTTTTTTTTTTTTTTTTTTTTTTTTTTTTTTTTTTTTTTTTTTTTTTTTTTTTTTTTTTTTTTTTTTTTTTTTTTTTTTTTTTTTTTTTTTTTTTTTTTTTTTTTTTTTTTTTTTTTTTTTTTTTTTTTTTTTTTTTTTTTTTTTTTTTTTTTTTTTTTTTTTTTTTTTTTTTTTTTTTTTTTTTTTTTTTTTTTTTTTTTTTTTTTTTTTTTTTTTTTTTTTTTTTTTTTTTTTTTTTTTTTTTTTTTTTTTTTTTTTTTTTTTTTTTTTTTTTTTTTTTTTTTTTTTTTTTTTTTTTTTTTTTTTTTTTTTTTTTTTTTTTTTTTTTTTTTTTTTTTTTTTTTTTTTTTTTTTTTTTTTTTTTTTTTTTTTTTTTTTTTTTTTTTTTTTTTTTTTTTTTTTTTTTTTTTTTTTTTTTTTTTTTTTTTTTTTTTTTTTTTTTTTTTTTTTTTTTTTTTTTTTTTTTTTTTTTTTTTTTTTTTTTTTTTTTTTTTTTTTTTTTTTTTTTTTTTTTTTTTTTTTTTTTTTTTTTTTTTTTTTTTTTTTTTTTTTTTTTTTTTTTTTTTTTTTTTTTTTTTTTTTTTTTTTTTTTTTTTTTTTTTTTTTTTTTTTTTTTTTTTTTTTTTTTTTTTTTTTTTTTTTTTTTTTTTTTTTTTTTTTTTTTTTTTTTTTTTTTTTTTTTTTTTTTTTTTTTTTTTTTTTTTTTTTTTTTTTTTTTTTTTTTTTTTTTTTTTTTTTTTTTTTTTTTTTTTTTTTTTTTTTTTTTTTTTTTTTTTTTTTTTTTTTTTTTTTTTTTTTTTTTTTTTTTTTTTTTTTTTTTTTTTTTTTTTTTTTTTTTTTTTTTTTTTTTTTTTTTTTTTTTTTTTTTTTTTTTTTTTTTTTTTTTTTTTTTTTTTTTTTTTTTTTTTTTTTTTTTTTTTTTTTTTTTTTTTTTTTTTTTTTTTTTTTTTTTTTTTTTTTTTTTTTTTTTTTTTTTTTTTTTTTTTTTTTTTTTTTTTTTTTTTTTTTTTTTTTTTTTTTTTTTTTTTTTTTTTTTTTTTTTTTTTTTTTTTTTTTTTTTTTTTTTTTTTTTTTTTTTTTTTTTTTTTTTTTTTTTTTTTTTTTTTTTTTTTTTTTTTTTTTTTTTTTTTTTTTTTTTTTTTTTTTTTTTTTTTTTTTTTTTTTTTTTTTTTTTTTTTTTTTTTATTTTTTTTTTTTTTTTTTTTTTTTTTTTTTTTTTTTTTTTTTTTTTTTTTTTTTTTTTTTTTTTTTTTTTTTTTTTTTTTTTTTTTTTTTTTTTTTTTTTTTTTTTTTTTTTTTTTTTTTTTTTTTTTTTTTTTTTTTTTTTTTTTTTTTTTTTTTTTTTTTTTTTTTTTTTTTTTTTTTTTTTTTTTTTTTTTTTTTTTTTTTTTTTTTTTTTTTTTTTTTTTTTTTTTTTTTTTTTTTTTTTTTTTTTTTTTTTTTTTTTTTTTTTTTTTTTTTTTTTTTTTTTTTTTTTTTTTTTTTTTTTTTTTTTTTTTTTTTTTTTTTTTTTTTTTTTTTTTTTTTTTTTTTTTTTTTTTTTTTTTTTTTTTTTTTTTTTTTTTTTTTTTTTTTTTTTTTTTTTTTTTTTTTTTTTTTTTTTTTTTTTTTTTTTTTTTTTTTTTTTTTTTTTTTTTTTTTTTTTTTTTTTTTTTTTTTTTTTTTTTTTTTTTTTTTTTTTTTATTTTTTTTTTTTTTTTTTTTTTTTTTTTTTTTTTTTTTTTTTTTTTTTTTTTTTTTTTTTTTTTTTTTTTTTTTTTTTTTTTTTTTTTTTTTTTTTTTTTTTTTTTTTTTTTTTTTTTTTTTTTTTTTTTTTTTTTTTTTTTTTTTTTTTTTTTTTTTTTTTTTTTTTTTTTTTTTTTTTTTTTTTTTTTTTTTTTTTTTTTTTTTTTTTTTTTTTTTTTTTTTTTTTTTTTTTTTTTTTTTTTTTTTTTTTTTTTTTTTTTTTTTTTTTTTTTTTTTTTTTTTTTTTTTTTTTTTTTTTTTTTTTTTTTTTTTTTTTTTTTTTTTTTTTTTTTTTTTTTTTTTTTTTTTTTTTTTTTTTTTTTTTTTTTTTTTTTTTTTTTTTTTTTTTTTTTTTTTTTTTTTTTTTTTTTTTTTTTTTTTTTTTTTTTTTTTTTTTTTTTTTTTTTTTTTTTTTTTTTTTTTTTTTTTTTTTTTTTTTTTTTTTTTTTTTTTAAAATTTTTTTTTTTTTTTTTTTTTTTTTTTTTTTTTTTTTTTTTTTTTTTTTTTTTTTTTTTTTTTTTTTTTTTTTTTTTTTTTTTTTTTTTTTTTTTTTTTTTTTTTTTTTTTTTTTTTTTTTTTTTTTTTTTTTTTTTTTTTTTTTTTTTTTTTTTTTTTTTTTTTTTTTTTTTTTTTTTTTTTTTTTTTTTTTTTTTTTTTTTTTTTTTTTTTTTTTTTTTTTTTTTTTTTTTTTTTTTTTTTTTTTTTTTTTTTTTTTTTTTTTTTTTTTTTTTTTTTTTTTTTTTTTTTTTTTTTTTTTTTTTTTTTTTTTTTTTTTTTTTTTTTTTTTTTTTTTTTTTTTTTTTTTTTTTTTTTTTTTTTTTTTTTTTTTTTTTTTTTTTTTTTTTTTTTTTTTTTTTTTTTTTTTTTTTTTTTTTTTTTTTTTTTTTTTTTTTTTTTTTTTTTTTTTTTTTTTTTTTTTTTTTTTTTTTTTTTTTTTTTTTTTTTTTTTTTTTTTTTTTTTTTTTTTTTTTTTTTTTTTTTTTTTTTTTTTTTTTTTTTTTTTTTTTTTTTTTTTTTTTTTTTTTTTTTTTTTTTTTTTTTTTTTTTTTTTTTTTTTTTTTTTTTTTTTTTTTTTTTTTTTTTTTTTTTTTTTTTTTTTTTTTTTTTTTTTTTTTTTTTTTTTTTTTTTTTTTTTTTTTTTTTTTTTTTTTTTTTTTTTTTTTTTTTTTTTTTTTTTTTTTTTTTTTTTTTTTTTTTTTTTTTTTTTTTTTTTTTTTTTTTTTTTTTTTTTTTTTTTTTTTTTTTTTTTTTTTTTTTTTTTTTTTTTTTTTTTTTTTTTTTTTTTTTTTTTTTTTTTTTTTTTTTTTTTTTTTTTTTTTTTTTTTTTTTTTTTTTTTTTTTTTTTTTTTTTTTTTTTTTTTTTTTTTTTTTTTTTTTTTTTTTTTTTTTTTTTTTTTTTTTTTTTTTTTTTTTTTTTTTTTTTTTTTTTTTTTTTTTTTTTTTTTTTTTTTTTTTTTTTTTTTTTTTTTTTTATTTTTTTTTTTTTTTTTTTTTTTTTTTTTTTTTTTTTTTTTTTTTTTTTTTTTTTTTTTTTTTTTTTTTTTTTTTTTTTTTTTTTTTTTTTTTTTTTTTTTTTTTTTTTTTTTTTTTTTTTTTTTTTTTTTTTTTTTTTTTTTTTTTTTTTTTTTTTTTTTTTTTTTTTTTTTTTTTTTTTTTTTTTTTTTTTTTTTTTTTTTTTTTTTTTTTTTTTTTTTTTTTTTTTTTTTTTTTTTTTTTTTTTTTTTTTTTTTTTTTTTTTTTTTTTTTTTTTTTTTTTTTTTTTTTTTTTTTTTTTTTTTTTTTTTTTTTTTTTTTTTTTTTTTTTTTTTTTTTTTTTTTTTTTTTTTTTTTTTTTTTTTTTTTTTTTTTTTTTTTTTTTTTTTTTTTTTTTTTTTTTTTTTTTTTTTTTTTTTTTTTTTTTTTTTTTTTTTTTTTTTTTTTTTTTTTTTTTTTTTTTTTTTTTTTTTTTTTTTTTTTTTTTTTTTTTTTTTTTTTTTTTTTTTTTTTTTTTTTTTTTTTTTTTTTTTTTTTTTTTTTTTTTTTTTTTTTTTTTTTTTTTTTTTTTTTTTTTTTTTTTTTTTTTTTTTTTTTTTTTTTTTTTTTTTTTTTTTTTTTTTTTTTTTTTTTTTTTTTTTTTTTTTTTTTTTTTTTTTTTTTTTTTTTTTTTTTTTTTTTTTTTTTTTTTTTTTTTTTTTTTTTTTTTTTTTTTTTTTTTTTTTTTTTTTTTTTTTTTTTTTTTTTTTTTTTTTTTTTTTTTTTTTTTTTTTTTTTTTTTTTTTTTTTTTTTTTTTTTTTTTTTTTTTTTTTTTTTTTTTTTTTTTTTTTTTTTTTTTTTTTTTTTTTTTTTTTTTTTTTTTTTTTTTTTTTTTTTTTTTTTTTTTTTTTTTTTTTTTTTTTTTTTTTTTTTTTTTTTTTTTTTTTTTTTTTTTTTTTTTTTTTTTTTTTTTTTTTTTTTTTTTTTTTTTTTTTTTTTTTTTTTTTTTTTTTTTTTTATTTTTTTTTTTTTTTTTTTTTTTTTTTTTTTTTTTTTTTTTTTTTTTTTTTTTTTTTTTTTTTTTTTTTTTTTTTTTTTTTTTTTTTTTTTTTTTTTTTTTTTTTTTTTTTTTTTTTTTTTTTTTTTTTTTTTTTTTTTTTTTTTTTTTTTTTTTTTTTTTTTTTTTTTTTTTTTTTTTTTTTTTTTTTTTTTTTTTTTTTTTTTTTTTTTTTTTTTTTTTTTTTTTTTTTTTTTTTTTTTTTTTTTTTTTTTTTTTTTTTTTTTTTTTTTTTTTTTTTTTTTTTTTTTTTTTTTTTTTTTTTTTTTTTTTTTTTTTTTTTTTTTTTTTTTTTTTTTTTTTTTTTTTTTTTTTTTTTTTTTTTTTTTTTTTTTTTTTTTTTTTTTTTTTTTTTTTTTTTTTTTTTTTTTTTTTTTTTTTTTTTTTTTTTTTTTTTTTTTTTTTTTTTTTTTTTTTTTTTTTTTTTTTTTTTTTTTTTTTTTTTTTTTTTTTTTTTTTTTTTTTTTTTTTTTTTTTTTTTTTTTTTTTTTTTTTTTTTTTTTTTTTTTTTTTTTTTTTTTTTTTTTTTTTTTTTTTTTTTTTTTTTTTTTTTTTTTTTTTTTTTTTTTTTTTTTTTTTTTTTTTTTTTTTTTTTTTTTTTTTTTTTTTTTTTTTTTTTTTTTTTTTTTTTTTTTTTTTTTTTTTTTTTTTTTTTTTTTTTTTTTTTTTTTTTTTTTTTTTTTTTTTTTTTTTTTTTTTTTTTTTTTTTTTTTTTTTTTTTTTTTTTTTTTTTTTTTTTTTTTTTTTTTTTTTTTTTTTTTTTTTTTTTTTTTTTTTTTTTTTTTTTTTTTTTTTTTTTTTTTTTTTTTTTTTTTTTTTTTTTTTTTTTTTTTTTTTTTTTTTTTTTTTTTTTTTTTTTTTTTTTTTTTTTTTTTTTTTTTTTTTTTTTTTTTTTTTTTTTTTTTTTTTTTTTTTTTTTTTTTTTTTTTTTTTTTTTTTTTTTTTTTTTTTTTTTTTTTTTTTTTTTTTTTTTTTTTTTTTTTTTTTTTTTTTTTTTTTTTTTTTTTTTTTTTTTTTTTTTTTTTTTTTTTTTTTTTTTTTTTTTTTTTTTTTTTTTTTTTTTTTTTTTTTTTTTTTTTTTTTTTTTTTTTTTTTTTTTTTTTTTTTTTTTTTTTTTTTTTTTTTTTTTTTTTTTTTTTTTTTTTTTTTTTTTTTTTTTTTTTTTTTTTTTTTTTTTTTTTTTTTTTTTTTTTTTTTTTTTTTTTTTTTTTTTTTTTTTTTTTTTTTTTTTTTTTTTTTTTTTTTTTTTTTTTTTTTTTTTTTTTTTTTTTTTTTTTTTTTTTTTTTTTTTTTTTTTTTTTTTTTTTTTTTTTTTTTTTTTTTTTTTTTTTTTTTTTTTTTTTTTTTTTTTTTTTTTTTTTTTTTTTTTTTTTTTTTTTTTTTTTTTTTTTTTTTTTTTTTTTTTTTTTTTTTTTTTTTTTTTTTTTTTTTTTTTTTTTTTTTTTTTTTTTTTTTTTTTTTTTTTTTTTTTTTTTTTTTTTTTTTTTTTTTTTTTTTTTTTTTTTTTTTTTTTTTTTTTTTTTTTTTTTTTTTTTTTTTTTTTTTTTTTTTTTTTTTTTTTTTTTTTTTTTTTTTTTTTTTTTTTTTTTTTTTTTTTTTTTTTTTTTTTTTTTTTTTTTTTTTTTTTTTTTTTTTTTTTTTTTTTTTTTTTTTTTTTTTTTTTTTTTTTTTTTTTTTTTTTTTTTTTTTTTTTTTTTTTTTTTTTTTTTTTTTTTTTTTTTTTTTTTTTTTTTTTTTTTTTTTTTTTTTTTTTTTTTTTTTTTTTTTTTTTTTTTTTTTTTTTTTTTTTTTTTTTTTTTTTTTTTTTTTTTTTTTTTTTTTTTTTTTTTTTTTTTTTTTTTTTTTTTTTTTTTTTTTTTTTTTTTTTTTTTTTTTTTTTTTTTTTTTTTTTTTTTTTTTTTTTTTTTTTTTTTTTTTTTTTTTTTTTTTTTTTTTTTTTTTTTTTTTTTTTTTTTTTTTTTTTTTTTTTTTTTTTTTTTTTTTTTTTTTTTTTTTTTTTTTTTTTTTTTTTTTTTTTTTTTTTTTTTTTTTTTTTTTTTTTTTTTTTTTTTTTTTTTTTTTTTTTTTTTTTTTTTTTTTTTTTTTTTTTTTTTTTTTTTTTTTTTTTTTTTTTTTTTTTTTTTTTTTTTTTTTTTTTTTTTTTTTTTTTTTTTTTTTTTTTTTTTTTTTTTTTTTTTTTTTTTTTTTTTTTTTTTTTTTTTTTTTTTTTTTTTTTTTTTTTTTTTTTTTTTTTTTTTTTTTTTTTTTTTTTTTTTTTTTTTTTTTTTTTTTTTTTTTTTTTTTTTTTTTTTTTTTTTTTTTTTTTTTTTTTTTTTTTTTTTTTTTTTTTTTTTTTTTTTTTTTTTTTTTTTTTTTTTTTTTTTTTTTTTTTTTTTTTTTTTTTTTTTTTTTTTTTTTTTTTTTTTTTTTTTTTTTTTTTTTTTTTTTTTTTTTTTTTTTTTTTTTTTTTTTTTTTTTTTTTTTTTTTTTTTTTTTTTTTTTTTTTTTTTTTTTTTTTTTTTTTTTTTTTTTTTTTTTTTTTTTTTTTTTTTTTTTTTTTTTTTTTTTTTTTTTTTTTTTTTTTTTTTTTTTTTTTTTTTTTTTTTTTTTTTTTTTTTTTTTTTTTTTTTTTTTTTTTTTTTTTTTTTTTTTTTTTTTTTTTTTTTTTTTTTTTTTTTTTTTTTTTTTTTTTTTTTTTTTTTTTTTTTTTTTTTTTTTTTTTTTTTTTTTTTTTTTTTTTTTTTTTTTTTTTTTTTTTTTTTTTTTTTTTTTTTTTTTTTTTTTTTTTTTTTTTTTTTTTTTTTTTTTTTTTTTTTTTTTTTTTTTTTTTTTTTTTTTTTTTTTTTTTTTTTTTTTTTTTTTTTTTTTTTTTTTTTTTTTTTTTTTTTTTTTTTTTTTTTTTTTTTTTTTTTTTTTTTTTTTTTTTTTTTTTTTTTTTTTTTTTTTTTTTTTTTTTTTTTTTTTTTTTTTTTTTTTTATATATTTTTTTTTTTGATTTTTTTATTTTTTTCTTTTTTTATTTTTTTATTTTTTTTTTTTTTTTTTTTTTTTTTTTTTTTCGTTATTTTTTTTTAATTAAATTTTTTTTTTTTTGCCGATAATTTTTTATTACACACTATATTTAGTTTTAATGTGTTTTTATTATATCTTACAATTTTATTAATTATCTTTTTTTTTTCTTTGGATTATTTATTTTTTTAAATTTTATTTTTTTTTTTTTTTTCTGTTTTTTTTGGTGTGTTATTATTTTTATTTAATTTGTTTTTTATTTTTTGCCTTTTTTCTTCATTTTTTTTTTATTTATTTTCGTTAAGAGTTTTCTTTTTATTATTTTATTTTTTAATTATTTTGTTTATGTTTTTTTATTATATATTCTTTTATTTCATTAGTTATATTTTTCAGGTTTTTATATTTTTAGTTGGTTTTTCTGTTTTTATATTTGTTTAGTTGTGTGCTGATTAGTGGGATAAAGATAAGGTGGGTGAATAATTTGGTTGGTGGGAATGGGGGGTGTTATTAGTGGTTGGGTCGGTTTGAGAAGAGCTGGTGTTTCTTGCAAAATTAGGCTCCTTTGCTCTTGAAGAGATTGGCCTGTGGTGGGGTGTCAAAGATGAGATTGAATCGATGAGCCTTACAGTTCTCGGTGTCAAAAAAGTGCTTCGTGATGCAGAACAGCGCCAAGCACAAGGTGATGTCGAAGTCAAAATTTGGCTCGCTAAGCTGAAAAAAGTCGTGTACGATGCAGAGGACTTGCTGGATGACTTTTCCACAGAAGTTCTGCGGCGAAAGGGGAACAAATTGACAATGAGGTACGCCTTTTCTTTTCAAGTTCAAACCGGATTGTATATGGCCTTAAGATGGGTCACAAAATCAAGGCAACTCGGGAGAGACTAGATGATGTTATGCAGGTCGGAGAGCGATTTAAATTCCTGGAACTTCCCGTTGACAAGTCAACGCTGGTGATGGCTGGAAAAAGAGAGACACACGCCTCTCCCCCTAAAGTTGTGGTAGGCAGAGAAGATGATGAGAAAAAGATTAGAGAACTTCTTTTGTCTCAGAACTACCACGAGACTAACGTGACTGTTATTTCGATAGTTGGAATTGGAGGATTGGGAAAAACCACGTTGGCGAAGCGCGCGTACGAGGATGACAATGTGAAGAAGCATTTTAATTTAAGGATATGGGTTTGTGTTTATGATGATTTTAGTGTAAGGTTGATAATTGAAAAAATTTTAGAAGCTGTTACTGGAAGTAGAAGTGAGATGGGGATAGAGATGGAGACGTTAAAAAAAAATTTTTATGAACAAATTAATGGAAAAAAATATTTTCTGGTATTAGATGATATTTGGAATGAAGATATCCAATTGTGATGTTCATTAATAGTTGGATGGTAAGCACTTACGCCAAAGCATGAAGCAATTGGTAAGCAAATTGTTTTCAAGTGTAAGGGAGTTCCCTTGGCTATAAGGGTAATTGGGATTCTCATGCGTTCCAAAACAATATTTGAATGGGAAACATTCAAAAGTAAGGATTTGATGATGATGGATAAAGAAGAAACTAGTATCATGACAATTCTTAAGTTGAGTTATGATCATCTTCCTTCACATTTGAAACACTGTTTTACTTATTGTAGTTTGTTTCCAAAAGACCAACTAATTTATGTGGACACATTGATTGATCTTTGGATGGCGCAAGGGTATATTAAGTTATCAGATGGAAGTCAATGTTTTGAAGATATTGGTCGAGAGTATTTCATGGATCTCCTATGGAATTCTTTCTTCCAAGATGTAGTTGAAGATGAGTTGGGTATAATAAGGAATTGCAAAATGCACGATTTAATGCATGATCTTGCTTCCTCAATAGCTGGGAATGAAAGTGTCTATATGTCAATCTCAAACCCAAGAGAAATTGATGATAAAACTCGGCATATCTCATTTCACATAAACTGTAACAATTGGCAAGTTCCAGGATCTGTGCTTGAAGCAAAAGGTCTGCGGACATTTTTTGCACCAGAGGTACATTATGACAATGAAATAGGCGAAGGGCAATGCCACGTAATTTTTTGTAATTTGCGGCGTTTACGACAGTTGGATCTACAAGTATCATATATTGAGACAGTGCCCAATTCCATCCGTAAATTGAAGCAGTTGAGGTATCTTGATTTGTCTCATAATTGGATGATCAAATTGCTGCCCCGTTCAATTACCAGATTACAAAACTTACAAGTGCTCAAACTAAAAGAATGTGATGGGCTTAGACAACTACCCAAGGATATCAAAAAACTGGTCAATCTCACGAAACTCGACATAGATGGTTGCTATCATTTGACTCATATGCCACGTGGGATTGGAGAGTTGATTTCGCTGGAGAGATTAACGAGATTCATACTGCCTACAAGTGAAAACTCGAAACGGAAGAGTGGAGGACTGGGTGAATTACATGACTTGAACAAGTTGGGAGGAAAGCTCAGTATTGAGAATTTGCCACATCATGGGAATGGAAAAGGCAATCAGAAGGTTACTACTACTACTCCCACTACCACTGGTGTAGCCGAAACTTGTGCAGCCGCCAATTTGAGTGAGAAGCCGCGTCTCCAAGAGTTGGAATTACGTTGGGTGCCATTGGATGGTGACGATGATACTGATTTTAATGAAGATGACACGTCATTGGGAAATCTGCTGCCACACCCAAATTTGAAAAGCTTAGAAGTGAGGAATTACGGAGGAATAAATTTTGCCAACTGGCTTTCTTCCCTCACGAATCTGGTTAAGCTTTGGTTGTTTGAGTGCCCGAAATGCCGAAGTCTGCCGGCATTGGATCAACTCCCTTCGCTAAAAGAACTAAAAATCAGCAGCTTAACTGATCTGGAATATATGAGTATTTATTCTGCGGTTGGGGGAGGAGGACCAGATATCTGTAGCAGCAGCAGCAACAACAATAGCATGGTCTCCTTCTTCCCTTCCCTTGAGTCACTGAATCTCTGGGACTGTCCCAATCTGAAGGGATGGCAACCATCGTCACCGTCATCTTTGCTTCCCCAATTTCAGCGTCTTTCTTATCTGTCTATTGGAAGATGCCCAAACCTGACTTCAATGCTACCGTCATCCCCATCCTTGGAAAGACTGAGCATATCTTCAAGCAGCTTCAAGTCATTGGAGCAAATGCTCAAGGGGACGATTTCTCCGGCACATGAACTGTCGTCTTCTTCTCTTCAATCTAATCTCTCTTCGTCTTTGAAACATCTGGTTATTTTTAGAATTGAGCAACTGCCAAAAGATTTTCTGCCGGTAGAGTGGCTGCAAACCCTCACTTCTCTGAAGTATTTAGAGATTAGGAGTTGCCCGACATTAACTTGTCTACCTCATGCGAAGATGCTACTTCTCACTTCCCTCCAGAGTCTCGAGATTAGGGATTGCGAAAATCTAGGTCTGTCCAATTATGATGATGACAGCAACAGCAACAACGACGATGCTATTCTATCTCAAGGGCAAGGCCTTAGAATTGACCTGCAAAGGCTCGTAATACGGGATTGCCCTAATTTGGCGTCCTTGCCGGAGTGGATGCCAAACCTCACTTCATTAAAATTTTTACTGATTGCAAATTGTTCCCAACTGTCAGAGAGATGCAAAAACAACATGGGCGAGGATTGGCCCAAGATTGCCCACATCCCTAACATTAGGGTCGATGATGAAGATATCCAATGGGATGGCTTGCTATAAACTTTGATTTGATAAATGGAATCCCTCAACCTTTCTTTTCCAATTTCAGCAGGTTCCTCCTCCTCTTGCTCTCTTCTTTTTCTCTCCATTTCCTTCCATTTTGTTTCTATTAAAAGAGAGCCTGTGGTGCTGTTTTTCTCCTACAAATTAATAGATTTATTCTTCTTTTTTTCTTTTGTCAAAAACTCATTGTAGGCATCTTCTATTGACATTTCATCTTTCCTTACCAAATTGTATCATCAAAACAAGCATCATCATCATCTTGCAAAACACTCATATGTATTTCATCCCACTGGAGTTTCTCATGTATCTGAGAGTGTGTTGGGTTTGTGAGATTCACAACTTGGGATATTTCAATTTTTCTTTTCCTCAGTATGGAACAAATAATTTTATGTATAAATCAATGCTGAGGTAATTTTTTGATCTTTCATGCAGTGAAGAAATTGCTCCCAAAATGGTGAGTCCTCTGTTTTCCACCAGAAGCCAGAAAAGAGTAACTGATATCTAAGGACCAGCCTAACATTGCTCACATCCCTAATATCCAAATTGGAGAGCCATAATTTCAATTTTGTAGGATTTACTATATTTACAGCAACCCTTTGCACTTTGAGTAGGTTTGTAGTTGTCTTTTTCAATCTACAATATTTTTTAAGAGTGAAGCCTACACTTGTTTTTGGTGAATATTGATGAACTTTTAATTTCGGTTTTCATGAATATTTTGCAGGTCTTTTGGCAAATTTGGCTATAAAATTACTGCAGGCACTATTTATACTCTACTGGATTTTGTTGCAGGCACAGGGGTTAAGGGCATGAATGTTGTTGCTGTCTTATTTTGGAAAGTAGTGAAAGTGGAATATCAACTGTAGCCATGATCAGTTGTGGTGTTTCTGAGCAAGGGTGGAGGTATGGTCCTTGTACTCTTGAAGAGGATAAGTTGCTTAGTGAACATGTGAGGTTGTATCAAGAAGGTAGGTGCACTGGAAAGGTATATATTATCAGCATATACCATCTGAAAAGAATGATTTTGCATTTCTTTTTCTCTGTCTTTGATTTGAGAATTTGTGTTACTGGTTTGTTGCTGCCAGGCTTAAACAGAAGTGGCAAGAGCTACAAGCTGAGCTAGGTAAATTACCTTAAGCCTCTGCTGCCTGGCCTTAAAGGAGATCTAATTACACCTTTGGAGCTGCACGCATTCTGGAGTTAACAAGTAGTTCATCTCTCTTAAATTGCACCTTTAAGTTCTAGTTGTAGTTAGTTACTGTATTGTTACAGTTGCTATTAACAAGTAATACATCTCTCTTTACTATATTGTAAATTTCAAATCTGTGCTATTATGACTTGTAATTTGGGTTTTTGATAGATGGATGTGGGTTGGTGTTCTTTTCTTCTTTTGTAGCAATTGAGCCAAGCCAGGACTTAGTTCTTCAGGGTATCTAAATTGAATACCTAGACATTCTGCTCAGGGTATGTAAATTGAATACCTAGACATTCTGCAGTTGCCAATGCTAAATACTGACCTTGAAGTGGATGCTGATTTCCCACCACACGATGAAGCTTTCAGGGAAAAGGTCTTTGAGGCCAATAGCATCCTCTTTGCCTCACCTGATTATAATTTCTCAATCACTGGTACTTCCTTTTGCTCTATCTCTCTATGCAAACACACACATATATCAATAGTGTGTGTTGGTGTTTTTCTGTTTGATCTGTTTTTTGGGCTCTATTATGCAGCAAAGTTAGAACTTTATCATTAAGCTATGAAAGAGAGTATTACATTTCAGGTTGTTGAGGGAGAGTCATCTATCAATAGATTATCGTGTTTTTTATTAAACTAATTGTGGTATGGATGGTGAACTAAACTGTGATTTTCAGGGAAAAGGGCATATATACTTAATCCAAGAAAAAGGGATGTAAAATAGTTGCTGAAACATTGAATCTTTCTCATTGCCTAAGTTGCTAGATGGCAATTATTGCTAATATAATGGAAGGCATCACAACTTTTTGATATTCCCCTATAAGAACATTGCCTTCAATTTTTTCACATTTGCTAAATTGAAGTAGCCTGGTGTACTGACATCTTGAAAGTTTCTTATGCATGAGCTTCTATGAGATTGTTTGGAAAACTTGTTTTCTTGGGATGTCTCCTTATACTGCATCAAGGTCTTTTAGGAAACTACCAATATGCGTGAATTTTCCTATGTTCATTGATAAGTAGCTAGATGATGATAAAATTGCAAATGCTAGTTAATTTAAACGGCAATAAAGTGGTCATTTAAGTTTTAGAATTTAGATCCTCAAGTCCAGATGATGTACTTGGATTGAGTCACTTTGAATTTAAATTAAGTTCTCTGATAACTGCTGGGAAAGACTTCTTCTTTATTTGTGAAGAGGATAAATTGCTTAGTGAATATGTGAAGTTGTATTGAGAAGAAGATGGAGTTCTGTAGCCAAGTGCGCTAGTAAGGCATTTATTATCATTATATACCATCAAAAAAGGATGATTTTGCAATTTTTTTTTCTCTGATTTTGATTTAAGAACTTAGGTTATTGCTGTGTTGCTGCTAGGCTTAAACAAAGTGGCAAGAGCTACTGGCTGAGGTGGGTAAATTACCTTAAGCCTTTGCTACCTAGCCTTAAAAGAGGTCTAATTACACCTTTAGAAAAGTGAATTATTATTTAACTGCTTGCTTTCTGGGGATAAAAAGTAATACATCTCTCTTAAATTGCATCTTTAAGTTCTAGATGTAGATAGTATTGTTATAGTTGCTATTCATAATTCCCCTAAAGTGTTAGTAAAGAGACTTTTTGGTTAGAGAGACTAGCTACTGTAGCAAAACTACACTCATTTCCTATGATTTTTATGCAGATAGACAACTATTGCCAAATACTTGACTGGCAAGAGAGACAATGAGATAAAGAAGTACTAGAGATCCTATTTCAAGAACAAATAGAGATGCTCTTAAATATGAGAGAAGCAAAAATGCTCTAGTTTTAAATCAAAAATGGCAGAACAGGATCAACAACAGTAAGAGCAACAAAAAATAGAAGATGACAAAAAAAGTTTCGATAGTGCATGTGATATATCGGGACGAGATGAAAAGCTTTTTATGTATCCCACCTTGGATTATCAATGCTTGGCTGTGATGTATCTGGAGGTTGCACCTTGGGCAGATTCTGTAACAGAGGATGGGCTATGGGGTGACTTGTGGAATCTAGATGAACCATGCACAATTGTTACAGCAAGATGGCCACCTTTGCTTTAGAGGGATCCAAAAATATGGATATAATTGAGGGTACAAGTGCTACAATGTTATTTGTATCAATTACTTGTAAATGACAGAAAATTTCCTTAAGATTTTTCATTTGTTCTATATCATTAACTTGACTTTATAGTTAAAATTTCCTATTGGTACCATTTACTCTATCAGCCTCGCCACCTCGATTTGTCTTCTTTCAAGCAAATTGTGTTGAAGGATAAGAATAACTTCCTCTGGTACCCTTGTCTTGCTACGATTAATTTATCATTTTAAATGAATAATATAGAATTTTTAAGAAAATTACTGAAAATTATATTAGTTGAGAAATTAGTGTCCCATCTAATGAAGAGGAAACTTAGTTGATGTTTAAAGGATTTTGTAATAAAGAAAAAATGTGAAAAATAAATTGATCAATGTCTAATATTATTCAACACAAACTTTATATATAACAATATTCAAGTTTTTTACATATTTTGAAAACCAATATATAGGGGAGGATTGTATCTTTTTAATTCTTCTTACCTATAACTGTAAGATTGAATATTTTGTTATTTTATGTTGATATGCTAGTAGAAATTTAGTGACCCTTTATAGGGCAAAACTTAATTTCTTGTAGCTTTCTTTGTATGCCAATATCTATATTGGCATAAAGTTCTTCTTTTCCCTATTTTGGCATGTTCAAGATTGTCAAAGAGACCTTAGATTCATTAAACAAGTTGCCACAAAATGCAAGATTCACATCTAGTCTTTGTATAATGAATGAGTTCAGGAATTTAAAGATTATGATGCTTCTACCTTGCTGTTGCAACCACACTTCAAAACCCTGTCCAATTACCCTTCTCACTAAAGCCAATAATAGTTGGTAATTGATAGTTATAGTAGCTGAAGAAGATGAATGCAATGACTTCTCTAACAAGTTTTTCAATGTATGCTATTAATATATAATAATGTATTTAATTTAAATTTAAAGTATTTTGAATTTAAGCCAATCTAATCATATAATATTAAGTTTAAATTCAAATTTATCAATTTTAAATTTATAAGTCTAATGATGTAATACAACTAGTATATAAGAATACAAAAAGAGGCACCTGAAATCTGTAATCCTTTTTATCTAGCCTACCTTGCTTTTTAATCTGTCTTCTTTATCTCCTTCCATTTCCTTCTAGTTTATTTCGTTATGGATACTTAGGTCATTTTACATTTACTACAACAAATAACAAACACTTAAATTGCAATTAGCATACACTATAGTAGACTAATAAACATTTAAGATACAACACAACCTTTTTCCAAACCGTTCCAATATCTCCCAAACAATTCCAACATCTAGTGTCCGAACATGTTAAATTCAAAGAACCTATCATAACCATTCAAGAAGGAAGGAAAGAAGAAACAAGTCAGTGCTTGTATTAGAAGCAAGAATTCTCATAAAAACTCACCAACAAACCAAGCCACATTTCTACAAATAGCTTCCTTTAGATTCTCACCACTTTCACCTCCCAAGTTCATTGAGGAAAACTATCCCTAATGGATAGTAATGATGAAATCTTACCTCAAATTATTTGACGTATAGGAAGCTACTGAAAAGGCATACAACCACCTCTTTTGCTTGCCAATCCCTTTCTTGCACAAATCAAACAACACAATAAACAAACATCAAAGCAATATAAAGCACTTACCTATATCCATTTAGCTGTGTTAAAGACCATTTTTAATGGAATCAAAGCTTATGAAATAGTTAAGAATACTTAGGAAAGGTTAAAGGAAGGGTTTTTGGTAGTGAAAATATTAGAAATATCCAATTTCTTAATCTTAGAAGAGAATCTAAACTTTTAAAGGTGAAAGAGGTTGAAACCATAAAGGAATATGATGACAAGCTTTTGAAGATAGTCAATTAAATTAGAGTAAAAGGACTTCATAGACAGAAGCATTGTCCAGAAGGTCTTAGTGAGCATTTCAAAGAGATTTAAGAGTGGCATCCAAGCAATAGTGTAATTGCATTCTTGAAGTAGTATAGTATTTTTCAAGTTCTCCATATCTCTTATCTACTTGTGTGCTTTTTTCTATCTTCAGCTTGTAGCATTTTAGCTCTTAGAGAAGGCTGAACTAGCATTCGAGTCAATGTCACACGCTACGTCATTCTGCCCAAATTAAGTTACTAAAAAGGCTTATTCTTCACAATTCCAAAACTAGGTGGAAGCCTCTAGAATCTTATAAATAACTCCCTTATCTTCTTGTAAAGCGTAGAATTATGTAGAATAATCTAGAAAGAGAATAGGGACCGTTAGATCAAATAGATCCTAACCATCTATTGAAGAGGTGGATGACTATATATACCCTTAGGGACCTCATTTGTAAGGCATCCAAGCAATAGTGTATTGCATTCTTGAAGTAGTATAGTACATTCCAAGTTCTCTATATCTTTTATCTACTTGTGTGTTTCTTTCTATCTTTGGCTAGTAGCATTTTAGCTCTCAAAGAAGGTTGAACTAACATTCGAGTCAAGTGAATTGCTAGTGCCACGTGGGTTGTTGATTAATCAAGGCCAAGTCTGTGACAAGTGGTATCAAAGCACGGTTTCTACAAGTAACAAGCACACTTTGTCTGGTAAGAATGTTTGGTCCTCAGAGTAAGATTACCCACATGATTGAAGAAGCCTAAAAGCAACCCAAAAGAGGGAGATCAAGGTCGAGGGATGTCTTGGAAGATGCCAATGCAAGGCTTGCAAAAGTTGAGCTTGTTGTGACGGATGGGCAAGAGAAGTTTAAGGTGGTAGACCAATGCATCGACGAGCTTGAGAGGGAGAGTGGAGAGCTTCGGGAGGAGATGCAAGATGCCTTGAACCAAGCCTTATCAAGGTGTCTAGACCAAGTGAAGACCTTGAAAAAGACCCTCCATTGTGAGGTTGTGACGTTGAAGGAAGAGCTCAAAAATCTCTAATGAGTTGAGGAGACCAAGGATGAGCTAGTCCTTTGCAAAAAGGTAGTGGTTCAAGGTGGAAGCATTGCCTTGCCTATGGTAGTTGCTTCTTCAATGGTGGATGTTCCAAGACCCAAGGTGTATAATGAGTTGAGGAACGCAAAAAAGGTTAATAACTTTCTATGGAGCTTAGAGCAATACTTTAAGGCACTTGGTGTCGTGGAGGATGCCAAAAAGATCGATAGTTCCACTTTATACCTCGTGGATATCGCAATGGTATGGCGAAAAAAGAGGTATAGTGATATCAAAAGGGGTACTTGCATCATCAACACATGGGACGAGTTCAAGAAAGAACTCAAGCAGTAATTCTATCTAGAGAATGCCGAAGAAGAGGCAAGAGTGAAGCTAAGGCATCTTCAATAAAAGGGGACCATACAAGAGTGTGTGAAGGAATTCTCCAAAGAGCTGAAAATTCTTGATTATCTTGATAAGGAAGCATTCTTTGCATTCAAAGATGGCTTACAAAATCGAGTGAATATAGAGATCCAAAGACATGGTGTTCAAGATCTCACCACCGTTATTTCTATTGCCTAGTCACTAATAGAGTTCAAGAAGTCTGAGAAACCCAAGCCTTATAAGGACATGGATGGCAAGGGAAAGAGTGGGAGAGATAATCCCTTGAACAAAGGATGTTTCTACAAGTATAATGGGCCTAAGGAAGGGAAGAACACCAAGGAGGGTTAAAGCAGTGACAAGGGCCCTTTAAAATGCTACTTTTGCGATGGGCCGCACAAGGCAAGGGATTGCCTAAGGAAAGCCAAGCTTTCTACCATAGTTGAAGAAAGGGTGGAACAGCAGCAACGTGAAGAGACGAGGATGGGATCCTTGCAAATCCTTAGTGCCATCAAAGCCAAGATCGAAGTGCCTAAGACCAAGAAGAGAGAACAATTATATGTGGAAGCAAAGGTAAGTAACCAAGTGGTTAAAGCCTTAGTGGATATCGGATCTTCTAACAACTTTATTCAAAAAGAGGAAGCAAGATGATTGGGCATCAAATACAACAGGGAGCAAGGATGACTTAAGGCAATAAATTCAGAGCCAAAGTCAATTTTTGGCATTGCTCATCGTATAGAGGTACGTATGGGTGAATAGTGTGACCTTTTAGATTTTCCTATTGTACCAATGGATGATTATCCAATTGTGCTTGGTGGAGTTTATGGATTGTGTTAAGGCTATGCTTATTCCTTTTACCAACATAATGTATATCTTGGAGGAAGGCAACACCTGCATGTTGCCTTTGGTTAGGAAGATTGGCCTTCAATATAGGAAAATTTTTGCCATGTAACTCTCTAAAGGTGTGAAGAAGGTGCAACCCACCTTTCTAGTATCCTTGAATGATGAAAAGGATACTCTCTCATCAAAGGTCCTACCTAAAGAAGTCTCTCACGTCCTAGAGGAGTTCAAGAACATTATGCCTCCCAAATTGCCTAAGAAGCTCCCACCTAAATGAGAGGTGGACCATAAGATAGAGTTAGTCTCTGGTGCAAGACCACCTGCTGCAGTGCCTTACTGAATGGCACCCCTTGAGTTAGAGGAACTCAAGAGGCAACTTAAGGAGTTGTTGGATGCGAGTTACATTCAATCGTCGAAGGATCCATATGTTGCACCCGTGCTTTTCCAAAAGAAGCACGATGGGTCACTCCAATTGAGCATTGATTATCGAGCACTCAACAAAATCACCGTCAAGAATAAGTATCCCATTCCATTGATAGCTGACTTGTTTGATCAGCTAGGTGAAGCATAGTGGTTCATAAAGCTGAATTTGAGATTGGGATACTTCCAAGTGAGGATTGCAGAAGGAGATGAGCCAAAGACCAGTTGTGTTACGAGGTATGACTCATTTGAGTTCTTAGTTATGCCATTTGGACTTACAAATGCTCCTGCCACATTCTGCACTCTTATGAATAGATTTTTTGAGTCATTTTTGGATAAATTTGTCGTAGTGTATTTGGATGATATCGTTGTTTATAGTAAAACATTGGATGAGCATATTAAACATATGCGACAAGTTTTCCAAGTACTAAAAAAGCATGAGTTGTACGTGAAGAAGGAGAAATGTGCCTTTGTTCAACGAGAGGTCAAATTCTTAGGGCACATTATCGGTGGAGGCAAACTACAGTTAGATAAGTCCAAGGTGCAAGCCATCCATAACTGGGAGCCACCAAAGAAGGTAATTGAGGTATGATCCTTTTTAGGCCTCATCAACTATTATAGAAGGTTTATAAGGGGCTACTCCTCTATTGCAACTCTGCTTACTGATTTGTTGAAGAATAATAGAACATAGAGTTGGGACGCTAAATGCCAAAGAGTGTTTGAGGTGCTCAAGCAGCGGTAGTTGACAAGCTAGTGTTGGCTTTTCTCGACCACACAAAACCTTATGAGGTACATACTGATGCCTCTGATTTTGCAATCGGTGTTGTTTTAATGTAGCAGGGGCATCCTATTGTGTATAAGAGTCGCAAGTTGAATGAAACCGAGTGCCATTATACAGTCTAGGAGAAGGATATAACTACAGTGGTGCACCACCTACAAACTTGGAGGCATCATTTGTTGAGGTCCAAGTTCATCGTAAAGACAGGCAACATTGCCACAAGTTACTTCCTCAATCAAAAGAAGTTAACACTAAAGCAAGTGAGGTGGCAGGCTTTCTATGCAGAATTTGACTTTGTGATGGAGTATAAGTCGGGCAAGACTAATTTGGTGGTCGATGCATTGAGTAGAAAGATTGAACTAACTGCCATCAAAAGTCCAAACTTCCCTTTGGTAGAACAAGTAAAGGAGGGATTAGAGCATGACCCACAAGCTAAGAGTTTGAGGGAATTGGCAAGTAGTGGGAAGACTGGCCGGTTTTGGCTTGAAGATAGGTTACTCACTACCAAAGGCAATATAGTTTATGTGCCAAAGTGGCAAATATTGAGAAAGGCGATTATTAAGGAGTGCCATGACTCAAAATGGGCAGGACATCTAGGTGTACATCGTACGTTGGCACTTGTAGAGTGAGCATATTATTGGCCACAAATGTGGGATGACGTTGACTCTACGTGAAGACTTGTCTTGTGTGCCAACAAGACAAGTTGGAGCAACACCAACCATCGGGTTTGCTGGAGCCCCTACCTATTCCAAAAAGACCATGGGAGAGTGTTTCAATGGATTTCATCACGTGTTTACCAAATTTAGATGGATGTGCCAACATTATGGTAGTGGTAGATTGGTTTAGAAAGTATGGCATGGGCACACTTGGTTAAGGCTATTAAGCGGATGAAGAAATGGGCCAATGCCAAGAAGTGACACTTGGAGTTTAAGAAAAGAGATTTGGTAATGGTGAAACTCCTTCTCCATCAAAGTCAAAGGCTTACTAGGGTGCATAAGGGCCTCATCAGGTGTTATGAGGGACCCTTCCTAGTGGAGAAGAGGATTGACAAGCTAGCTTACCAATTAATCCTACCATCACACCTCGAGATGTATCTAGTATTCCACATAAGCTTATTAAAGCCTTACCATTTTGATAAGGAGCAGCCGAGCAGGGGTAAATCAAAAAGCCCTTACAGCCATAACAATAATGCTAGATCATGACGTGGAAGAGATATTGGCATATCGCGTCATTCCAAGGAGAGGCACCCATCCGAGTTATGTCGAGTACTTTGTTAAATGGAAAGGGTTGCCTAATAGCGAGGCAAGTTGGGAACATAAGCTAACTTTATGGAACAACATGGATGTGATCAAGGCATACAAGAAGGACGCAATGAGGGCGTTGCCAGATTAAGTGGGGAAGAATGTCACACACCACGTCATTTTGCCCAAATTAAGCCATTAAAGAGGCTTATTCTTCACAATTCTAGAACTAAGTGGAAACCTCTAGAATCTTGTAGATAACTCCCTGATTTTCTTGTAAAGTGTAGAGTTATATAGAATAATCTAGAAAGAGAATAAGGATTGTTAGATCGAATAGATCCTAACCATCCATTGAGGGGATGGATGACTATATATACCCTTGGGGACTTCATTTGTAGGGCATCCAAGTAATAGTGTAATTGCATTATTGAAGTAGTACAGTATTCTCCAAGTTCTCCATATCTCTTATTTACTTGTGTGCTTCTTTCTATCTTTGGCTAGTAGCATTCTAGCTCTTGGAGAAGGCAGAACTAGCATTCGAGTCAAGTGAATTGCTAGTGCCACGCAGGTCGTTGGTTAATCAAGGCCAAGTCTGCGGCAAATTTCTTAGTGCAGAATGTATACAATTAAATATTTCTTTACATCCTTTAGGTAATTGACTATGCTAAAATTCAGGTAAATGATATCTTGTACTTTTATAATGTCCAAGAATATTTTTAATGAGGGATATCTAATATCAACAAGATAGTATTTACCTATACTAATTCATATAAGTAAAGAATTTTGCAGTGAATAAGACTATTTAAAATATTTATTTTAATATATATATATATATATATATATATATATATATATATATATATATATATATATATATATGTTATAATCAGGATATGATACCTATCAATGGGTGTGGAAATTTAAGTTTTGGATAAATAATAGTTGAATTAAAAATACGCACATCATGTATCATACCCTCCTATTTAGCTAACATGAAAGTAAATTGCATATCAAAACTACATGCCACCGTAATATTCTATGTTGGTATGTCCTTTCTTTTAATAAATCTTATTTGATCTTGTACAAAAATACAATTATGTACATTTGTTCTATTTATTGCCCTTTTTGTGTTGGTATTGCCCTATTGTAATCTTATTATTAAAATATACTCATGATTATAATTGAGTGATATACTTGAATTTAGCATATAATCAACATAAAAATCAACCTTAATTATTTTCTATGATATTATTAAAATAAAAAGTACCTTAAAATGTGGCATGTATTTATCATCATAAAGAATTTGTGATGGGATATCTCTAAAATCAAGATCATACGGTTTGATAACATCTTTTGCAACTAATAATACTGTTGAAAAGACTTATGAAACATTTACTAGCTATTTTGCCCACTAATTTAGTTGATTTAGCCAAGGAAAGTGTATATAAAGGCATACTTTCTCAATTGAAAACATTCTCCTTGAATATTTTATCTGTAATTTAATTGTAAATCATTGCATAATTGGAGCAATGTTTCTTTTTCCATTATAAATATATTCGAATATCACAATTCATGACCTTATATTAATTCAATCACCTATTTCATTCTAGTTTTATATGATAGGTAAATTGGATCAATTTATTGTAATGATAAAATAGTGCTTAAAAAGGAAACAATTGGATGGTGGATCCAAAAATTCTAGGCAATGCTTCAAATGGAAACTTATAGCTCATTTAACTGCTAAAAAAACCCAAAGCTATTAAAAGGACTTTTATGTAATAATAAAACAAGTATTATGTGTGAGCTAAGATTAAGAAAAAGGAAATGAGATAAAATCTTGTATAAACAAGAGTTGCTCTAAGTGAAAAAAGAGAAGAGAAAGATTTTTTTTTTTTTGTATAAAATGAAAGCTTAAGAGCTTAAGAGTGATCATAGTGTGTAGGAAGTGAGCTTGTGTACTCAAAAGTGTTGTGAACGTGTTTGTAAGGAAGGTCATTAGACCTTAGTGTGTTGTTGTTGTTGTTCTCCTTTTGATTGAAAAATTCAATAATGGAGTTGAAACTTTTAAGGTAATGACCTACAGGGAAGAATATAAGTTTAAGGAAACCAAGTGTTTATAAATCTTTATGTTTTACTTCCTATTATTGTTTATATACAAGCACAACATTGCTTGTTCAATTATTTTATATTTGATCATTTTGTTTGCACACACAATTCACATACTTATTATTATTATTATTATTATTTATATTTCATTTGTTTATATTTGATCAAACTACATGATTCTTACACATATATTCTCTAGTATCTAATACACCTTTATTTTTGGTTATTTCTAGGCCAACAATTTAGTCGGTCACTTAAAAAATTTGATGATTGCATATGTTAATGACATGTACAATTTAAAAGGAAATAATTGTAATTGAGAGTAGATTGGCATAGAGTTTATTGCTTGGCATTAAGAACAATTCTCCAAAAATGCATCTCTCTTTCTATAATTATTGGCAATTGTTTTACACATTATTTAGTTAATTTATTTGTAAAGTTTATCTATGAATATTTTAATTTGTTCTAAAAAAAATCAAAATATGCATATATGGTTTCCTTTTTTTTTTTATATTAACAAGGATTTTATTTTAGTTCCCTCGTACATGGGAATGAAAGGACTCCATGTATATTGGGAATAACTCATTCCTTAAATAGTGCTTTTGGTACATATACTATGAAGTTCCCGACTTCTCCCAATGATCTACTAGTTTGTGATACTGAGAGGAGAGGTGAATTAGTATCACCACAATTCGCAATTCACAGGTAAGTGAACAACTTCAGCCTCTTCTTAAAAGCAAACTCTTTCACAGACTCGACTAAGGTAGATCTATTGCTACCTACTAATCATAAAAGTCCCCAAAGTCACCTTTCAGATAGCTTGCCTAATAGACAATACAGATGTTCTTATTTAGTTCTTCGTTAGATTATGGGTTGGCTAATACTTTAGTTGCGTTCACAACTCAATTCAAAATACAGAACGTAAAGCAAATTAAGGACACATGAGATTTACGTGGTTCTGTCAACGTGACATACATCTACGGTGGTAAGGACTCTCCCTCTACCGAGACTATCCACTATACTTGTGAATACAGGTTACAATGGATGTTTTTAATTCTCTACTCCTTTCACTATTGCAATTATTAAGCAAATACAATACAAAGAGTGTCACTTATTGTATCTACCCTTCTTCTAGCTTTTCTTCCTCTGTTGAATTGAAAGGCTACTCCACTGCTGTTTAAAAGTTCACCGCAATGCTTTCTAACCTCTCTTGAAGAATTCTGGAAATACGTTGAGTTCAATGCTTCACTGAATTCCTTCTCTACGTTGTCTCACACAATTCCTACTTTCACTGTCTTACGGTCTCACCTGTCTCCTTGCCCCACGATCTCACTATCTCACAACTCGCCTGTCCGTTTCTCTCTCTCTTGCTGTCTAGCCGGATCTCTCTCTTACCGCCTAGCTCCTTTTCTCTCTCTTAAACCTTTGTTCTCCGTTCAGCCCCTTATTCTATCGTCACTCTTCTTCTTGTCGACGGTCTCCGATCTGGCCATGTATGATTTTTCTCCTTCTTTTCTCTCTTCCTCTGTTCTGTCGTCAGCTTACTTGGTTGGCTGAATCAGTTTTCTTTCTCTCCTTCCCGTCGACTCCTCTAGTCTGGCAGTCAGGTTTCTTTTTCTCTCCTTCCTGTCAACTCCTCTGGTCTGGCAGTTGGGTTTCTCTCTCTCCTTCTTGTCCATCTACTTCGATTTGCTCAATTTTTGACCTGCCTCTATTCTTTCGACGACGACTTCTCTATCTTCTTTAGGTGTATTTTGAACGTATCGGTGGTGTCTGATTTTCTCCCCTTTTAGGTCCTCTTTTCTCTTTCGCTCGACAATTGCTCCGATTAGGTTGTATCTCGACCTCTGTTCGCTGTTCTTCGTACAGCCCCTACTTTCGTCATCTCCTTCGTTCTCTCTCTCGACGGTTGTTCTTCTTTATTGCCGTCAGTATCTCTTCATTCAGCCCCCAATTTTTTCCACTCGCTGTTTCGTCTCTTTTTCGTTCACCCACTTGGCTGTTCGCCTATTTGTCTCCTTCTCCTGTTTAGCCAATTTCCATTCTCTCTTCTTCTTCTAGTGACAGTTACTATTCACTCGACGGTTGCACTGTTCACGATGGCTGCACTGTTTCTCGACGGTTACTGTTTACGATGGTTGTTCTTTTCTTGTGCAGGTCGTGTTCTTCTATGTAGGGTTTGGTGTTTTACCATGTATTCAATTGTGTTGGCCTTTCTTGTCTCCTTGGTTGAACAGTTTCTCTTGTATTTTTCGAATTCACTCTTTGTGTTTATGCTGTTCACCCTCTCTTCTTTCCGTGTATGCAATTGTGTTGGCCTTACCCTAGTTTTGTCTTCCAAGGTCTTTATATATTCTCTTCCGTGAAACCTTAATAGGGCTTACACAGCGAATTTTTGTTCTTGCCCTTATGCGGCGAATGTACTATTTTGCCCTTCTATGTGGCTTTCACGTTATTACCCCTCCATGTGGCTTTTACCTTCTTGTCCTTCCATGTGGCTTTACTTTCTTGCACACTTAAACCTAGTTGACAACAATTACAACCCACACAAGGCTGTGGGAACAACAATCTCCCCCTTTGTAATTGTTGGCAACACTTATAATAAAAGTCACTATACAGTAGTTTTAACTCCCCTTAAATATGCACTCCCCCTTTCTTAATAACTCCCCCTGCACTGTTGCTTCTCTCCCCCTTTGCCAATCAATTACAATTCTAAAAAAGTCACAAAGTGGAGATGGAAGATTCACCTGAACTTCAAACTTGAGGAGGCATTTGTATAGAAAGACTCATTTTGTGCTTTTCAAACAGCTCTATGGATAGAGATTTAGTTAGATCTTGTGTAGTCTCTTTAATAGATTTAGGTTCAACTTGTGAGAGTAAAGTAGTAGCTCCCACAATTCTTCTTCTTGTTGTAACTCCTACTGATGGGTCACCTATGATCTGATTTTCTTGATGAGCATTGGTTCACGTTTTCTTTGGCTTTTTTTCTCACATAGTCTTAGTTGCAAAAGGATCTCTTTCTTCATTAATCACATATAAATTTTCAACTGTTCTCTTCCTTGTTGCAACAGTATTGCCTTCTTTACTCTTTACCTAGCAACCTGTTTTTATGAATATTACCTTATGGTCTTTATTGCATAGTTTGCTGACAGATGCTAGATTATATTTGAGTCCTTCAACATGCAAAACATCTTTCAGCTTTCCTCTTCAAATGTTTACTGACCCCTAACCATTGATGTTGAGTGAATCATCATTGGCAAACTTGAGTCTGCCTTCTCTTGACTTGTTTGGCTTTGACAATTTACTCTTGTCTCCCATCATGTGTGAAGTGCATCCACTATCAAGGATCCACTGCTTATCTTTACAATCAGCCTTTAGTGCAATTTCAGCTATTTAGCCACCTCCCTTTTTGCTCTATATTCCTTCTTTTGAACTGGCTGAAAGATAACTTTCTCCTTTTTCTCAATTTTGACTGCACTATTTGTTTTCACTGTGCCATTGAGTGCCTACTCTTGCTCAAGGAGAAGTGTCATGCATCTCTTGGCATTATGGCCATCTTGCCCACACCTTTCACACTGTTCCAAGTCTGCCAATACAGCAAACTTGTTCTTTGAAACCACTGGTTTGGGCTTCTACCAACACTCTTTGTCAGTGTGTCCTTGCTTTTTACAGCATCTGCAAGAACTCACAACAGGTGTTCTCCTCTGAATTTTGTATTGTCTCCCCTTGTATGCAGCATCGTATCTTCTCAAGTTAGAGACATATACTAGCCTTCTCCACCAACAGTTACTCGCCTTATGACTTCAAACTCCACAATAAAGGCAATGACCTTGAAACTGCCTTTTCTTGGGTCTGATCATAGCTTGTCTTCTTCTGTTTATCACTTGTTGTGTAGGCAAAGTAGTTGGCTTTTTTGATTATGTGACTTTCATTTTAGTCACCTTCTTCTCCTTCTTCTGTTCAACTGTAGCCCTCTGCTGGTTGACTTTCTTTTTTTTCTGAGATGTAGCAGCTATGGGCTGTTGCTCTTTAACCACATACAATATTTTTGGCCCCGACTTTGGTTTGATAACTATTTTCTCTTCTTCAATTATCTTCTTCACCTGAGTCACAACCTTCTCTTTCAACTTTTGTGGCAAAGTCTCATTCTTCTTCTTTTATAGAGCTTATTTCTCCTACCACTTCAAACTTCTGCAAGTTATTCTCACTCTTTTTGAGTTGTTGCTGAAGTCTCAGCAACTCTATCTTCATTTCTTCAATTGTTGAAGTCTTTGAGCTAAGCTTTATAGTAAGATCTTCACATATTTTGATTGGTTCTTCAAATCTTCTCTTCAAGTCAATATGTTTAGTCCTTATTTCATCCTTTTGACTTTCAGCTTCCACAGACTTTGCTTCAACTTGTTTTATGTGAGTTTCCAACCGTTTTATGGTTCTGCCCCTTCTGATTATCTCCTTTGAAGCTGCTTCCAGATCAGCTTCAAGATCTGGCACTTTTTCATTAACCTCCTCTTCCTCTTCAGAGGTTGAGCTACCACCTTGTGCTGATGCCATAAAGACGTGCTCATTTGATGATCCTTCATTTTTCTCCTCATCAACTTCTTTTATTTGACTCACATAGCTCTTGAATGAGTCTTTCTTCTTCTTATGTGGGTTGGTAGTCTTCTTGCTGGACTTCTTTGATTTGAATGATGATCTTCTCCATCTTGAATTCTGCTCATCATCACCGTCCTCATCTTCTTCATCAAGTTTCACTTTGTAAAGTGTCCAGTCTGCCCATAATGATAACATCTCAAGGCCAGTTGTCCTTTTCCCTTCTTAGACCCCTTTTTGAATTTCCTTGTAAAATAAGCCAATACTTCACCTTCACTTTCTTCCTCATCCTCATCATCATCCTCCTCACTAGATGATTCTTTCTCTTCTTTTATCTTCAAGTGCTTCATAGCTTTGAAAGCTACCTCTTTTGATACCTTTGTTGTTGTAAAGCTTTTAGCTAACTTTATCCTCATCTCATATGCAATGAAATTGCACTGGAGATCATGTAGAGACATAGAATTAAGATCTCTACTCTCTTCTATGGCTGCTACCTTTAAGGCAAACCTCTCAGGTAGAATTCTCAAAATTTTCTTCACAATAGATGAGTCCTTCTTGTTCTTCCCATGACTTCTTAGATCGTTTATAGCATTAATAACCCTAGTGAAGAACTCTTGGACTATCTTATTCTTCTGTATTATGAGAGATTCATATCTCTCCTTGAATACTTGAACCTTAGCCTCCTTTATTATACCATTACTTTCATAGACCTTCTGCAATCTGTCTCATATCTCCTTAGCAGATTTGCAGTCCATCACTTTAGCATACTCAGCATTTATCAATGCTGAAATGATGACGTTTAAGGCCTTCCCATTTATCTCAAACTGCCTTAACTATTGGGTCTTTACCTTCTTTCGGAGTCACAAAACCTTCCTGTACGCATTTCACCACATTCATGCCCATGGTTGCAAATACCACTTGTATTCTTGCTCTCCATATATGGTAATTGGTTTCGTTGAAGATTGGAACCTTCTTGCTATAACTAGTGCTAGTGTTGATACCGGCTTCCATTTCTTAGTATCCTGAACAAGTCAAACTTCTAGATCCCTTCAAACTAGTACACCAAGTTATTAAGCTTCAAACTAGTGAACTTGGCTTTGATACCAATTGAAGTTCCCGACTTCTCCCTAGGATCTACTAGTTTATGATATTGAGAGGGGGGTGAATCAGTATCACCACAATTCGCAATTCGCAGGTAAGTGAACAACTTCAACATCTTCTTAAAATCAAACTCTTTCTCAGACTCGACTAAGGTAGATAATCACAATAGTCTCCAAAGTCACATTTCAGACAGCTTACCTAATAGACAATACGGATGTTCTGTTTAGGTCTTCGTTAGGTTATGGGTTGGCTGATACTTTAGTTGCATTCACAACTCAATTCAAAACACAGAATGTAAAGCAAATTAAGGACACACGAGATTTACGCGGTTTCGTCAACGTGACGTACATCCATGGTGGTAGGGACTCTCCCTCTACCGAGACTATCCACTATATTTGTGAATACAGGTTACAATGGATGTCTTTAATTTTTTACTCCTTTCACTATTGCAATTACTAAGCAAATATAATACAAAGAGTGTCACTTACTGTGTCTATCCTTCTTCTAGCTTGTCTTGCTTCTGTTGAATTGAAAGGCTGCTCCATTGCCGCTTAGAAGTTCACTGCAATGCTTTCTAACCTCTCTTGAAGAAGTCTGGAAATACGTTGAGTTCAATGCTTTGCCGAATTCCTTCGTTATGTTGTCTCACATAATTCCTGGTTTCACCGTCTTACGGTCTCACCTGTCTCTTTGCCCCACGATCTCACTGTCTCACAGCTCACCTGTCCGTTTCTTTCTCTCTTGCTGTCCAGCCAGATTTCTCTCTCTTTTTGCTAGATTTCTCTCTCTTATCGCTAGATTTCTCTCTTACCATCCAGCTCCTTTTCTCTCTCTCATACCTTTGTTCTCTGTTCAGCCCCTTATTCTATCATCACTCTTCTTCCTGCCGACAGTCTTTGATCTAGCCATGTATGATTTTTCTCCTTCTTTTCTCTCTTCCTTTGTTTTGTTGTCGGTTCACTTGGTTGGCCGAATCGGGTTTCTTTCTCTCCTTCTCGTCGACTCCTTAGGTTTGGCCGTTGGGTTTCTTTTTCTCTCCTTCTCGTCGACTCCTCTGGTTTGGCAGTCGGGTTTCTTTTTATCTCCTTCTCGTCGACTTCTCTAGTCTGGCAATTGGGTTTCTCTCTCTCCTTCCTGTCGATTTGCTCTAATTTGCTTAATTTCTGACTTGCCTCTGTTCTTCCAACGACAGCTTCTCTATCTTCTTTAGGTATATTATGAACGTATTGGTGGTGTCTTGTTTTCTCCTCTTTTTGGTCCTCTTTTCTCCTTCGCTTGACGACGACTCCGATTTGGTTATATCTCGACCTTTGTTCGTTGTTCTTCGTTTAGCCCCTACTTTTAGCATCTGCTTCTTTCTCTCTCTGTCGACGGTTGTTCTTCTTTGTTGCCATCGGTATCTCTTTGTTCAGCCCCCAATGTTTTTCCACTCGTCGTTTCATCTCTTTTCTGTTTACCCACTTAGTCGTTCACTTCTTTGTCTCCTTCTCCTGTTTGGCCAATTTCCGTTTTCTCTTCTTCTTCCGGTGATGGTACTGTTCACTCGATGACTGCACTGTTCACGACGGTTGCACTGTTTCTCGACAGCTACTGTTTATGATGGCTGCTCTTTTTTTTTGCAAGTCATGTTCTTCTAAGGTTTGATATTTTGCTATGTATTCAATTGTGTTGACTTTTCTTGTCTCTTTAGTTGAACAATTTCTCTTATGTTTTTCAAACTCACTCTTTGTATTTATGTCGTTCACCCTCTCTTCTTGTCGTGTATGCAATTGTATTGGCCTTACCTTAATTTTGTCTTCCAAGGTCTTTATATATTCTCTTCCATGAAATCTTAAAAGGGCTTACGCGACAAATTTTCATTCTTGCCCTTATGCGGTGAATGTACTATTTTGCCCTTCTACGTGACTTTTACGTTCTTGCCCCTCCATGTGACTTTTAACTTCTTGCTCTTGCACGTGACTTTACTTTCTTGCACAATTAAACCTAATTGATAATAATTACAACTCACACAAGATTGTGGGAACAACATACTAGATAATATAGAATATAACAATATGAAGTATAATAGTATAGGATAAATTAAATTACTATCTTATACTATATTTTATAGTACTTAATCATAATG
This sequence comes from Ceriops zippeliana, assembly GCA_037897445.1. Taxonomy (NCBI): domain Eukaryota; kingdom Viridiplantae; phylum Streptophyta; class Magnoliopsida; order Malpighiales; family Rhizophoraceae; genus Ceriops; species Ceriops zippeliana. Next base: position 82,822 of record JBAPLH010000759.1, read on the forward strand.
AATAGTTATGTAGTATAAATGAACCCGATTATTGAAATTGCTCAAGATACCCTTTTTTAGCTTCTAGAATCTATTTCTTAGTTCAAGATCCCTCTTACTAACTGGAATCAAAGAATTAGTAGATCTGTTCCGCCCAAAATGGGAATGGGCTAGGGTTATGAACTTATAATCTATAATCTGATAATCGAGTCGATTCCATGATTATAAGTTCATTCCATACCAGACCAGACCGGAATAGGCTTATATACATTCTCATTATAAGAATAAGAAATATGAATAAGAAGGGGTCATTCGAGCGTATCTAAATAGATACTCTTTTTTATGGAATAATGTATTAATTCTTTATCATTTTACAGCATAATTAATTCTTTTTTATTTTTTATTTTAACTCTTTTCTTTTTACAAGTAATTAAAATTAAGTATTAAAATCATCTTATTTTATTATTAATAATTTTAAAATTTTTATAAATCTTTTAAATTATGGTTAATTATACAAAGCACTTATTAAATTGATTTTTTAAAGATTAATATATGTCTAAATTATACAAATTAAATATTTAAAATGCAATCATTCATTGTAATGGATAATGAAATTACAATGATTTCTTATATAATGCATTTTTTCATTTCTTTTTTTTATTCATCTCTCTGCCTCTCTTTTATCACTCATTTTCTTTCTTTTATATCTCTTTCCTTCTCTTTCCTATCTCTCATTTTCTCTCTCCCCCATTTTTCATTTATCCCTTTCTCCGTTCTCTCACTCTCTTTATATTTAACTTTTGCTTATTTTTATCCATCTGTATATATATATATATATATATATATCTCCTCCACCTATCTCCTTTTTCTTTATTAATTTTCTTTCCCTCTCTTTCATTTTTCTAACTCTCTTTATTCTATTTGTTTGTTCCTTTTTATCTCCCTTTCACTTTTTAACTATATTTCTATCTTTCATCTCTACATCTCTCGCATTTGCATCTTTATTTTTTCCCCATCTTTGTACCTCTATTTATCTCCCCTTTCCTCTCTCTACTTTTTTATTTTCATTTTTTTTAATCTTTTGTTCTCTTTTAATTATATTTTTCTTTTCTCTCTTTCTTTTTATCTTTATGTCTTAATCACATTCTCTCTCACTCTTTCTCCCAACTCTATTTTCATCTTCTACTTTTCCCCTCAACATTTTTTTTTCCATCTCTATTATGCACTCTTTATTTGTTTTTTTGGTTATGCTTTACTCTTTATCTTTTATCTCTCTCTATTTTTATTCCAACTCTATCATTTTCTTTTATATTACTCTCTTTCTCTTTTTCATCTTTCTTTATCTCTCTACATCTTTCTCTCCTTCATTATTTTTCTCTTTCATAACTCTTTCCTTTTCTTTATCTCTCTTTCCCTTCTTTGCCTTCCCCATATCTCTCTTCCATTTGTTTCTCTCCTTTTTAGAGCCCTCTCTCTCTCGTAATGGTTATGGTAGTATAGAGTGCTTGGAGCGACAATGGTTGTAGTCGGAGCAGTAATGGTGGCTAGTGGTCATGACAAAGACAATGGCAATAATTTCAAGAGTAAAAAGAGAAAAAAAAAAAAAGGAAGAAAGAGTTTTATGCTAATATTATAGGTTTTTATATGAAAAATGTTTTGATAATTAAGTTTAACCTATGACATAAGATAGTCTAGCCGATATAGATATGTAATTTAACACATATTCTCAATTCTCATTAGCAAGAGGACAGCAAATTCTTGCGTGATATTATTGACATACTTTTTTTGACTAAATAGGAGCATCTCATTGGCTTACTTTCTGCAAAGATGATAGCCAAATGACATCTATGAAAATTCTAAAGAATTGGTGGTGAGAATCAAATTAGATTTTTTTAATGAGATGAAATGAAATATTATTTTTATGATTATGATATTTTTGAACTAATTTACACCTACTAAGTATTTATGTGTATACTATCTAAGAATATATATATATTTAATTTATACATTTTAAACTTGCTCCTAAATAATAATTGTGCTCATATTATTAATTATTCAATTTTAAAAGATAAAACAAATCTACAAAAGATTTGTTTGTATTTTAATTTATTTTCTATTTACTTAGTTTATAAAGTTATAATTTTTTTATATTACTAATAACTTTAAATCTACTAAAATTATTTTTAAAATTAAAAATTTTAAATTTAAATATAAGTGATAAACTTTTTCAAGAGATATTTAATGACTAAAAATTTAAATTTCTATTATTTAGTTCTTATATTGTAATCTTAACAAAGAAAAATGTGAAATTTATAAAATAAAAAAAATTATTTTATTGTATAATTTATTTCAATAAAATTTTTAATTATATATATATATATATATATATATATATATATTAATTATTGGGTTGACCTAGAGAATAACTTAACTATTACTAAAAATTGACTAAAAAGTACATGAAAGATGAAATATAGTTTTTTTTTTATTTTTAAACTTATAGTATATATATATATATATCGTATAAAACATAGAAACGATTTTGTTTTTTAAGCTGAATTCATTGTCATGTCGCCGGACTGAGTTCATTATTCTGCTGATCATGTCTGCCTATGTTCATAATAATTTTTTTAAAAAATAACAATTCTTATTCAAAAGGGGAAGGAAAAAGGAAGAAAAGTGAGCAAAAGCAAATCAAAGCCAAAAGATATGACAAACAAATCTACAACGATGATGAAGTGGCCAACAATTTAAGTACGGTAGAACACCTACACAGTTAAGACACTATTACCAGAAATCACTTATTTGGGAACATAGAAGGTTCGTTATACTTCCCAATGAAACTTTGTTTTCTTTTTGGATTTTTAAAAAATTTGAGTAGATATAAAAATAGTAAATTTTAATAGACATAAATAATTTTTATATTATATACAGAACATCTTACTCTATATTAATATTTTATATGAAATATAAAATATAAAATTAATATATATAATATATAATATATATTAAAATTTTAAAATTTAATTAATTTAATAATAATTGAGTTGATAAAATTAATATTAGATATATAAAAAATTAATATTTACATATATTATATTAATAAATAAAATATAATATTATATGTATTGTAATATTATATTTAATAAATTTAATTACATATATTTATAGTTTAATATATGATAGGATTAAATAATTAATTAATATGTCATATTAATGGATGAAAAAACTTTAAGTCCTTAAATAAAAAATTAAATTATAATTTATATGCTTATACTTTAAAGTAATTTGCATTTGTTTCCTTAAAGAAGAAAATATTTTAATATAAAAATATAATCTAGAATAATAAATAAATATATATAAATTATTTTTTCCAAAAAAAAGGAAAACATAATGTAAATATATAATAAAAATAACAAGTCAAAGAAATTTATTGATATAAAATGTAGCAGTAGAAGTTAGAGGTGTTGAGGAGCACTAAGAGGTGCCTGAATTTTTATTTTTTGTTTTTGGTAATTTTAAGGCGAAGTGGGAAGTCAGTTTAGACTGTCATGTCCCTAATTTCAAAATTGACTGAAATGTGACTATTGGCCTAGGTTTGAGACGTTGAGGGGCACCAGGAGGTGCCTCAATTTTTAGGCAACATATCGAATTCAAATTCTGTCGCATTTTTAATTTTAAAATTAATTGAATTGTGAAAATTCGTTTTGGTTTAATAATTTACGGTTGAATCAATCAATTCATTAGTTCGTCAATCAATTCTAAAATCACATAATTTTTAATAGTAATCCAATAAAAAAAAAGTCTAGATCAATTTTTAATTTTATTGATAGTTTTATATGATTTTCTAAACCTTGGTTCTTGCATTTGGGCAAACTTGTTAACACTTGTTCTTTCTCGAGGTACTTTACTTTGTCTCTCTTTATCTCTCTGTCACTAATTTTTTTTTTTGGTATTTTGGATTTTGGGAAGTGGATATATTTCTATAATCTAGCTTTAATTTTCTGAATCCCCAATGCTGTTTTGGCACTATAAATTCCTCTTCTCTTTGCTAACGGGCATTTGTCTTTTTTTTTTTTTGTTGGAGGAATAATGTTAATGGTCAGTTAAAAAATATAAGACATCAAGTATTTGATAAAATTTTATAATTGATTCGAAACTTACCTTTCAAAACATTAAATTTTTGATAACTGAGAACTAGACCTTTATTGTCCCATTGTTTCAAATTGTTTGCATTTTTGGAATCTATTCTGAGAGTGTAGGCCTTAACATGCATTGTGTGAAGCTATGAATCTTATTATCTTAATTAATGTTTTTCTCTAGTTTCAGGACTCTGCCCCTTATTAGCATTGGGGAGTTAACTTTATATGGACATAATTCCAAAGAGTGGAGTGAAGTAATTCGTCACGATCATCACAAGTTACGATATTTAACTTATTTTTTATGCTCTTCGTAAAAATTAAGTTAGTCTTTCCTTACCTTAAATGGTAAAGAGATTGTGAGGCACAATGAGCAAACCTAAAAGTGAGTGATTGAAAAATATAAGTATTATATTACACTTGCAAGATTACAAGTATTTTGAATAACTTCTGATAGTTAAGATAAATGACACATCCCTTTTATATATAACTCCACCCCTTCAATGTATGGTAATGATCAATCTAATTTAATGGTTACACTCAAATCTTCAGAGAGTTCCATAACTATTTACATATATTAAGTAAATTTTACAATATTATAAAATATTCTAGGGTCCTTATAACTTCTCCATTATGTCAAATTTTGTTAAGGTCTTCTAAAATCTTTTGAGGCATTTCACTCTCCCTTACTTAACTCTTTGATGCCCTCTTTGAGTCCTTGTACTCTTGGAGCCATTGTCATAATTGTCAAAGGTCTTCCTTTGTTTCCTAAGTCGCTTTGCTTTTAGGCAGTCCATTTCACTTAATCAAGTATTGAGTGTTTGGTGGTATACTACATTTGTGAACAATCTACTTGCCATACATCTTGCCAACCTTTTTGTCATAGGACTTCATCATAATTAGTGGAGCCCTAGTTGTGACTCTACGACTTAAATCTCCCTTATCTTTCTTTAATGGCTTGGGCATACTCACATGGAAAACTAGATAAATTTTTTGATTCTTGGGTTGGTCTAGCTTGTAAGAGACTTTGCCAACTTTCCTCACAACTGAATTTGGCTCCTCATATTTCCTTATTAAGACCTTATGGACAAAGTGGAAAGTCTTGAATTATTAGGGTAAGATCTTAACCATTATTTTATCACCAACAGCAAACTCAACTTATTGTCTCCTTTTATCTGCCCATTTCTTCATCTTTTTGGTTGCTTTGTCAAGGTAAGAACGTGTTATGTCTTAGCCATCTTTAAGGCTTATGGGCTTTTGATTGATGAGTCCTTATCTACAGTGTATGACATTAAGGGTTGTTGCATAGTCACCAACTTAAAAGGATTCTTCCCTGTTGCCTCACTCCTTTGTAAGTTGTATGAAAATTAAGCTACATTTAAGAGCTTCACCAATCCCAATAGTTAGCACTTACAAAGCACCTAAGAAAATATTCCAAAAGAGCATTCACCTTTTTAATTTAGCCATTGATATAAGGATGAAAACTTACAGAGAAATGTAACTCAGTCCCCATGAGCTAGAACAATTCGTCACACAGTTTGCTAGTAAAGTGAGGTAACCCCAATACTTTACCACATTCTTAAAGAATAGTTATGTTACCTTTTTAGCCATACAATCAGTTGGGATAACGATTAAAATCCCATACTTTGAGAATCAATCAACGACCACTATAATCAACCCTGATGCTTTTGATTTGGGTAATGCAAAGATGAAATCCATAATGATAGTCTCCCAAAGCCTTCAAGGTGCTAGTAAAGGCCACCAAGTAGTTAATGGTCAACCTTATCTTGTTGGAAAACAAGATAAGTCCTTACATATATCTTGAACTTATCCTTTAGTTGAGGCCAATGGTAAGCCACTTCCAATAATGCCCACATCCTCTTCATACCTCAATGACCAACCCATTTAGTATCATGATACTCCTTAATAAGGAAGCACCTCATGTTCCTCTATTTAGGCACGTATAGTTGCTTACCTTAAGTGTAGATTAAGTTATCGTCAACCCAAAACCTTTTAGTTTTCCTTTTGGCAGCAAGGCTAGCAACTTATCTAGCCATAAGGTCATGCTTGAGCCCTTCTTGGATCATGTCTTTAATGTCTCCTTTTGTTTGAGTGATGACCGCCAATTTTTCCTTGTAACTTAAAGCATCAGCAACTGTGTTGGCTTTGCCTAACTTGTAATCCAATATATAGTTGGATTTAGTTAAATAGTCTTGTCACCTATATTGCTTTGAAGTCAACTTCTTTTGGGTTTGGAAGTAGCTAGTGACCAAATTATTTGTCTTGATCACAAATTGCATACCCAATAGATAATGACATCAAGTGTGAAGGCAGTATACACTAGCAGTTATCTTTTTCTCTTGCACCGTGTATTTCCACTTAGTGTTGTTTAATTTTCTACTCTTATAGGCCACATTATGCCCTTCTTGCATTAGGACCTCTCTAATGGTGAAGTTAGAGGTATTAGTGTGGACTTTAAACATCTTTGTAAATTCAAGGAGAACAAGGACAGGTTCTTTGCTCACTAATGTCTTTAAGCCTTCAAAGATCATTTGTTATTAGGTCATTGATTTTAATAACTAGTTCTTTTTTAGCAAATTAGTTAGAGCAGTCATGCGAGTTAAGTATCCCTTGATGAATTACCTATAATAATTGGCTAGACCAAGGAAGGACTGCAACTCAAACACATTCTTTAGCGGTTCTTATTCTTAATGGTTCGTACCTTCTCTTTATCCATTCAAATTTGCCTATTCCCTACCATATGACCAAGGAAGTGCATCTCTCATGCTACAAAAGTGCACTTTCCTTCTTGATATAGAGCTCATTTTCCCGCAAAAATCTAAACACGGTTTGTAAGTAGTCTACGTGGTCTTTAAGAATATCACTATAGATAAGAATGTCATCTAGGTAGACTACTACAAACTGGTCTAAGGATGGTTGGAAGATTTGGTTCATAAGTGTGGAGAAAGTGGCAGGGGCATTAGTTAGCTCAAAGGGCAACACCTACCATTCAAAGGAGTTATAACGGGTACTATAAGTAGTTTTTGACTCATCCCCTTTAGTGATATGGACTTGATAATATCCTAACCACAATTCCACCTTTATAATCCATTAGTTTGTCCTAATCTATCAAACAAGTTGGGAATAAGAGGAAGAGAGTACTTGTTCTTTACTATTATCTTGTTAAGCACCTTATAATCAGTACACATATGCATGAACTATTGTACTTATTTTAGAACAAGACTGAGGCACCGTAGAGAGCCTTCAAAGGTTGAATCTGACTCACATTAAGTAAACTAGTCAACTACCTCCTCAACTCCTCAAGCTCGGCTAGCGATATGCGATAAGAAGGGGTTATAGTAGGTGGTTTAGATCTTGGTTCCAACTCTATCTTGTGATGTACCTTTCTCCTTGGTGGAAGTCATTTAGGTAACTTAGGAGGAATCACATTTATTATCCTTAAGAATGTCTCTAATCTTTTGGGCTAGGTCCACCTATGAAGGACTAGAGGGGTCATCAATTACCATTGTTGCCAAATAGGTAATTTCCCCTTGCTTAAAGTCCTTTATTGGTTGCATTGCTAATAGTGCCTACTATCCTTTGACTTCAAAATGGCAAGAACCATACATAAGGCTTCCTTTTCTAGTATGCACATAGAGTTTAAGTATAATATTTACCTTATAAAGGAAGTCCATACTAAGCACAATCTTAAAATCATTCATATGTGCCACTGAGAAATTGACCACACCTCTTTATGGACCAAGGCTCATTTATACCCCTTGAGCAACACCACTTAAGGGCTTGGTATTGGCATTGATAGTCTTGAGCTAACCCCTACCATTAGTCATATTTAAACCAAGCCATTTAGCTTTCTTATTGATGATAAAGTTATGGGTGGTGCCCATGTCAATCATAACTTAGGTGTGTTGCTTATTGATTTGCACATCTAAAAAAATCAACCCTTTGCCTCTAATTTGCTTAGAGCTCTTGTTTATCCTTAAATGCATTAGGCAATTATAAAAAATTAATCTAACCTACTTAATCATCGGCTGGCTGTGCTTTTTATTGCTTGACCATGGCTGTTAACAAACCAAGTTTTGGGTGGTCTTTCATAGCATGCAACCCTTTACACACAAAACAACTTCCCTTAGCCATCGTGAAAGACTTTTTCCTTTCTTTATAGTCCTTTTGAGTGAACAACTTATGGCTGCCCTTGCCTTTGTCTTTATCTCCCCTACCTTTGGGGAATTACCCTTTGAACGTTTAGCCTTAAAAGGCTCACTCCTTTGCTACTTGGTAAAGGACTCCATAATTGTAATGGCCTTATCAATATCTTTTGCTCCATACTATTACATCTTTTACTTGGCCCAATTTTGGTGTCCATCCACAAAGTAAAATAGTGAGTCCTCTACTCGTAGGCTAAGGATCTTTAGTAACAACATTGTACAGTCCTTAACATAGTTATAGATAGAAAACTTGTTTTAGTTCCCTTAATTGTTTTTGTGCTTCATAAACCATGTTCTCAAGGTAAAATTGTCTCTTAAGTTCCCTTTTGAAGTCCTCTCATGTGCCTATGGTGCAAAGTCCTTTTTGTATGTTCATATGCTTCCTACACCACCATAAGGTCATAGTGTCAATAAGATAAAGGGTTATCATGCTCACTTTAGCCATCTTTAGGCATTCAAATTACCTTTTCATCTACTAAAGGAAATTCTCCACCTTTTAGGCATTACTCTTGCTCTAGAATTCTTTGGGCTTAGGAGTCTCGACCTTAAAAGCCCCCCTTGAGCCATCATTATTAGCCACGACTCTTTTGTACATGACTACATCTTAATGCATCTCTTTTAAAAAGCCTCTAAGAAAGCCACTTGAGTTTGCAAGTTCTCTAAGATCTTCATGACTATTGCTTTGAAGACAAGCTTATTCTTGTGATGCCCTTCACTAGTGGAAAGGGATTATTGGACACCTTCTTTGAATATGTCAAGCTCTTCCAATATATGAGACTTCAAAACCCCAAAGTTGTACTCAACGTGCTCAATACACACTTCCATATTGATTATCACCTATTCATGGATGTTGGCCCTCTCCTCTAAAGTGGTAAGATTTATGGTGGTGTAGGCCTTGTTGTGACCATGCCCCTTCTTATTTTCACCTTAAATGGGAGAGGTATCATGTCCTCTCTCCATTGGTTGGTTCTCCAACACCACATTCTCCTCTATGGTGCTCGACATATGCTACTTAACTAGACTTTAATACTACCTGTCACGAACATACAAGTTTCACTTAGCTTATTTCTTATGCCCTTTGTAGAAACTAAGTTAACTTTCTCCTGTCTTGGATGGCAAAGAGAAAGTAGGACATAATGAAAAACCTAAAAGGGAGAAAGTAGTTAGAGAATGGAAGTGTTATGCCGCACTTAAGAGATTACAAGTACTTTGGATGACTTTCAATGCTTAAGATGAATGATACATTCCTTTTATATACAACTCCACCCTTTAAATAAATGGTGGTGACCAATTTAATATAATAGCTACACTCAAGTCTCTAGAAAGTTTTATAACTATCTATATACATCAAGTAAATTCTATAATGATATAAAATATTCAAAAAATCGTGTAACTTTTCAATCTTTCCAAATTCTGCTAAGATCTTCTAAATCTTTTGAGGGCATTTCAAATTGCTTTGAATTCTTTTATTGTTGTTTTTTTTTGTCTTTAATTTCCTTTGTTAAAATAAGTAAAAACATAATTATTGACACTTACTAGTCGTTTGTAGATTTCCTAAAAAATAATTGATAGAAAAAATAATTCTAGATTACTTTTTATTTATAATAATAATTGATAAATTATATGTGACTCAAAATCCTTAATAACAAAAATTTAATTATTTAAATATTTTCTTTTTCCTTTTCATCTAACTCTCCAACCCTCTTAAAAAGAATTTTATGAAATTATTAATTATATAAATTTTTTTATTAATTATCACAATTTCATCAATTATTTAAATCTTTTTAGGTATATAAAATTTATTTAAAAACAAAATAGGCTATTAACATTTTTTAGGGGGTTAAGATTGCTCTAATGTAAATTGAAAAAATTTTAAAAATAAAAACTTATTATGCTATTTAATGATAGTTTAACTCACTTAAAATATAACTATAATGTCTTAATTAATTATTTTAATATTTAATAATAATAAATTAATTTAACTAAATATTTTTATTTTATTATTTATTAGTAATAACAATTAATACTTTGTAATAAAAATTATTAAAATTAAATTATAACAATTTTTATTAAAAATAAAAATTTTTGATAAAAATGAAATATAAATAATACCATAAGTAGTGAGTACATATTGATATATTAATAAAAAATTATTTTAAAAAATAAAATATAAATTAGTAGATAGTTTGCGTACCTTCTAAACATTTACTATTGCATTGCTATAGAGCGAAATCCTAACCTTTACTTTTCTTTTTCTCTTATGTTCACAAATGCAATCTTTAATTCAATTTTTTTTTCTTTTTTCCTCAAATTGGAAGGTAGTTGGAAGATTCTCAAGTGTACCCACCAAATTTCACCTTGAAAATTGAAAATGAATTTACACTTTCTTTCCAATAGGTAGAATTTAAACGTAAAGGACGACAAATTTTCTTTTTTAACCATAAATTTATATTTATATTAAATACAATAAATTATATAAAACAACATATCATTTATAAATTACAATGTTTAATATTTGAGTCACTTAAATTTTAAATTTAAATTTATAATTAATTTTTAACTTTTACTAATTAAAAAATTTTAACTTATTTTTTACGTAAATTATGTTGGGTAAGAGATGTATGAAATGCAATGTACACTAAAATTTTTTTTATATTCTTTTAAAGAAAAAAATATAATAAATAAAATTTTATTTCATACTACAAAATATTTTCATATTTCCATCCACGACTTATACTAACAATAATTTTACCTCAATATAGAAATATTTATTCCTACCACCATGGAAGAAAGTATGGCATATGGCATGGAAGTGCTGTACAAATGCACGAGATTATGTTGTATCAAACGGGTAATTAGTGCATGCATATTGCTGAAGTTGAAGTTCTTATATACGAAGCAGAGAAGATGTCCAATAACTTGTAGCTTTCGAGCTGGAATCTTTGGTCGGTGGTTCTTTACACAGAATCACGAGAGAAAAAGTAAAGGCTTGCACGTTTACTTGCTTTCTTGAATCAAGTTCCCATTCACTTGCACTTCCTCAGCGTCCGAGATCTGAAATCACCAAAGTTAATCACAGTAAGCTTTGTCTCGTAGTGTTCCTTTTTGACCAAACTTGACCCCACAGAATTTATCAACTGCTGGCCCTTGTCCTTGATTTGCAAAGCCATATAAAGCACCAACAATTGTTTCGGTGAATACTTTATCATACATTATTAGCCCACCAGAGCCACGTAGAAAGCATATTATTTCTTATACCCACGTAAAGTGAAGAAAAAAAAAAGAAAAAGTTGTGGGACAAGAAAATTAGGCCATCAATTATGACAATTAATTGTAGTATATAAAAAATGCATGAAAATTACAAGCAATTGAAATTAATGATTATAATTAAATTTTATTGATTTTTATGTTTAATTCTCTCCTCTTGGGTAATGGAACTCGTTCTTATAGCCAAATCTCTAGAAAAAGAGAAAGTGATCAAATATGTAGCTCTCCAAGTTGGTGAATCACTGGGGCACTAATGCTGGAGTGGTGAGCAATGAAATAAACAAATATTGTCAATTATGATTTTAGAGAAATTAATCAGTCTCAATGGTATGATTAAGGTAATAAAATAGAAAGAAGAAACAAAGATACACAACGATTTAAAGTTACCTCTCATCATTGTATGAAAAGAAGGAGAATACATGGTAGCATCTTATCATTGTAAATAAAAAAATAAAAATATTAGGCGAATCCATGTTTTGCTGCATAGCCAATTCAACCCCACAAAAAAATAAAAATAGAATTATGGTCGTTTCATTTTTGTTGATTATTTGTCATCCCACCTTTGTTTAATAAAAGATTTTAATTGAAATTTTTTTTCATAGACCCACGTAACTTTGACATAAAAAGTCTATTTACAAGCTTATTTTCTTATAAGTTATGTTAAAAATTGAATAAATTGTTAATTTTTATTTAATGATAAGTGACTATAATTATTTTAAATTTAAATTAATTAATTTTAAGGATATATTAAGTCAGTGATTATATTTTTAATTATTTTTTAAAATAAATATTTAATATTTAACTCTAATTATGTGAGTTATCTTATTAATAATTTTAATTTTTTTAATTTAATTTACATGATTCTAAATAAGTGAAACACTTAGTAATAATTATTATTTATATTATCCATATAAGTTAACATAAAACTACATTTCGTTTAATTAAAAATTTTTATATAAAAATTATATAAATTTACAAAAATATTTTTTTAATGTATTACACTGTTAGTAAATTTATAATTAAATACTTCAAATTATGATATGTAATTTCATAGTTTAGTAAACATAATTAAATAAAAGTAACAAAAGATGCACCAAAAAGCAGCGACATGCAAGGGAACAGAAGACAATTAACTGCAAGGCATCAGTGAAACAACAGCAAGGCATGAAAAAGGATTGGTTCCAATCTATCTTCCTATGGGACAGGTCCAAATCGGACATATACCTATCTAACAATACGTTTTGACAAAAGTTAACTTCCATCTATTTCTTTCTTTCAATAAATATCAGCAGCAAAATTTTGATGTTGACAAAGAATATAAATAATTGAAACCCTTTTACTTTCATCTTTATAAAAATAAAAATGATGACCTATCCTAAAATTAAAAAAAAAAAAAAACTCCAAGAACACCTAAAATTAGGCTCACCCAAATGAAAAAACTAACAGAAAAAAAATAAAATGTATAAAATGTTTCAATTAACTGAACTTACCTCTATATTATTTTTTTCGTCTATTGAAACGTGGTGTGTGTAAACTTTGGACAAAATCAACTAAGAACCGAATAGGTAATGGAACGTGCTCTGATTCTTTTAATCTTTTATTCGAAACATGTCCCAACAGAAGCAGTATGGTATCATACTTTTATTCTTAATTAAACATGAACATTTCCAACACTTAACACCCATGTACGTTGGCATGTAGTGAATACTTTATGCGGATGTGTGTGTGTAAGATTTACTTGGGAATGAAACGCAATTATCATATATAATTAATCTCTTGAACGCGTTTAACAAGAGAACAAGTGTCACCTTTCGACACTAGCCAAGACATGTCCGGCTATGTGGCCCCATGGATTTAGGCTTTGCGTTTTGATTTGTGTCCACAAAAAGCAGGCTGCCTGCACGACTGAGACCATTGGACGAGGAGTGTAACGCTTATTGCCGATCCTCAATGCACACCTAATTTTGCATTCCCTCGTCTTTTATCTTTGTGGCCAATGACCAACATTTTTGAAATAAGGTCATCACTACATCAGTTAGCCAACATTTTCACATTTATTCCTATTTATTTTCTTTTTTTGTCATTCAAACTGTTTACGTGTGATTGATTATTTCTCACACACCACACTCTCTTTTTCTTTTTTTATTTTCTTTTCCCTTTTAGGTGAATTTGAGATGTTAGCACTATCCTACAACACAGTAGTTCTTGTTAATTTTTTTTATTACAAAAACTTTTTCTTAAATAAATTTTAAATTATTAGTACAATTTTACTATCGCAATTAACATTTAAAATATAAAATATATTTATAGAATTTGAATTTAAGATATGCATAATTTTAAATTTTTCTTTGCTATTAAAGTAATTATAGATGATTACGAAAAAACTCTCAATTATTGAAAGGAAAATTTTGGTTTAAAATTGAAATGCAGGGAACAAGATCCAATTCTTAGAATTGTACAAAGGTAATGTATTTTTAGGTGAACGATGATGTGTACATCTTCCCACACAACACACAAACTCGTTGGGACACACCGTGGTTAGGGGGTTTCCCCTATATATATATATATATATATATTCTAAGCATGGACTTTTGAGTTTCAGTTACTTGACCGATGACTGGAAACTGTAAGACAGACAAGAAACCACAAAAGGAGGGGGACAAAATGGAGAAGCAAATGCAAGGAAATTTAGGAATAGCAAAGACTATACCATTGGAGAAATCACCACATTTGGTACTTTAGACAATAATAATTATAATTGAAAGTTAAATGGATTAAAAAAATGGAAAAGCATGAAGCTAATGCTAGAATTAGTTAAATTTCACTAAAAATGGCAGCCACATTATTACCATTATTTCTCTTCTCCCTCCAAATGTATGGTCTATTAGCAGCTTTAGGAGCCAGTTCCGGATTCAGAGGAAACATTGTTTGTTGAAAAAGAAAAAAAATTTGAAGAATAATAATTTTTAGAGCAAGAAAGAAGGGAGAGAAAAAGAAAATCCGAAGAAAGAAAAAAGCCAACCATTGGTACCAACTTCCTCTTTTGCTTAAGAAAGAAGATCCCTCTGACCTTTTTTTTTTCCTTTTTTTGAATTCTGAAAAATACCCATTTCGCAAAACCATTACATCAACTCCACAAGAAACAACCCTTGCCATGACATTCCTGGAAACAAGACAATTAAGTAATAACAAACTGATGTTTCTGTTGTTCTGTATGTTCCCTTCATTGCCTACTTTTATGGGTTTGCAATAAAATGTTGTCTTTTGTTCTTGAAAGACAACACCATTTGACACACACACATGGAGATAGATGGATAGATAAATAAGGGTGTTGGTGGCAGGAAAAGAAAAAATGCAGGAGAAATAGAGATAGTTTGTGTTTGCATTCGTATTTGCCCATGTAGGTGGATCGAGGGAGAGAAATGAACAAAGAGTGCAAAAGCATTCTAAAGGCCTGGGAAGCAACAACCAGGAAAACGCAAGCTGCAACAAGCAAAATGTTGGAATATGCTTTGTATTTCAAATTAACCTTTTGTCCTTTTATATCTTTATATATATAGACATTATGAGAATTAGAGAGATTTGAGAGGTGAGCCACACTCTTTGTATCCTGTAATACACTTTCTCTACTAATAAGAGTATTCCCTCTGTCTTTCCTGTAGACATAGGTCACATAAATTGAACCATGTAAAATTCTGGTGTTGTTTTCTTCTTTAATTTATTATTTGTGATAACAAATTGGTATGAGCCGAAATTTTTTTTTCTCTCTCCTCCTCTTCAGCAACCCCGCATCATCTCCTCCTCAGCCACCCAACAGCATCTCTCCTTCTCCTTGACCACGATCGCCTATGATCTACCGAAAGAAAAAAAAATTTGTCCAGCAGCCCACGTTCGCCTACGATCCACCGAAAGAAATTTTTTTTTTGTCTTTCTCTTTACTCGACCACCCATCCTACCACCAAAAGAATTTTTTTTTTTGTTTTTTGTCTTTCTTCTCCTTGGCGGCTCCACTTCTACGATTCTCCCGTAAGGTTAACAAGGTTCGGGCAGCGAATTGAGATTAACGCCGAACGGAAGAGATCTTGGGGAGCGCGAGGAGCAGATCTGGTGGTTTGGCACTGAAACGGAGCAGATCTGACAGAAGAAAGAAACAGATCTAGCTTCAATGGGTCGGCGGCACTGTAGATCGGTGAACGGCACTGTAGAAACAACGTCAGTACTGTTGTAATGCCGTCAGTATTGTAGCGTCGGAGTCATATTGTGATTTGGGTCATCAATTTGTATTTTTCAATTTTCGTTGTGAGTGTTTTGTTGCAATGGCTTCTTCATCTTCATCAACGGTGAAGTCTGAAATTGAGAAGTTCGATGGAAACACCAATTTTGCACTGTGGCAAGTTAGAATGATGACAATTCTGATGTGAGAATGTACAAAAAGGGCTCTACATGGCAAGGAGAAGAAACCAGAGTCAATGTCTGATGCAGATTCGGATGACATGGATGAAAGAGCTCTATCATCAATTCAACTCAGTTTGGAAAACGAAGTTTTGAGAGAAATCCTCTGTGAAAGAATAGCAACTGGTGCATGGCTAAAATTGGAAAATTTGTACATGACAAAATCTTTGACTAACAGACTCCGATTAAAGCAACGCCTTTACACTCTTCGTATGTCAGAAGGTACTTCTTTGAAATCACATATTGGAGAGTTTAGTTCAATTGTTATTGATTTGAGTAAGATTGACGTTCATATTGATGATGAGGATCAAGCTTTATTGCTATCGTGCTCTTTGCCTCCTTCATACAAGCACTTTAGAGATATTATGATTTATAGTAGAGAAGATATTTTCCTTGAGAATGTCAAGACTAATTTGCAGGCTAAGGAGAAAATTGATAGTAGTTTGACATTTTCTGAGACATCAAATTAGAGTGTTGGTTTGATTATTGATCGAGGAAGATCAAAAGAGAGAGGTTGGAATTCAGGTAAATCAAGATCGAAATTAAGGTATAAGAATTTGACTTGCAATTATTACAAGAAGAAAGGGCACATTAAGTCTGATTGTTACAAGTTGAAAAACAAGTAAAAAGTAAATGACGGTAATCAGAAGAACTATCCATCAGGAGAAGCTCATGTGGCAGCAAATGAGAGTGATGATCTGCTTTGTGTCACTCAAGGCCAAGGCAAATTTCAGGCTACCTGAATCATGGACACTGGAGCCTCGCAACATATGACTCCTAATAGGGAATGGTTTACCACTTACAAGCCAATTAATGGTGGTGTTCTGTTAGGAAATGATCACGTCTATAAGGTTGTTGGGATTGGTACAGTGCAAATCAAAATGCATGACGGTGTCATTAGGACCTTGTCTGAGGTCAAACACATTCCAGATTTGACGAAGAATCTTATTTCTTTGGGTACTCTTGAGAAGAATGGCTGTAAGATTGGGTGTGAAGGTGGAGTTCTGAAGGTTTCCAGAGGTGCTCTTGTATTGATGAAGGCTGCCAAAATTGGTATATTGTATTTCTTGCATGGTTTGACAGTCACAGACTCAACTGCAGTTTCTACTTCAATTTCAGATTTAGACATGACAAAGTTGTGGCACATGCAGCTAGGACACACGAGTGAAAGAGGTATGGCTGCCTTGAGTAAGAGAGGTCTTTTGTGTGGTCAGAACATAGGAAAATTAGAATTTTGTAAGCATTGTGTTTTTGGGAAGCAAAAGAGGTTGAGTTTCAGTACAGCCATCCTTAAAACAAAGGGAACATTGGACTATATCCATTCAGATCTTTGGGGTCCTTTTCAGGTTCTCTCTAAAGGTATGGGTGCTGCTTATATGCTCACTTTCATTGATGATTTTTCTCGTAATGTTTGGATTTATTTCTTGAAACATAAAAGTCAAGTATTTGGAACCTTCAAGCAGTGGAAAACTTTACTTGAAAAACAGACTGAGAAGTAGATTAAGAGGCTGAGAACAGATAATGACATTGAATTTTGCAATAATGAATTTAATGAGTTTTGCAAAATTGAAGGCATTGTACGACACTGCACAGTTGTAAAAACTCCACAGCAGAATGGAGTTGCAGAACGTATGAACAGGACTTTGATAGAGAAAGCTAGATGTCTGTTATCCAATGCAGGTTTGGGTAAAGGAGTTTTGGGTAGAAGCTGTTAATACAGCTTGTTGGTTGGTAAATCGATCTCCTTGTACTTCCATTGAGTGTAAGACACCTGAAGAGGTGTGGTCAGGCAAACCTGCAGATTATTCTGATTTGAAGATATTTGGCTGTCCTGCTTATGCTCATATTAATGAAGGAAAGCTTGAACCGAGGGCTAAGAAATGCATTTTTCTTGGCTATGCTTCTGGTGTGAAAGGTTATAAGTTGTGGTGTCCAAACCCTAACTCTCCAAAATTCCTCATTAGCAGAGATGTGACATTTGATGAATCCGCTATGCTATATCCAAAAGAGGAAGTTTTAAGGCCAAATGATGAAGATAGTGGGAGTTCTACATAGCAGGTGGAGTTTGAAAGTGATATTCCTTCTAAATCAGGTCAACAGATTCGGGTTGACACTTCAGAATTAGATGAGGATACTCTAGATACTCAACAGGCACAGTCGTACAGTATCGCCAGAGACAGACCCAGAAGGACTATCAAGCCACCAGCCAGGTTTTCAAACTCAGATTTTGCTTATTGTTTGGCAGTAGCGGAAGAGGTGGAGTACAATGAACCTAGAAACTACTCAGAAGCTGTCACTTGTTCTGAATCTTCTTAGTGGAGCATTGCTATGACTAAGAAAATTGAGTCCCTGCATAAGAATCAGACTTGGGACTTAGTGAAACTTCACAAAGATAAGAAGACTGTTAGCTACAAATGGATCTTCAAGAAGAAGGAGGGAATCCCAGGAGTTAAAGATGCAAGGTACAAGGCACGTCTGGTTGCAAAGGGTTATAGCTAGAAAGAAGGTATTGACTTCAATGAGGTGTTTTCTCTAGTTGTGAAGCACACTTCCATTCGTGTACTTCTAGCTATGGTTGCTATGTATGATATGGAACTGGAGCAGCTTGATGTCAAGACTGCTTTTCTACATGGTGATCTTGAGGAAGTCATTTATATGGATCAACCTGAGGGTTTCCAGATTGAAGGCAAAGAGGATCAAGTTTGCAGGTTGAAGAAATCTCTATATGGTTTAAAGTAGTATCCTAAACAATGGTAAAAGAAGTTTGACAACTTTATGGTAAGCCATGGTTACTCAAGGAGTGAGTATGACAGTTGTGTTTACCATAGGAAGCTTCATGATGGATCATTTATCTATCTGTTATTATATGTCGATGATATTCTTGTTGCCTCTACAAGTATATCTAAGATCAACAGTTTGAAGAAACTACTTGGTAGAGATTTTAAGATGAAAGATTTGGGAGCTGCAAAGAGGATTTTGGGCATGGAGATCATCAGAAATAGGCAAGTAGGAGAGTTGTGCCTTTTACAGAAAAGGTACATCGAGAAGGTTCTTGATCATTTTGAGATAATGAGTTGCAAACCGGTAAGTACTCCTTTGGCATCACACTTTAGACTTTCAGCCTCTTTGTCACCCAATAGCCTAGAGGAGGAGGAATATATGTCACGTGTTCCATACTCTAGTGCAGTGGGCAGTATTATGTATGCTATGGTTTGCACTCATCCAGATATTTCGCAGGCAGTCAGTGTGGTCAGTAGATATATGGCTAATCCTGGGAAAGCACATTGGCAAGCAGTTAAATGGATACTTTGGTATCTCAGAGGCACTACAGAGGTAGGACTTATGTTCAGCAGAGGCAGTAGATTGATTATTGGTTTTGTGGATTCTAACTATACCGGTGACCTTGACAGAAGAAGATCAACAATTGGTTATATTTTCACTCTTTTAGGCAGTGACATTTGTTGGAAGGCAACATTGCAATCAATAGTTGCTCTTTCCACTACTGAAGCTGAGCACATGGCAATAGCAGAAGCAGTCAAGGAAGCTATTTGGTTGAAAGGTTTGGTCACTAATTTGGGTTTATCACAGGAAACTACCACTGTATTCTGTGACAGTCAGAGTGCTATACACTTGACCAAAAATCAAGTGTATCATGAGAGGACCAAACACATTGATGTCAGATACCATTTCTTGCGAGATGTTATATCTCAAGGTTTGATTTCAGTGAAAAAGATTGTTATTACAGACAATCCAACTGACATGTTGACGAAACCAGTTGTAACTAGTAAGTTCAAGCATTGCTTGGACTTGATTGGTGTTTGTTTTGATTGACTGGCCCTAAGCGATCATTTGGAGGAGAGATAGAAGGATTTTATTTTGTTGTATGTTTAGAGAATACAATGCAAGGTGGAGATTTGTTGGAATATGCCTTGTATTCCAAATTACCCTTTTGCCCTTCTTATATCCCTATATATATAGGCATAATAGGGTTATGAGAATTAGAGAGATTTGAGAGGTGAGCCACACTCTTTGTATCCTGTAACACACTTTCTTTACTAATAAGAGTATTCCCTCTGTCTTTCCCGTGGACGTAAGTCACATAGACCGAACCACGTAAAATTCTGGTGTTGTTTTCTTTTTTGATTTATCATTTGTGATAACAGAAAAAAGCTCACACAGTCTTTGGCACAATGATGTCAGCTGCAGTAGCTCATGCAGATGATGATGATATTTCTGGTGTTGAGGTCCTCAACCATGCAGAGAAAATCATGTCTAATGGTGACTTCTACATTGGCCAATGGGTTGATGGCCTTCCTCACGGCCACAGCAAATACCTATGGACAGATGGTTGTATGTATGTTGGAGAATGGTACAGGGCCAAAACAATGGGAAAGGGTAAATTTAGTTGGCCTTCTGGTGCTACCTATGAGGGTGATTTCAAGAGTGGTTTTATGGATGGTAAAGGGACTTATACAGGTTCCTCAGGTGATACTTACAGGGGTTCTTGGGTTATGAATTTGAAACATGGACAAGGTACCAAGAGTTATTCCATTGGGGATTACTATGACGGTGAATGGAGAAGAGGGTTGCAAGATGGGCGTGGAAGATACCAATGGAAGAATGGGAATCACTATATTGGTCAATGGAGACATGGCATAATGAATGGCAATGGAACCATGATTTGGAGCAATGGTAACAGGTACGATGGGTTTTGGGAGGATGGGTTGCCTAAAGGAAATGGGACCTTTAGATGGTCAGATGGAAGTTTCTATGTGGGAATTTGGAGTAAAGATCCTATTGTACAAAATGGGACTTATTATCCTTCTGGGTCTGATTCAGAAAATTTGGATTGGGATCCTAGAGAGGTGTATTTGGTGGACTTGAAAGATTGCACAATTTGTGTTGGGGAAATGGTATCTATTTTCCCATCACAGAAGATGTTGAATTGGACTAGGGTTAATGATCAAGAAATGGTGAAGCCAATGAAAGGAAATGGTTATGAGGGAAAGCCTAGGAGGAAATCGGTCGATGGGAGCCCAAGTAATTATAGTTTGGCATCATTGGATGGCAATGAGGTTTGTAGTAGTGGTGGTGATGTGGAGTGGGCAGATGAAGTGATTGGGAACTTTGAGGGTGGGGAGTTGGATTCAAACATTTGCAGATTGATAACACAGCTTGTGAAGAAACAGGGGAAGATGATATCTAAAGGGCATAAAAACTATAATCTCATGCTCAATCTCCAGTTAGGAATCAGGTACCAGGTTTTGGAAAAAGCATGCTTCCGTGTTTGCCCTGTTCCTATTACTGATGTGCTTTGGTTGACGTCCTAACTATTTTAGTTGAATGCTTATATGAGTTGATCTTGCAAACAAGGCTTCTGTGCTCTAAAGTCACACTGTATTCTTTGTAACGTCAAATGTATTTCCCATATTGATGGGAATTAAAAGGTCAAAAACATTACTTGATGGTCCATTTTTGTGGTAGATTGCTCTTTTCATTTGGTTTGTAAATGCCATCCTCCTCCTCTACATAAACTACTTGTATACCTATAAATAATGGCTTTGCTATCTCTTACCAATTCTTATGTATCTCCTCAATTCGTCAAGAACCTTGACAATCATAGTGTATCTACAATATTCCAAAAGAAAACGTTCAGGGTTTCTTATTAGAACAATCATTGATATCTTTGTGTTATTCTTGCAACTCTGTGGATTGATAAGCATTCGATGGGAAGACCTGGTCCAACCGTATCTCTGGATCTGAAGGCTTCAGCTTTTGATCCTAAGGAAAAACTTTGGACTAAGTTTTCGCCTAAAGGATCAAAGTACACTCCTCCTCACCAGTGTTGTGATTTCAAATGGTAGGATTATTGCCCTTTAGTTTTTAGGTAAGAGCCTGATATATCTCATTTTGCATTAGAGCCACCCTTTCTTTTATGAGTAATTTCATTGTTTCCATCCAACTATCATAATAACAGAAGGAAGAAGATAGAGAAAATTATCTTAAGTCACTCCTCTATTTGATCTATCTAGGACAGAATCATGAACAATGATCTGCAACACCATGATGGGCTCTTTAGAGATTAAACGTTTTAATCTTTTAAAGGAAAATTGACATTCCTTCAACCAATGTCATATGATGTTCTTCTTGAGTAGATCCGTCAATGGTACTGCTATGGCAGAATATTCCTTGATAAACCGTTAGTAGTAGTTGACCAGTCTTAAGAATGATCGTAATTTGGGGACCTTTGTTGGAGGCTCCCACTCTTGAATGGCATGGACCTTTGTTTGATCCATCATAAGTTTGCCATCCTTGATCTTATGACCAAGGAAATCTACCTCTTGCTTCACAAAAGTGCACTTCTCCTTCTTGACGCACAACTCATTTTTGTGGAGAACTTGAAAGACTTGTTTAAGGTGATCTTTACGCTCCTCAAGAGTGTTATTATAGATCACTATGTCATCCAAGTAAACCACCACAAATTTGTTAAGGAATGGATGAAGTACCTTGTTCATTAACATGCAAAAGGTAGTAGGGGTGTTGGTGACACCAAAGGGCATAACTAGGAACTCGAAAGCTCCATAATGCGTCACACAAGTGATCTTTGGTTCATCACCAAGTGCTATGTGAACTTGATAGTACACCGACCTTAGGTCCAACTTTGTGAAGCACCTCGCCTTCCCCAATTAATCTAAGAAGTCAACTATCAAAGGAATTGGGTACTTGTTCTTAATGGTTACCTTGTTTAAGGCTTGGTAATCGATGCACATTCGTAGTGATCCATCCTTTTTCTTTTGGAATAAGACTGAAGCACCATAAGGGGCTTTTGAAGACCGGATGTAGCCTAAGTCAAGCAAATCTTGAAGTTGCTTCCTCAGTTTTGCAAGTTCAGGAGGTGTCATGCGGTAAAGGGCCATGGTAGGAGGCTTGGCACCATGTTCTAGCTTGATGTAATGATCTATGTCTCACCTAAGAGGAAGTTTCTTGGGAACTCTGAAGGGATCATTTCCTTGAACTCCTTAAGGACAAGTTAAATGGGTTGTGACAGCAAAGGAGTGAGCTTTGCTATATCTTCCTCATCCCCTAGTTCCCTTATCGTGGCAACATAACTTTGATCCACCTTGAGACCTCATTTAAATTGTAAGGTAGAAATCATTGATGCTCTAGATTTCTCCATGCTTTTCAAAGGAATCACTCAGATCTTATGGTTATCAAGAATGACAAGGGAATTTGATGCAGGAAAGGGAAAAGTTAAGTTTTGCAGAAGAAAGCAAAACCTAAAACCATTTCAAAATTGTCTATAGGAACAATGTTAAAGTCTAGCTTACCATGCCAATCATTAATTTGGATGACTATTCCTTCTGCTATCCTATGAATTGGCTTTGCCTCGGAATTGATTGCCTTGATAGTGCCAATTCCCTTTGCAAGTTTGAGGCCTAGACGTTTGGCCTCTTGTACATCCATGAAGTTGTATGTGACTCCTGTGACTTGCATAGCACACACAACTTTGCTTTCTATGGCTGTGTTAACGTATAATAAGCCTTTTTCCTTGGGGATAGTTGGAGAGAAAAGCTTGGAGAGAGTGCCTAAGTGTTAGATAGCTCTCATATCAACTTGAGGCTTCTTTTTAAACTTCTCGTAGTTAAGTTCCACTACGATAGCGTTCATTGCCTTAGGATTAGGGCAATTCCTAACCCAATGTGATCCATCACAAATGAAGCAAGGCTTTGGAAGTCCGTCAGTATCACGCTTACCTGAAGAGTTCTTGGGCTTGCCACTTGAGGATTTTTGGTGTCCACCTTTCTTGTGGCTTACTTCTTTTTTCTGTCTTCTCTTCTCTCCCCCACTTTTGTTAGAGTTAGGCATTTTGTTCTTAGAATGGGCAAAGTAGTCAATAAGCATTTCGGTGGCAACAATGGCATCATCCAAAGTCTGCACATTACGCCTATCTATTTCTACTTTTACCCAATCCTTCAAGCCATTTTAAAAGTGGAAAAGGAAGTCCTTATCAGACATATTATTGATTTCAAGCATGAGAGTAGTGAATTCCTTAATGTAGTTGGAAACACTACCTGTTTGCTTGAGGCGACGTAGCTTCCCTCTAGCTTTGCTATCCATATTGTAAAGGAAAAAGTGTTTGTGCAATTTAACCTTGAATTTCTCCCATGTGTTGATCACACACAGGCCTTTCTCTCGTTCGAAATGCTTCCTTCTCCACTATAGTTGAGTGACATCTTTAAAAAAGATCAAGGCATTACTTATCCTAGCAATGTCGTCAACAACTCCTATGCCCTCAAAGTATTATTCAAGGCCAAAGAGAAAGTTTTTCACAGCAGTGGCATTGCGTATGCCATTATATATGGCAGGTTTGGGAACTTTTAGGCCGTGCACAGCAATAGTGCTACTTGTACCAGCAATACTTGTCAAAGGTGGACTACTTTGACGAAACAAATCCATCTCTTTATGGAGTTCATGAATTTCTCCTACAACGAACTTCTGTAGGTCAGACAGTTCTTGGCTAAAGAAGCTTAGTTCTTCCTTAAAGGCATAGTTGAAGCAGTTCTGGTGATTTCAGTATTCTCATAAATCAAATTATCAATTTGATTGCTAAGTTCTCCTACTAAGGAGCTCACATCCGTGATGCTCCTTTCTAGGACAGCAACACAAGACTCCACAAGCTCTTTTGTTGGGGCATTGGACTTTCCGCGTCTAGCTGGAACATGCTGTTCCTCTTGCTCACAAGCTTGAAACTCGATTTGTTGCTCCTCAATGGCAGTAACAACAATTCTTTCCTTGCTTGCCATACTCACAACTTCAATAAGAATCAAGTTGTAACTAGGATTTAATCGTTATTCTGATATTACCTGTTATGGAGTTAGACTCGGATTGTGTTAACCAGCGCGACACTTAGACAGAAAAGATAAACTAAGTAAGTTTTAAAGAGTTTGAGTAAATCGAATTAGAGTCAAGAGAGGCTAGAAAGAGGCTAGGAAATTGAAAGAACGAGAGAGAACTTTGAAAAGGAGAGAACTTTTAATTCAACGGTGTGTCTTACAAATGAAAGAAGTAGGGTATTTATAGTAATTCCACCTCCTAAATATATGACTACAATTGCTTGTTCTAGATTTCTATATAACTCTCTAGATTAAGACTATTTTAAAATAGGTTAGATATTTAGAAGAGAGAATTATTGAGACTTACACATAAATATGTGTTTAGAACGTTCTAATCAAGTCTTTGGACAACAATCGGGTGGGCCTAGCTTGGCAATAATTTTAGGACAAGCTGTGGTTACAAGATTAAGTAACCATAATGCATTTCCCTTTTCTTTGATTAGCTCTTCGGTCACAATCTGTCGTTCAATTAGTTTGACAAAGCCCAAAAGTAGGTTGGAATCATTAGTTGGCACGTAGGTAGTTACATAAACAAGGCAATGCAACACTAAGTATTGTACGAGCATAGATGCAACAAGAGGTGCATAATTACACACAATGACGTTATTGCTGTAGATTATTTAACCTCCTAAGTAATATTTAAAAATAAATTATTTATTATTTTTTAATATAATATTACGTATATTTATATTAGATTTTAATGCCTCACCACATGCATAAAGACATCAAACATAAAAGTGTGAATAAAATGTATACTTATTTTACATGTAAAAATTTATAATTAAATATAAAAAATAAAAATAATGAAATTTAAATTTAAAAATTTTTCATTATAAAAATCTTAACATTTGTTAAAAATTTATTTAATTAAAAAATTTAAATAATTAAGTAAAATTTAAAAATAAATAACATATTAAATTCTAACAATTATAAATTCATTATGAAGTTTAAAAATATAAAATAATATCAAGTTATCATCACAAAAGACTCACATTACTTAATTACACAAATAGCATCCTTTTTATTTTTTATGGTAATGATACACACTTTAATTTATTAGAATATATGGAGAATCTAGCTAGTTCATCCTTGCACTAAATTGATTGAGATTTTTTGTCCCCGTGACACATGAAGAATCAAATCATCCTTGAGAAATTTCGTGACAATTGTTCTCATAACACAAGCTATTATATTGTTATTTATTCAAGAAAAAACCAAAGAACAAAGATAACTACAATTTTTTTTTTTAAAGATATACTCATCCTATATCTATTGAAAAAATTATATGTTTATTTAGAAGTAACTTATTATATATATCAATATTTTGTATTAAAAAATTTAATAACATTATAATATATTTAGATGAGTTTAAAAAATAGATTATATATTGCATTTTATCAATCTTATTTTTTAAAATTTATAAATAAAATGCAAAGAATGAGGGGGTTTAAAGTTTTAACTTTTTGATCTTAAAAATTTTTAATACTATTTTTAATAAGCATTGAACTTGTAACTTAAGTTGTTAACGAGATCTAAAAAGAATTATATATTAAACTCTACCAATATAGTTACGTCACATACCAATATTACACCAAGTATCACATCTTTTATTTTATAGATCTAATTTCTACTTGTTTTGATTGAGATA
The DNA here is from genome assembly GCA_037897445.1 of Ceriops zippeliana. Taxonomy (NCBI): domain Eukaryota; kingdom Viridiplantae; phylum Streptophyta; class Magnoliopsida; order Malpighiales; family Rhizophoraceae; genus Ceriops; species Ceriops zippeliana. Next base: position 109,427 of record JBAPLH010000759.1, read on the forward strand.
ATAAAAAAAGATTATTCAACCACCAATACCTTGGTACAGTACAAGAAATTTCCAGCTAACACATCTCTTCTAGTCCTTTTTTTTTTAAGTCTAAGTTGTATACACTTACCTTAAATTAATAGAAAAAAATGACTTTTAATGCAAATTAAAATTACAAATTTTTGACATAATGGACCCTCAAATCTATGTTACTAAATTCATACAGTTTGATTTTCCCTATTCAGCTAAGACATCTACAAATTGATTATATTCTCAAGATCAAAAAATTAAAATAAAAAACTAAAATTTTAACTCTATTATAGATGTCATAAAGTATTAATGAGAATTACTAAAATCATTTTTCTTGTGACTCGTCCATGTAATTACAATTGGAGAGTCACTTTTAATAATTTGTAGAATTCTGCGCACATTTTGCCATTAACTTTGAAAATTCACTAACTCTTTTATTGCAAGTAGTTTGGTGTCATTAACACTAGTAACTTCGATCACATGCAGATGACCTTTATATATGTCTCCTTTATGTAATGCCTCACTGGCCCCTACCTCATCTCTACTCTCACAAACTCCCCAGTTGTAAGCTAGTGGTTCATTATCGCCACCACATTGCTACACTAATCTCTCTTCTCACAAACAAATTAATTAAAGCTGTGATTTGCAAATTCAATAAGTCTCAAATCCTGATGCTGTCCATCTTAGCTGCCCTTCTCTTTGTGACACCTCTCTTGTCATCCTCATTAAGGCCAAAGTATATCTATTTTATCATTAATCTGCTTATCTTAGCAGTGGGAGCTGAAGCTGGCTTCTTCCCAAGATTGTCCAAGCCATTGGAGGACAAAAAGCATGCTTTCCCTGTTACCTTAAAGCCTGTTATATCAAGCCCGGCAAAAGCCTCCTCTGCTGAGGCTAAAGTTACTCTTGCAAGCACCAACGAAAAGAAGCAAAGGGCTATTGAGAAATCTGTATCTGAAAAGATTGTTAGCACTGTCAAGGTGAACAAAGTCGCAAAGTGTCCTTCCATTCCAAGCCTTTTCTTTATAGGAAGTGGAAAGACCGAAGCATAAGAGTTAATTGAGGACGAAGAGGAACAGCAGGAATTTGGAGGGCTAAGTGGGCAAGAACTATATAACAAAACTGAAACATTCATTGGAAACTTCTCCAATCAATTGAAGATGCAAAGGGAGGATTCTTGGACGAGGATTCATGGGTTTTCCCTCAAAGCCTTTTAAGCAAATATATATTATTATTGCTTCCTACTTCCATGCCATTCTAGTTGATATGATGATCAGTCTAACTAGAGCTAGGACCATTGGTTTGGGGGGTCATCAATCACCTTATTTCATTCATGATTCTTCCTTTTCTTATTGTCAACATGTTAAAAGGGTAAATGCCGTAAAATTATTCTTAAAAAAAAAAAGAAGTCCTATCAATTAAGTTTTGGTATCTCAGATCATATACTGTTCCTATTGTTATCATATGTAATGGTTCAATCTAAAACCTACAATTCCAAGAAAATTTGATTTGTTTGGTATACATGTGTGTGTGTGTGTGTATATATATATATATGTATAGGTTTGCATTGGTTAATCAACTAGTTCTGGTATTTTTCTCTTTGACTTCAAATATTTGTTTTCAAATTAACAATTGTTACCTATTCCGAGACCAAATGATGCTGCAAGTGTGGGTTTCTATTGGCTCATTTGGCAAAAATTTTACGATGAACGCGACTTTTGGAGGACTTTCTTATAAACTATGCGTAACAGTTATAATATGTTCGAACAACATTGTTATCTTTTGTATTTTATTAAAAAAAAGACATATCTGGCAGACCCTGATCATATTGGACCACACCTACAATTTGGTGTGACCAAAATACCCAAATTTGAAAATTTTCATTCCATTTAAGAAACTTTTCTTGAAAAATGAAGAATAACCTTGTCATAGAAAAATTTGATTTTTCGTGAAAAGTTACAAGGCCATTTATGTTGCCTGAATTGAAACGAAGGCTAGGCAGGAGGCAACAAGGACTCAGCGTATAGACAAGGAAAACAAGCAAACGTGGTGTTTCTCTCTATTGTAGGACAATTTCTAATGTAGGAAGTACAATCAATGACACGATAAATAAAATACAAAATACAAAAACTTCATTTAAGTATTTACTTGTTTTTAGTATTATTTTCTTTCTATTTGGTACCTTGCTTCGGTATTTCTAGCAACTCAGGATTTGTCTGAAAAGAATTCCTCATCAAAAAAAAAAAAAAAAACAGGGCAACATGAAGAGGAGTCTATTTTTTTTTTTTTCATGTTTCATGCTATTAAGTAATGTTGTTCAAATTTTGTTGGCAAGATTAATGGTATTGAAACATTGATTAAAGGGACTTCTACATATGTGACCCACAGCCAAATAGTCCTCTCGGTGTGGTCATGTAATCTGGAGATAGGACATAGAATAATAATTAGTTGTTACAGCCAAGCTTTTGGCTAAAACAATGGGGGAGCAGGTAGGAAATTATTGGTCCCAAGATGTCACAAAAACTTTAGCTCATTCACTATTGTTTCCTACATCTCATTCCTTAGAAAGTAAAGTTAAATTCTTACATTGAGTTACGCATATTCAATTAAATTTATCGAATGAGACGTTTCTCACAATACTTTTCTTATTAATGAAGCTTCCAATACAATCAATTTAGAATTTTTTACCAGCTTGTTTCAGGTTGATGCATGGTAACCTCAATAAATTATATGATCTTACTTTGGTCTATTGTAGAAAGTTAATATACATCATTCCTAAGAAAGGAGAGTCCCTTTCTTGCAAGCGTCGATTGAAGCAACTTAGCATTATATTTGTGAGGTAAGTGAGAGGATCCCTCTCTTAGACGTGGATATATCCCATAACTCTTGTTTTTATGTGACTATGGAGTAAGTGTCTTGGAACGTGCTTGATGTGTAAGTTTTCTAGGGATCTCATCATTTGGGATTTTTATTCCTTTTCGCTATACAACAACCTCCGTTTTCCCCACTTGGTAATTTTATTAGTGACTGTGAGAAATTATAGTGACACTCTTTATTTTAGTATCTAAAAATGCTATTTGAATTATGACTTGTTAATAGATGGATGTTTGCATAGGTTTTTATCCCTTAACTTTTTATTTATTTATTTATTTAAAAAATAAATATAAATTCTCTTTAATATTATTATACCAATGTCAATGCCACAATCATTTATAGCCTAGCAATGATAACCAAAATTTATGGTTTTAGTCTAAATTTTGTGGAACATATACATACATACAGACGTATGTAAACATTATATCTTACTAATGCAACTCTAACTTTTTTTCTTAAATTTTTTAGTAAGTGGATTTGGATAGATCATCGTAGCCCCATATTTAGCTTAGGTGAGCTTCACTATCTGGATCTCTCTCATGTATTCAAACACATACATAAACTTTTTAAACCCTTTAACTTGGATGAAGTATCTGTTTAAACTATTAAAAGTATGCACAAATCTAATAGAAAAGATCAATAGAATCCATGTGCAAGCCTATGGCTGTTTCAAATCAAAGCCTCTGATTTAAATCTATTCATAAATTGTTTGGCATTGTCAATAAACTACACGAAATCAAGTCCAACACATACCTAAGACACAAGGATGTAAGAGGAGGAGAATGCTTAAGTTCCATTGTATTTGCTCAGAGGTGAATAGGCATTTATAAAAAGGATAACAATATAAAGTCAAAAATGGAATATATCTATATTGAAACAAAAATGATGTTATCCTCTTACAACAAATCAATCTTGTGCTAGTTCATATTTTTCTTCTAATGTGATTGTTGAATGGACAACTTTATATTAATTCAATCACCCTTTTGTTGGCTGTATAGACTTGTCAAGTGCATGGATTTTCATTAGAGTTTGGGCCTTTTGTACTTGTTGAATTGAAAGAATAATGTTTAAATTGAAAAATCATGTAAATGATGAGAAGAAGGTAAAAAGATGATCTAAGCTGATTTGTTTTTTTTTTCTTTTCTATTAAACAAAATCTCTCTCAAGTAAACCCAAGTTTTTAATATGGAAAATCCCAATTCAAACCTAAAATGCACCAAAAAGATTTTGAACTCTAGCCTTTGTATTTAACTTACATAACTCAATCTCAAGTTTGTCCTTACCATTATGTTAACAAATGCATTTAGCTGGCCAATTGACCCCGAAACTGATAACTTTGGATTTTCAACACCCTCATTTATATCTTCTAGGAAAATTGGCAATATAGGACCTACATGCTTTCCAGATTTTTTCTTGGCCGAAACCTTTTTACTTTATTTGGAACCTTTTCTTTCTTGACAAGCTACAAAGAGAAGATAGCAAACACGGCTTCTTATGCTTGGGCTTGAGAGGTGGTTCCCAGCCACACAAGGCTGTTCTATTGAAGACACATCCAATACCCACGTAAATAGGGCCTTAATATATATACCATCCAAACCTCTCAGATTTATCTGAATTTTACAAAATATAAATCATTAAAATTAATCCTAAACAACGATGTTCCATTGTATGTTCATAAACGAACATCGTTACAAAAGGATCCAGAGCTTAAACCAAAGTAAACAGTGTTCCGATTAGCAGAACGATCATTCCTATCAATGCCATCAAATCTCCGAGGGAACTGAACAAAACAGACATGTTTGACAAGGTTGGGTTCCAACACGAAGCACGTCTCACCCACCAATGCTTTGCTATTGTTTATGCAGTCATCACAATCTAGATTTAAGAAGAACGGTCAATTAGTAAGAACAGCTGACACTCGAACCTGCAATATTCGCATATGTCACTAGAGATGAAATGGCCCCACCAATGAAGAAGGCCATCTCTCACTCCTTTTTTATCAACAACTTACGAGTGCATTCATGGCACCAGCTTGTGGTGCTTGAAGCCTGGACACTTTCACGAGAAACATAAACTAACCGTGGCAGCTCATGAGCTGGCCCCAGTTAGTTTTAGGATTAAAACTTTATTGTTACTCACATAAGAAAAGGACTCACACATGATTGGACCAAATGGTAGAGAATGTGGCTCTGTTCATTTCTAGCCACTCTATCAACATCATGAAGCAATAATTGAGACCAAGGATTTATGCACAGGGAGATCTTGTTGCATCCAACAAAAGTGCAACCCAAATAAAAATCACAGAATATCTGTTTCACCCAGGGTACGTATAATATACGAAGCAGCAGAATCTTCTACTTCCTTTCTTTTTGATCTTTCATTTCCTGTTATGTAGAGTACACCATCTGCAGTTACAATTGGAACTGATTACACAAAATTCTTGTTATGTCGAGGACCTTTGTCGAACCTGTGCATCAAAAGAATAACAAATTACATATGGATCATTTAGAAGATGGTGATGAGTAAAATGTTCATAAGAAAGAAAGTAACATGGAGAAGGTAGGGAATGTGGTGATAAGTCAATTGAAGGAAAAATAAAAAATACATGTAGACTTTTTAGAAAATGGGAAAATGCATGTAAATTTAAGACAAAAGAAGCAAAAAATACACAATATGTAGGCAAGGCTATATCACTACAAAGAAAACAGAGGCACAAATAAGAATATGTCATATACAAGCAAAAATACTTGTATCTTGGTTTGAGCCATTTCTTCTTGTATCAGAGTTCGTGTAACTTCTGTTTTGCTCTTTGAATCTCAAGCAAATAGTCCATTCCACCACAATATTCAACCACACCACCATTAGTAGCAATTAATTTTGACAATTTGTGCAAAGCTACGTTTGCAACATCGAGCCTTGCAATTTCTTTTTGCTCAGAACTCGAGGCAACAAATACACTGCCTACATACACAGTAGCAATATTTTTTGCCCCTTTTTCCCAATTACTTTTGGCACAGCTCAAACGACAATGTCACAGGATAAATTTTGTCATATACAAGTAGAAATATATACGTGTAACTTGGCTTGGGCCATTTCTTCTTGCCACAGAGCTCATGTAACTTTTGTTTTGCTCCTTGAATCTCAAACAAACTATCCATTGTACCACAATATTCAAACATACCACCATCAATAGGAACTAAATTTTATAACTTGTGTAAAGCTAATTTTGCTGTGTTAAGCCTCACAATTTCTTTCCACTTAGAAGAACCAAAAGCAACAAATTCACCATCTACATACACACTAGCAATGTTTTTTGCCCTCTTTTTCCAATGCTTGATGTCAACCTGCTTTCCCCGCTTTTTGCACAGCTCAAACAACAATGTCACAGGTTGTGGTTGTTGTTGCAAGAGCTCCAGTGTGACAGTGGGCTCCAACAGGCCCCTAAATATCTACATAGAAAAATGTAGAATATATATTCAAAACAAGTAAATATATTTGTTAGACCATCTCAGCTGCACTAGATCATTGGCTGCACAAAAGGAATAGCTTTCAATAGGTAATGAGAATCGACCTTAGGTCACATGAGACAATGCCAAGAGACTTTGCTACCTAAGCAACACCCGCCAATCTTCTCCCACCCTAATCCATCACCAGCATTACAAGAAAAGTTAGAATTAGCAGCATTACAAGAAGCTTGTACAAGCAGAATTAACTACCCTTTAATACTCACCACCCATAGCCGTTCAAGTTCAAAATCAACATCAACATCAACATAAAGAGCAGCCGGCCACAGCCTCCACAATATCGGCTAGAATCTTGGATGCTTTCACTGACCCACCATAAAACACCGCATCATCTTCCCTCCTCACAGCATCACTAAACTCCCTCACCTATTCAGAAATAACCGCAAAAGAATTAAAAACTCCATATTTAATTTTATTTAAAAAAAAAAACAAAACAAAGAAATATGAGAATTGTGAACACAACTGTTGTCCTAAACTGATAATAACATTACCTCATTGTCAAGACCAGATGCATTGCGTCGAACGAAACCGTAAGGTCCATGCTTGATGGCCACACGGGCCAGTTTCTCCGTGCTGCCGTTGGCGGCGCCTATTGAAAGATAACTGTGTGAAAATTGACTCTGATTCATCAATTCATACTACCGTCTAAAGACTTTTGCAATGTGAACATGATGTAGCCGCCGCAACTTACCGTTCACATTACCATCCAAAGACTTTTGCAATAAGAACCTGATGTAGCCACTGCAACCTACTGTTCACACTACCGTTTAAAGACTTTGCAGGCCATTTGTCTCCTCCTCCTGTAGTATAAATACCTACAAGTTATGTTAAAAAAAAAGTAGGAGAGGGTGGTGTAGTGTAATCCGGTGTAAGAAAATCTGTAGAGGTTAAAACTTCCGATTATAAAGATCCGTTCCTTTTGTAGATGTAGGCAAATTGCCGAACCACGTTAAATCTTTGTGTTTTTCGTGTGTGTATGTTCATTAGATCCTAACAAATTGGTATCAGAGGCAGGTTGGAAAAAATTGACGAAGAACTCGAGACGAGCAGTCGAACCTGTCCCTGTGGCCGGAGCACACCACCACCGACGACCCGGCTCCTCTCCTCCTCGTCAGCCACCCAGCAGCTGCTTCCTCCTCCTTAGCCACCACCGTCCCTGTCCAGATCAGAGAAGCGACCGGCGAACCAGATCCGACCCGCTTCTCACACCAACGAGCCTCGTCGAACAGCCCAGCAGCCAGCGTCTGTTTGAGTTTCTACGTCGTCGTGGCTCGTCATTTCCGGCCATACGGGTGGTTTGGTGCTGAAGTGGAGTAGATCCAATGGAAGAGGAACAAATCGAGCTCCAACGGGTCGGTGTACTGTAGCAGCGGTGGCACTGTAGCAGATTGTAATTTGTTTATTTTTCGTGGAGTTCTAAAGCACGATGGCTGATCCAAAAGGAGCTAACCTACAACCTTCGACATCTACCACCAGTTCGTGGCAAAGAAGCTCAATGTCAAATGCAAAATTTGATATTGAGAAATTTGATGGTACAAATAACTTCAGCATGTGACAATGCAAAGTCCTGGATCTGTTGTTCCGCGAAGGATCAGATATTGCATTGGGGTCCAAACCAGTGAATATTGATGAAGACTGGAGCTATGTGAACCGTCAAGCTTGTGGTACTATCCGGTTGTGTCTTGCCAAAGGTCAAAAATATTTTGTCATGAAAGAAACGATAACCTCAAGCCTCTAGAAAAAGCTGGAAGAAAAATACATGACGAAAAGTGTAGAGAATCAGCTCTACTTAAAAAAAAAAACTCTTTCGATTTCAGTATAAGAGAGGTATGACTATGATTGAACATCTTAATAATTTCAATAAAATTTTAGCTGATCTGCAAAATTTAGATGTTGATATTATTGATAAGGATAAGGCATTGTTATTATTAAATTCTCTTCCTGAAAGTTATGATCAGTTAACCACTACCTTGCTGTATGGAAAGGATGAGGTTAAATTCATAGATGTTTCTAATGCTTTGGTGAATAATGAGTACCGGAAGAAGGATTAGAATGACTCTAGAGGGTTGACACCAGAAGCATTGACTGTAACCCGAGGAAGAGAAGACAAAAGGAGATATGGCAGATCTAATGGGTGAAACAAATCTCGCTTAAAATCCAGAGGAGAATCAAGAAGAAGACTGGCAAAAGATGAATGTGCCTACTGTCACTAGAAAGGGCATTGGAAGAAAGATTGTCTAAATAAGGATAATCTATTGCAAATGTTGCAAAGGAAGCTGACGATAAAGAAGATTCAGCTTTCTCAGTTTCACCATCAGATATCTAGGTAGACAAATAGATTCTTGATTCTGGCTATTCTTATCATATGTGTCCAAACAGGAACTGGTTCACAAGCTTTCAAGAGCTTGATGGAGGAGTTGTGATAATGGGTAACAACATATGTCAGACAAAAGGAGTAGGCACTATTCACCTAAAGATGCATGATGGTACAACCAGACGACTGACAGATGTCAGATATGTTCTAGATTTGTAGAAGAACCTCATTTCACTGGAGGTCTTGGACAACAGTGGATACAAGGTGACCATAGAAGGTGGAGCCTTAAAAGTTGTACGAGTTGCATTCTTGGCAATGAAAGGTACTTGACAGGGAAACCTATATTTCCTAGATGGACATACATTTACAGGAAGAGTAGCTGTTGCCAAAGCTTCTGACAACGAAGCACCTGATTTGTCCCAACTCTGGCACATGCGCTTGGGACATGTTGGAGAGAAGGCTTTGCAGAATTTGGTGAAATAAGGCCTACTGAAGGGATCCAAAAGTGGAAAACTTGACTTCTGTGAGTACTGTGTCTTGGGAAAATAGATACGAGTCAAGTTCGGCACCGCCATTCATTCTACCAAAGAAATATTGGATTATGTTCATACTGATGTATGGGGACCATCAAAGAATTCATCTTTGGGAGGTAATTATTTTGTTACCTTTATTGATGATTTCTCACGTTATGTTTGGGTGTATATGATGAAACACAAGGATGAAGTTCTAGACATATTTCTTTGATGGAAGAAGATGATTGAAACCCAAACCGGCAGGAAGATCAAGAGACTTCGCTCAGATAATGGTGGAGAATACAAATCAGATCCCTTCAAGCAAATCTGTCATGAAGAAGGGATAATTAGACATTTTACAATTCCCAGAACTCCACAACAAAACGGTCTAGCAGAAAGGATGAACTGTACTCTGGTGGAGAAAGTGCGATGTAAGCTTTCTCAATCTGGCTTGAACAAAGCATTCTGGGCAGAGGCTTTGATGTATGCCTCTCATATTGTCAACTGATTACCTACTTTTGCACTTGATGGGAAATGTCCCAAAGAGGTATGGTCTGGACAACCTGTTTCAGATTATGATCAGATACATATATTTGGATGTCCTGCATATTTCCATGTTACAGAATCCAAACTGGATCCTAGAGCCAAGAAAGCTATCTTCTTAGGCTTTAGTGAAGGAGTTAAGGGATTCAGACTTTGGAATCCTTAGTTAAAGAAGATCGTCCTAAGCCGAGATGTAACCTTTGATGAATCGGCGATGCTGCAAAGGACTACCATAAAGGAGAAAGAGAATCAAAACTCTTTTCAACAAGTGGAGTTTGAGACTCCAAAGGAGCTAGAGGAGTATCTTGATGACCAGGAGGATAACTCAGTTGAGGTGGAGGTTCCATCACCAGCACCAGACCAACAACCAGAGTCCATTGCCACTCACAGACAAAGGAGGGAGATCCAGAAACCTGCTAAATATACTGACATGGTGGCATATGCGCTGCTAGTGACAGAGGATGATATTCCCAACACTTTCAAAGAAGCTGTTCAGAGTATGGAGAGTGATAAATGGAAGCTGGCTATGGATGATGAGATGCAGTCACTTTACTAGAATCAGACGTGGAAATTAGTACCACTTCCACATGGAAAGAAAGCTATTGGATGCAAATGGGTCTATGCTAAGAAGGAGTGTGCTTCTGAAAAGGAAAGCACTAGATATAAAGCTAGACTAGTAGCAAAAGGCTATGCTCAGAAGGAAGGAATAGGCTATAATGAAGTGTTTTTGCCAGTGGTCAAACATTCATCTATTCGGATCCTGTTGGCTCTAGTAGCTCAATTTGACTTGGAGTTAGCTCAACTCGATGTGAAGACAACATTCTTGCATGGCAACTTGGAAGAAGAAATCTATATGTCCCAACCTGAAAGTTTCAAAGTCACCGAGAAGGAGAATTGGGCTTGCAAGCTAAGCAAGTCACTGTATGGCTTGATGCAGTCACCTAGACAGTAGTACAAATGGTTTGATAGCTTTATCCAGAAGCAGAAGTACACATGCAGTCAGTTTGATTATTGTGTTTATTTGAAGAAACTCCAAGATGGTACGTTTGTATATTTGCTCCTATATGTTAATGATATGTTAATTGCATCTAGGAGCAAGGTGGAGATCGACAGGCTGAAGGCCCAATTGAGCTCAGAATTCGAGATAAAGGATCTTGGAGAAGCCAAGAAGATTTTTGGTATGGAGATCAAGCGTGACAGAGAAAGGGGCACAGTCTGGTTAACTCAGACTCAATATCTGAAGAAAGTACTCCAGCAGTTTGGTGTAAATGGCAAGACTAAAGCCATTAGTACTCCATTGGCCTCACATTTCAAACTAAGTGCATTAATGTCTCCAAATACAAATGATGATCGAAGACAGATGAATAATATTCCATATGCTAATGCTGTTGGAGCCCTGATGTATGCAATGGTGTGTACACGACTTGATATTTCACAAGTTGTCAGCATGGTAAGTCGGTATATGCACAATCTCGGTAAAGGACACTGGCAAGCAGTTCAGTGGATTCTACGGTATATTCAAGGTACTGTAGATATTGGCCTGAAGTTTTAGAAAAATAAGACTATGACCAATCGTCTAGTCGGGTACATTGATTCTGATTATGCCAGTGATCTTGACAAGTGTTGATCAACTACAAGTTATATGTTTATTATGTCAGGAGGACCAGTAAGCTGGAGATCAACACTTCAATCAACTGTTGCTTTGTCTACTACAGAGGCAGAGTATATGGCGATCATGGAGGTTTTCAAAGAAGCGATTTGGCTTCATGGGTTGATTGAAGACTTGGGACTTATTCAGGAGCACGGTGAAGTCCACTGTGACAGTCAGAGTGCCATTTGCTTAGCAAAGAACCAAGTTTATCACTCTCGCACAAAGCATATCGATGTCCGTTTTTATTTTATTCGAGAAATTATAAATGAAGGAGATTCTGCTACAGAAGATTGGTACAGAAGATAATCCTGCAGATATGCTCACAAAGATTGTTTCAGGAATCAAGTTCCAACACTGCTTGGACTTGGTCAACATTTCTCGGAGTTGTGCATCTTCGGGTGCTTGATGCCTTCGGGCATAATGGAGGAACAGTGATCATGTTTGGATGAAGAATCATCATCAAGGTGGAGATTTGTGAAAATTGACTCCGATTCATCAGTTCACACTACCGTCCAAAGAATTTTGCAATGTGAACATGATATAGCCGCCGTAACCTATCGTTTACACTACAGTCCAAAGACTTTGTAGGCCATTTGTCTCCTCCTCCTGTAGTATAAATACCTACAAGTTATGTAACAAAAAAAAAAGTAGGAGAGGGTGGTGTAGTGTAATCCAGTGTAAAAAAATCTGTAGAGGTTAAAAATTCCGAATATAAAGATCCGTTCCTCTTGTGGATGTAGGCAAATTGCCAAACCACGTTAAATCTTTGTGCTTTTTGTGTGTGTATGTTCATTAAATCCTAACAAACTGTCCCGGTTCGAGATTGGGGTAAGCGAGGAAGACGTGGTTACTCAAAGCCACGCCCAGAATGGCGTCACCGACGAACTCCAGCTGCAAAAGTTGTTTGCAAATTGGCGACGCCCAGCATGTCTCTTAATTTTTCTAGATGAGACAAAATTGGTTGACGCAAAAGTTGTTTGCAAATTCGCAGAAAATTTTGATGAAACTTCACATGATTGTCATGGAAAAAACACAAAGAAAAAGGTTGATTGTGAGTCAATGGGCTGACTCAAAAGTTGTTTGCTGTTTCGTAGAAAAATTTGATGAAACTTCCTATAATTGCAATAAATAAATAAAAAAAAGGGTGAACCACAAGTCAATGGGCTCTTTGAGATTGCTGATAAGTTGATTTCTTATGAACTCAAAAAGAGGTGAAGAGTTACTTCAATTCTTCCATCTGCATGCACTGTCCTTTTAATTATGAGTTCTATTTATTTGATGACTTTGGCTTCCTCTTCTTCATCCTCTTCCTTTAGTTTTCTAGCCACCCACACTCACAATCAGCATCAATGGAAGTATGACGTCTTCTTGAGCTTCAGGGGTGAAGACACTCACGACAATTTTATCAGCCATCTCCTTGTTGCCTTGTCTGAAAAAGGTGTTGAGACCTTTAAAGACTACCAGCTTTGTAGAGAAGACGAGATCGCTCCGACCCTTTTGCGAGCAATCCAAGAATCAAATAGATCGGGAGCCAAGTTGTTATGCTAGTGTTCTATCATGTGGATCTATTTGACATCAGGAAACAGACTGGGAGCTTCGCTGAAGCAACTGATCGTAAGAGCAAAAAAAATTTCGAGATCAACTACACCAAGGTCCCCAAATGGAAAGTTGCTTTAACCAGCATTGCTAGTCTATCCGGGTGGGATTCCAATGTCATAAGGTAACTTTACAAGGTTCAAGTTTCAGTTACTTATATAGGCTGAGTGAAAAACTATAGGTTGACTAGTTATAACTCCACCTAGCTAGTTCATTGAAATGGAACCTATGCTTGCCCATTTTGAAGTTTAACAACTGATAAAGTTGCTGACATTTTTATTCCTCAAAGTTTCATAAATCTGTTGCAGAATTGCTATAGGAGGTAATTAATTTGCAACTAAAACATATAGAACCCCTAAAAGAGACATTAAGTAATGCCTACAAGTATGTTGCAACAACAATGTGCAGAAAACTTGGCTTATTTGTGGTAGGCCAGAACATGAACTTATTGACCAAATTGTCAAAGATGTTTTGGAGAAACTGAATCAAGCATTACCTTGGCCTATGGGCTTAGGAGCGTTTAGTGGGAATAAATTCATGCCTTAAGCAAATCAAAAGGGTTAATAGCTATTGGGTCCCAAGACACTTGCACATTGGGGATTTGGAGCATGGGTGGTATAGGCAAAACAATAATTACTGAAGCCATTTTTTGGCAAATTTCATGTCACTTTCAGGGCTGCTGCTTTCTTAACAATGTTAGTGAAGAATGAGGAAAAAAGTGGCCTGAAAAAGTTATTAAAGGAGCTCATTTTACAAATATTGGGAGATAATCGTACTAAAATTTATACATTTGGCACTTGATAGAAGACCTTGTTGTAAGCAAATATAAGTTGTTTTAGATGATGTTGATTATCTGCAACAATTAGAATGTTTAGTAAGAAACCTGTGTTATGCTGGTCTAAGAAGTAGGATCGTGGTAATAAGCAGAAATGAGCAACCTTTTGAAAGTATGGCTAATCATATATATGAGGTCAAGACATTGAATAATAATGCAGTTGTTCAACTTTGGTTGTTGGATATTGTCAAGGCAATCCTTTGACTCTTAAAATTTTTGGCTCCTTTTTATTTGACAAGAATAAAAATGAATGGAAAAATACTTTGAATAAATTGAAAATAATACCCATAAATGAGATTTAAAAAGTATTGAAAATTAGTTATTATGTTCTAGATAGGGAAGAGAAGGAAAAATTTCCTCACATTACATGTTTCTTTACAGGTCATGATATGGTTTCTGCAATACAAATACTAAAAAACTGTGGCTTTTTTGCGTACATTGGAATACAAGATCTTATTGACAAGTCCTTGATAATTACTAATAATTTTATTAGTAGGAAACCAATAGTGTATCTAGAAATGCATGATCTATTACAAGAAATGGGTAAAGAGTTTATACGTGAGGAATGCAGATTATGGGATCCACGAGATATATATCAAGTATTCAACAATAACACTATAAGATTCTAACTACAATTGTTGTAAAAATTCCAATTCACTTTTCATACTTACTTATAGTTGCTTTTCCTATTATTTTCCCAAGAATGAGAAAAATTGAAGACATATTTTTCAATATGAGAAACCTAAGTAAAGAGATCCACTTGAATCCTAAAGTCTTTGAAAAGATGTCTAACATGAAACTGTTAAAAATCTATCCACAAGGAAAAAAAGAAGAAAAATGGAAAGTGTACCTTTCTCAGGGTCTTGATTATCTTTCTAATGGGTTGAGGTATCTTTATTGGAATGGATATCCATTGGGGTATTTGCCAGCAGAGTTTTGCCATGAGCATCCCCCTATTAATTAAGTTACCTCATAGTAACATTAAAGGACTTTGGAAAAAAGCAAAGGTATAATTACTCATGTTAAAGACCTTTTTTTGATTGACCAAAAGCTCTCTTTGATTTATTAATAAATTATGCCTAATTCTTTTTCACTACATGCAACCTCAAAATATTGTTAGGCATTACTTATCCTTTAAGTAGTTCAGTGTGGTTGTGGACATAAGTTTGCGACTGCCAAAGCCTGATGAGTATTCCAAATAATGTTGATATGTGATGTCTGGATACTTTTGACCACTCCGATTGCTCAAGACTCATGTTTCTAGAGCTCTTAAGGAATGTAAGGTACTTATACTTAACGAGGACTGCAATAAAGGAAGTGCCCTCCTTTATTAAGTATATGGATCAACATTTCAAATTGAACTTAGATTTTTGCTTCAAGCATATGAGCCTCCTAACCAACATTTACAAGCCAACAAGTCTTCAATCTCTCAGCTTGTTAAGTTGCTTTAACCTGAAGGTGTTTCCAGAAATCTGGGAGAGCATGGATAATCTAAAGAATCTGATATTGAAGAACACAACCATTAAAGAGCTACCATCCCATTTAGGTAACTTGAAAGGGTTAAAATTGTTGAATATGAGTTATTTGGGAAATGTTGCTTTATTAACTTTGTGGTTGGGGATGGCTTGTCAAACCTTGTCTTGTTTAACCACATTAGACTTAACGTGGTCTAATCTGTGGTAATTACTGATAGGAGAGGGGTAGCAAAATACAAATTGCCCAAGAAACCTCTCTCACTTGTTTGAACCTGTGAGAAGTTGACTAAATAACAAAGATAGCAACTTAAACAATCATACAAGAACACATCGATTTTTTGCACAGAAAACCCCTTCAAAGAAAAAAGGAAAAACCACGGGATACACTGGTCTAAAAATCAACTTTCCTATAATTAACAAGTGAATATAACAGAGATACACAACCTCAATTACATCAACCAAATTGAATAAATTCAATTTGAACCAAAATAAAAAGCTAAATGAGTTAACTAACATAAAAGACACTTTCTATCAATAATAACTCAACAATCAGACCTTAAAACAACAATCCAACCGTTCAAAATGAAATTCCAGATGTCCCCTATTGGCTGTCCAAATTTCAACTCAATCAGACTATAGACTAATATTATTTACATG
The DNA here is from genome assembly GCA_037897445.1 of Ceriops zippeliana. NCBI lineage: Eukaryota > Viridiplantae > Streptophyta > Magnoliopsida > Malpighiales > Rhizophoraceae > Ceriops > Ceriops zippeliana. The sequence goes on from JBAPLH010000759.1 coordinate 125,417, forward strand.
GTTCATCTATATTGTAGTAATAGAGAGAATAGAGAATTATTAGAAATAAGTGATCACAATTTGAGATAAAAACCTACCCTTGTAGAAAGCCAAATCATGATTTAACTGTTTAGAATCAAGATATATGTGTCATCTATCAATTGAACAAAATACAGAGTCCATTAAATTTGATCTCTACCATTCAAAAAGAAGAATAAGATATCCTCTATTTGTTAGAAAAATTTTAGCTCAATCAGATAAAGATTTACCGTTGGATTTTTAAAGGAAGGACTGGTGCTCTTGCTGGATTCTCTCCCTTATTTTTTTTTTCTCTCTATTTTTTTTCTTTTTCAGCAGGTAGCCTTTCTCCAACTCTCTTAAACCTAATGTAAATAAGGTATTTATACCTCATTAAGTCAACTTTTTTTTTTCTTCAAAGGTTCCTCGTGTAGGAAGGATACTTAACAATTCTCCCCCTCCTGACTATGTGGAGGTGTTGACCATCCGGCCAATGAACAACACAACTCAAACTTTCTTCTTGTCAATACTTTTGTTAACATATTAACAACATTATTATTTATATGAATCTTTTTAAGTGCTAGTTGTTTAGAATCAATAGTATTATGTATCCAATGATTTAGCACATCAATATGCTTTGATCTAACATGAAAAGTCAGATTCTTAGCAAGATGGATTACACTCTGGCTGTTACAATACAACATATACTTTGATTGTTCAAAACCAAGCTCCTTTATGAATTTTTTCATCCAAATTAACTCTTTAATTGCTTCAGTTATAGCAATGAACTCTGTTTTTATAGTTGATAATGCAATGCACCTTTACAAGATTGCCAATTAACTACTCCCCCTATAAAAGTAATCAAATAACCTAAAGTTAACTTTTTAAAATCAATGTTACTAGTCATATCTGAATTAGTGAATCCAATATGAGTAAGCTCATCACTCCCAAAACAAAGTTTGACATTAATAGAGTCTCGTAGATATCTTAATATCCATTTTACTGCATTCTAGTGCTCCTTACTAGAATTTGAAAGAAATCGGCTAACTGTGCTAACTATATATGCTATATCAGGCCTTGTACATACCATTACATATATTAAATTGCCCACAAATGATGCGAAAGGAACTCTCAACATCTCTTCTTTCTCTTCTATTATAGCAAGACATTGTTTAACTAATAATGTAAAATGTATAGCAAGAGAAATGCTAACAACTCTAGCCTTATCTATGTTAAATCTTTATAATACCTTTTCAATATACTACTTTTGAGACAAATACAACTTTTTCTCTTTCTTGTCTCAAGTTATTGATATACTGAGGATCTTCTTTACTAGTTCCAAATCATTTATGGCAAAGGACTTGCTTAAATCTTGCTTTAACCTATCGATTTTAGTCGTATTACAACCAATAATAAGCACATCATCAACATAAAGTAGTAAAATGATAAAATCATTATCAGTGAATCTCTACACAAAAACACAATGATCAGAAGTTATCTTTTTGTATCCTTGTTGTTCCATAATAGACTCAAATTTCTTGTACCATTATCTAGGAGCTTGCTTCAAGCTATACAAGTTCTTCAACTTACACATATGATCCTTTTTTCCATGAACTTTTAAGCCTAGTGGTTGCTCCAAATAAATTTCTTCTTCTAAGTCATTATGGAGAAAAGCTATTTTCATATCCATATACTTGATCTCCAAGTCTTGACATGTAGCCAAACTCAACACAACTCGGATGGAAGACATTTTGACCATTGGTGAGAAGATATCATTTAAATCAACACCTTGTTTTTGATTAAATCCTTTGACAACTAATCTGGCTTTATATCATGGATGTGAAGTTTTTTCTTCTTACTTCACCTTGTAACTCACTGATTTTTCAAAGCTCTTTTGCCTTCAAGTAACTTCACTAACTCATAAGTGGAGTTGATATGTAAGAATTTCATCTCATCTGTTATAACATCTATTTAGTGCTACTTATGCTCACTTTCTACTACTTCTTCATAACACTCAGGTTCTCCCCCATTAGTTAATAATACAAACTCGTTAAGAAAGTACCAAGTAGAAGGCACTAAAACTCTGTTGGACCTTTGTAGCTGAAAAGTAGGTAGAGGTAAGGTTGAATAATCTTTTGTAGGAGTCTTCAGATCACTTGTACTCTGTACATTATGTTCTTGTTGAACTTTTTCACCATATTCTTAAATGTCATGTTTAGTATCACTTGAATCATCTGTAGGTGCCTAAGAAATTAGATCAATACCAACATGGTTATCATTAGCCTGAGTAGTTGTTTTCTCAATGTTTTCAATGTTCTGTCCTTAAAGAACACAACATCTCTTCTTCTAACAAGTTTTTTCATAACTAGATCATTTAATTGATACTCGAAATCATCTTCACCATAGCTAAGAAAAATATACTATCATGTCTTTACATCTAACTTTATTTGTTTATCTTTAGGGACATGAACAAAAGTTTTACAACCAAAGACCTGCAAATGATCATAAGGAACATCACTCTGTAAAGGAACACTGGGAGATAGATTAATCACATGTGTTGCTATGTTTAAGGCTTTACCCCAAAAGGATTTAGGCAGCTTTGCATCTAAAAGCAAGCATCTTACTCTCTCAATCAATATTCTGTTCATCCTTTTAGCTAAACCATTCAATTAAGGTGTTTGATCCCATTTACTCTGTAATACTCATCAAAAGGATCACTGCACTCACCACCATTATTAATATGAACACATTTCAACCTTTTTCCTAACTATCTTTTAACTAAGGCATGAAATTATTTAAACACATCAAACACTTAATCTTTATCCTTTGAATCATAAACCTAAAGTTTTCTCAAATGATCATTGATAAAAGTCACAAAATAACTAACACCACTAAGTGAGCATATCTTCAAAGGACCACATGCATTAGAATGCACAAACCCTAGCAACTTTGATTTCTTAGAAGGAGGGTGACTTTTAAATATGACACTGTTCTGTTTTCCAGCCTAACAATGAGGACACTTCTTTAAAGCTACACTTTTCATGATTAGAAGCTGATTTTTTCTTGTCAAATAGTTCATCCCCTTTTCACTTATATGGTTAAGTTGTTTATGTCATAAATCAATTAGATTCTCATTCTCCACTGCATTCACAACATTTTTAATAATAGAAGCTTGCATAAAATACAAATTGGAGCATTTTTTACCTCGTGTCATAATGAGGGCGCCTCTAGTAAGTCTCCATTAATTATCACTGAAGATACTGTAAAAGCCCTCAACATCGAGCTGTCCTATTGAAATCAAATTCAATCAGATATCTGAGACATGTCAACATCCTTCAAGGTCAATTGTGCTCCATTACTAGTCCTTAAGCAAATATCACTAATACCAATGAATTCTGTTAAACCATTATTACCCATCTTCAACACCCTATGATTACTAGGTGTATATGTAGAGAAAAATTCCTTTCGTGAAGTAACATGGAGGGAGGTACCACCATTTGTCACCCAATTAGTCTCATTAGATGTCAAATTAATCACATTTTCATTAAAAACAACAATAAGGTCACCAGTGCCAAAAGTTGATGTAGTAGCAATACAATTATTATCATTATACCTCTTCTCATACTTATTACTGTCATCTTTATTTTCTCTTTTCCACTTATAGCATTTCTTCTGAATATGACCCTATCTTTCCATAATAACGACACAGAACATTCTTATACTTTGATCTTGACTTGTTTTGGCTTTTACTTTTGCTTTTTTTACCATTACCCCTTTTTTGGTTTCTCCCCCCTGTTTTCAGTAACCAAAACCTTTAAATTGGGTGATGATAAACCCTAAGACCTTCTTCTCATTTGTAGTCACCATGGTGATATATGTTGGGTTTATGAGATTCGTATTTCATTCTTTCATTTTCTCTTCATATATCACAAATCCTTTTTTTGTGCAAATCAAAGGCAAGGTATTATTTGTTAACGTAAGTTGCAATCTAGAGAGATTTTTAGGATTATTGTTGAATAGGAGATTATGTTATAATCCCTCATGTTTAGGAATTTTTATTTAGTTTCCTCATATAAATCTGTCTATCTCATTTGTATATAAGGTTCTATAATATCAAAAGGAGATAACTTCTTAGAAAGAAAAAATCTATATCATTTGTTCATCTTGGTATCAAAGCAAAGATTCAAAACTCCGTAAAGGAAAAAACAAAGATGGATGATAGAATTTGTTGTTATGATAGAAAGGTCACAAGGAGAGAGTTCAATCCTTGCAAACCTATCTTCAAGTTACCTAGACATTGAACTAGAACTCAACATCCTTGAGTCAAAAACTTGCAGTGGCAATTATCTGCATCAAGTTAGATGGCAATAACTATGGATTATGGTCCCTCATTGTCAAGATATACATCTTAGGCAAAGACAAGTTGGTTTATTTAAATAGGGATATTTCATAACCTTAAGAAATAGATCCTAGATTTAAGAAATGGAGGATAGAAAATGCAATAGTAAAAGGATGGTTGATCAACTTTATAGATCCTAAATTGATCTAATTTCCCATAGCAAAGGCAATATAAGATGCTATGGCTATGACCTTTGATGGTATAGATACTTTACAAGTATATGATTTCAAGAGAAAGGTGATAAAAGTGAGGTAAGGAGGAGGCTCCACTGTAAAAAAGAATACAATACCCTTTAAGGCTTGTGGAGGGTAATTTATTTTTGTCCAAATCTAATGAAATGTGAAGTGGACATCAAAAACTATAATAATATTATCTAGAAAGATAAAGTCTATACCTTTTTAGATAGGATAGATGATCAACTTGATCAAATTAAGAGGGATGTGCTTCAACTTCAATCATTTCCCATAATAGAGTAGGCATATGGTGTTGTTGGACAAGAACACAAAAAGATCTTCAATAACTAATGATGTTAGCCCATAAAGATAGAGATCCTATTCTAGGAGTTGTAATGATATCCAAAGGAAAACTAAAAATACAAGGGAGTGAAAAAGGATATACCCACTGTGGACATCCAAAGCATACTTGAGAGACTTGCTTCAAACTTTATAGATATCAAGAGTGGTGGCACAAAAGAAAATCTAGGAGAAAGCAAGGTGGTGGGGTTCAGAGACAATCCAAGTCAAGCTTTATTAATGGACATTGGAATACAACCACAACTTTCACTAATATTTCAAGAGAGGGGAGTTGAGGCAGGTGATTTCTCTCATAAAGCAATTACTTTTGTTATAATATCATGTGAATAAAAAATCTCTAAAAAACCAAGTAGGCATAATTGCATTATTAATTTAGGGGTTATGGAACATATGACATTTAATGGACAAGATTTTGTGAAACTATCCAAACAAAAAAGAACCTATGTTGCAAATGCTAATGACTTCAAATATCTGGTTACTAAAAATGGGGTGCCGAAATTCTTGTCTTCTCTTCCCCTCTCAAACTCACTTCTAATTCCATTTCTCATAAGTATATTGTTGTCCAAAAGATAAATAATTAAGGATTTAAATTGTTGTGTACTAATCTATCCCATCTTCTGTTGTTCCAAGATATTTTCAATAAGGAGATTATTGGTCATGATACTAAGTAGGGAGGGCTATACTTTGTTGATAAACTCAAACTTGGACAAGCATATAAAATGAACCATGTAAATAGTAGAGAAGAGTAGGTTTGGTTATGGCATCGTTGATTGGGATTCCCATCATTCTCATACCATAAAGTCCTTATTGCTAAATTTATTTTTGGTTTTTTAGGAGTCACAATTCAAATGTACAAGTTAGAGTTATTATGTTTCTTTTCCATTAAGTACTACTTAGTATCAAAAACCATTTGCATTGATCCATTTGGATTTGTAAGGGCTAACACTAATTATGGTACAATGTGGTATTAGATGATTTGTGATGTTTGTCGATGATTATACACACATAACTTGGTTTTATATTATTAAGAATAAGAGTGAATTGTTTATTATTTTTTTGTTTATTCCACAATATGGTTAAGGCCTAAATTTCTACTAACATTCAAATTCTAAGAGTAGATAACAATGGACAATACAGTAATAATGAGTTTTAGAAGTACTTTGAGCTATATTGTATGTTCTATAAAACAACTTATTCTTGAATGCCACAACAGAATGACATTACTAAGAGAAAAATAGGGATATTCTAGAAATAGTAAGAGTTTTTTTAACTTTAGCAAATATGCCTAAATGATTCTAGGTTGAAGCAATATTTATGGTGGTCTATGTATTAAACAAGATGTCGTCATTAGTTTTAAACTTTAGGATGCCTATACAAACTCTCACAACATGTGGCTCTTCCATTTATTTTGATGTTCCCACCGCAAATCTTCAGGTATGTAGCTATGTTCATCTTTATAAAAACTAATGAACTAAATTAGGTCTTAACACAATTAAGTGTGTTTTTCTAAGGGACAAAGCCCATAATAAAGGATACTGATGCTATAATCTAAGCACTGTATGATGGTATATTTCTATGGATATTACTTTCATGAAAACAAGAAATTTCTTTGAAAATTTTAAAACATCAATAAAGGGATCCAACAATGAAATGAAAATGAGTTTTTTCAATTAAATATAAGGCAGACGGCTCAGTAAAGAGATATAAGGCTAGACTAATTATGAAGAGATATACACAAACATATGATGTTGGTTATTAAGAAACATTCTTTCTAATGGCAAAACTAAATACTCTTTATGTCCTTTTGTCTCTTATGGAAAATCTTGATTAGCCATTACACATGTTTAATGTTAAGAATAGCTTGCAAAAGGAAATCTTGAAGTTAGAAAAATAGCTTGCAAAATAGTTTGATATGAAAAATCTTAGGGGGTCGAAATATTTCTTAAACATTGAGGTGGCATGACAAGAATGATAAATTGTAAACCTATAGAGACTCCCATAATCTTGCATCATGGATTGGGACAAAATTTGAATTTGAGTTTAATGGATAAGGAGAGGTACCATTGACTAGTAGAAAAATTGATATATTTGTCTTATGCTAGACCAAACATTGCATACTTTATTAGTTTAGGGAGTCAATTTATGCAAAATCTTAATGCAAATCATATTAATGCAGTTTATTGGATCTTAAGGCACTTGAAGTCAGCCTTGAGAAAAGGTCTTGTGTACAAAAACCATAGTCACTTAAACATTGAGAGTATATAAATGCAGATTGAGCCAAGAATGTTAATCATAAATAGTCTGCCTCAGGGTATTTTACATTTGTTGGTGGTAACCTAATTACTTGGAGAAGTAAGAAATAAAAGGTAGTTGCCTTACCAAGTGTAGAGGCCAAGTTCAAAAGCTTGGCAAAGGGACTATATGAGTTACTTTAGATAAGGAGTTTATTGGAAGAGATTGACTTTTTGCAAAATGCTTCTATGAACCTATATTATGATAGTAAGTTTACAATTGAAATTACTTAGAATTTAATTCAACATGGTCACATTAAGCATATGGAAACAAATTGACATTTCTTCAAGGAAAAGTTAGAAAAGGAGATCATTTGATTTCATTTTATGAGATCAGAGGACCTATTAGTGGACATTTTGACAAAAGCAGTTACAAGTAGAGTGTTTTATAGCTTATTGGTCAAGATAGGCATTAAAGATATCTACACATTTGAGAGAGATTTTCGAGATTATTGTTAATTAGGAGATTATGTTGTAATCCTTTGTGTTTAGGCTAGTTTATTGGAATTGTTATTTAGTTTCCTTGTATATTTTTATCTATCCGGTTTATAAGTGAGATTATATAATATAAAAAAGAGATAACTTCTTAATAAGAAAAACCCATGTAATTCATTCATTCATTATTATTGTTTATCCTTTTGTGTAGTGAAAAGATATTGTTGAGCCTATTTTTGATGGCAAATGTTAGATTTGTTGTCAATATTATCTCACATGGTTATATGTATTGATTTGATGTTATGAATGCCGTTGAAATGTAGTGTGGGCATTAGGAAAAATCGATAATGACAAGTTAATCCTAACATTGAGGAGTCAATGAGTCAATGTTGACTGTGACCCTAAATTTTAGGAGTCAAGATTGATAGTTGACTCTAAATTTTAGGAAGTTAATGTTGACTATTGAGGCTAAATTGTAGGAATCAAATCTGGCTGTTGATTGTAAGGCAACCTTTGGGAATCAACAATAATCATTGATGAATATGTAATCCTAATATCAAGGCTTTATAAATACCTCTATACATCTTGCAAGAAGAGGTGTACGGGTTGCAAGAGAGAATGATTAGCTGTAGAAAAAAATAAAAGAGAATGACCAGCCACAAGGAGAGAACGACAAGCTGAAAAGAGAGGGCGGCCAAAGTGAGATTGAGCAGCAAAGAGAGAGGCAGCTACCAAAGAAGAGAGTGATTGGCCAAGGTGAAGGAGGTAGTCACCAAAGGAGGTGTAGTCGACCATGGAAGAGGTGACAACAACCACTAAAGAAGGAGGCAGCCAGACCAATCGAAGGAGAAGTTACAGCCCAACCAAAGGGAAAACAAGGTGCAACAACAAACTAGCAAAGGAGACGTGCAACAGCCACACCAAACCAAAGGAGAGGTTGTGTAGCAGTAGGGACAACAGTAGACGTCCTTGCATATCTAGAAGGCTCTTCAGCAACAATAGCACGTCCAGAAGGAACTACTAATGTGCAGCAGCAGGTTGTGCACTTGTAGATTGTAGCAACAAATTCGGTAGGAGGTGGAGCAGCAACAGGAGGTGTGCTACATTAGCAAACAACGTGCAACAGTAGGTCGTGCAACAGCAAATGTCCCTACGCATCCAGGAGGCTCTTCAGCAGCAACAACATATCCAATCAGAACTATTAATGTGCAGTAACAGGTTGTGCACCTGCAGATTACAGCAGCAGGTCTGGGCATCAAGCAGCAAACCAGCAACTGTAGCAACATCATCTGGGAATCAGCAACCACTTGCAAAAATTATGGCAGCAGGTCTAGGAATCTACAGCGCGTGCAGATAGCAGTAATGTGTGCGGCCAAGAGGAAATGCAAGGCAGCTGGCCAAAAAAGGCAACAAGGCAGCCAACCAAGAGAGAGAGAGAGGCAACTTGCGACCCTTCACTAAGTTACAGCAGCTGGTCCTTCACCCAATTGCAGCAACCCGGACCTTTCTAAGTTACCGTACCCCGGCCCTCACCAAGTTGCAATAGTCGGGTCTTCACCAAGTTGCATCAGTCGGCCCTTCACCTAGTTGCAGCAGCCAACCTTGAACCAACAAACTAGTAACTTACACTAGCAAACAAGGAGGTAGCAGTAGCAGGAGGTGTCTTGAATCAGCAATTGTAGAAACATCTGTGAACGAAGCAGCTACCCGCAGCAGCCACCTGAAAATCTTGTAGCAAAGGAGACAATCTAGGAACACTAGCAGCCATCAGGAGGTTCCTACACCAGCAAACCAGGAGGTGGCATCAGTAGAAGGTCTATGTAGGTAGTGTGTGTGAATAGCAGCAACGGCTCGACAGACAGCAGCAGCACACGCGGATAGCAGGAACACCATGTGCTGATAGCAGTTACAGCACATGCGGATAGCAGCAGCACGTGTGCATAGTAGGAGCAGTGCATGCGGATAGTAAGAGCAATGCATGTAGATAGAAGCAGCAGCACACGTGGACAGTAGCAGCGCATACGAACAGTAGTAGCATGTCCAAAAGGCTATCCTGGCAAGTGTAGCGCGCCCAATAACCAAATTAGCAAGAGCAACGCATGCGGATAGCAACAGTAACATAATGGACAGCAATAGGAAGTGTGGATAGTAGCAACAATACGAGCAGATAGCAACAACGCATGCGGACAGTAGTAGCAGCATGTGCAGATAGCAACAGTAGACAGTAGTAGCATTGGGCACAATAGCAGCTCTTGTAGACAGTAGTAGCAGCTCGTGCAGGCAACAATAGTAGTGTGTGTAGGTAACACCGACAGTAGGTGAGACAACATTGACAACAAAGGAAGGAAAAGATCCATATTCTGTACTAATAGTCTATACACATTGAGTGGTCATTGTCCAGGAAAGTTTTTACTATAAACTCTTGGTAAACTTGCTAAAAAAAGGTGGGATACCCTTGTAGTAATTGGGAGATCAACTCCTTGATCAGGAGATCATTGTAAATGGTTAAGAAGTGATCTTTTTACAACCAAATTGTATCTCTTGATAACAAGAGTGGATTGTGTGATATAGGAGGGATTCTATCACATCGTGGATATAGCTCACACATTGTGGGTGAACCATATAAAAATTATAGTGTGTTCGTAGGTGCTCATGTTTGATTAATATCCTTATGACTGGTCTCATATAAAGGAGAAAAATAAATAATTGGATCATCTGCTCTAACAAGTCATAGAGGTTAAATACAGATCAATTCGTAAAAAATGTATATCTTACATTGATTCACCCTCTTCTTAATGTGAGACCTAAAAAGGCCTCATTAAGTGGTATTAGAGATAGGTTTTTTGATCCAATTTCTACTTTGAATTGAAGTTGTGTATTACTGTGTAAGTTTTTATCTCTACTGCTACTTGAGATCATGGATAGCATAAATAGTGTCAATAGTAAGGGCATCCCTATGTTTGATGGACAAAATTATTAGTTATGAAAGAATAAAATGCTCCTATATATGATGTCCCTTGGTCTTGATGTATTTGAGTCTGCTGTTAGTGGCTTTATCCCTATTGTTAGAGGTAATCCTATGATGTTGATTGATAAGAAGAACTTGGAGTGTGATGGAAAGACGATAAATGCCTTATATGCCTCCCTGTCAGATAAAGAATTCACCAAGGTGATGGGGTGCAACATAGCTAAGCAAATTGGGACAAATTAAAGAACATCTGTGAAGGAGACAAGGTTATGATGGAAGCCAAGCAATAAATTTGGAGGAGCAGATTCAAAGACATAAAGATGTAGAATGATGACATTATGGATGTGTTCTTCATAAGAGTCAACAAAATTGTGTGCTTTATTAAAGGTTATGGAAAGGAGATTCATGATGCCACTGTGTAAGGAAAATACTTAGAACCTTGCTAGAAGCTTAATTTATAAAAGAGAGAGATCTAGATAGGCTACCTTTAGATGATGTGCGTAGCATATTGGTAGCTTATGAAATGAGAATAGCCCCAATGAAGAAAGAAAAGATGTCTAAGGTGAAGAAGGAGCTGACATTTAAGGCAATGCAGAAGTTGAAGATTAAAAACCAAGAAGAGGAATCTGACAGTAGCTTTGAGGAAGAAATGGTAATAATCAATTGGATAAAGTCATGACATACATCAACAAGAACTTAAGGAAAGGAAAAGGAAAATACAATAAAAAAACTACCCTCGAAGTGCTTTAGTTGTGGAGACATAAGACACTTTGTTATGTACTGCCTAAAGAGAGTAGATGCAAACAGTGATGATGATGATGAGTTGGTCCCAAGGTAGAGAACAAAGAAATCTATAAAGTTAGAAATTTAGATGCCAAAGGGAAAAAGAAATTCTTTAGATCCAAAAAGAAGGAATTTTCTGAGTAACCTAGATGAAGAGGATTCTGAAGAAGAAGATGATGATTCTAATGATGAGGCTGCAAAGATGTGTTGGTTGCTTAAGCAAATGATGATCAAGACTCTTCAAGTGATAAGGAATCAATAGAAGAGGAAGAGGATAAGTTGTAGTAACTTGAGAATGAGTTAAGAGCTTGCTTGCCCAAAATAACAAGCTGAAAAAAGAGGTAATGCATCTCAAGAAGTTGAATGAAAATTCTTTTGCTGATGAATCTAATCCCTAGGTGAAGGTAAAGGAGTTTGAAGTAAAAGAGAAAGAGTACTTGAAGAAAATTGAGGAGCTGAGCATACTTGAGGTAGAGCAAGGAAAGATACACAAAGATCTTGGTGCTAAGATGATTGCACAAGAGCAAGAGATGCTGGCTTTGTAAGCTAAGTTTCACAAGGTTGAGTCTGACCTAAAGAAGCATGAAGAAAGCTTTGTGCAGGCCATAGAAGTGAAAGGAGAATCATCATCAGCAAATGCCATTAAGGAGGATGCTATTAGAAAGTTGGATGAGTGTCTAAGCAATCAAAGACCTCATTCCATGGGAAAGAAAGGACTTGGCTACATTGAAAAGTCGAGTGAGAAGGTAGAAGAAAAGAAGAAGATTGTGTTTGTACCCGAAGGCAAGCACAATGATGTGATGGAGAAAAGAGACCAACCTAAGTTAAAATCCATTAGGAAAGACATGGTGGAGACTTCAATACATAGGAGACAGATTGTCAAAGATGGAAAGAAGGTTACCATACCAGTTGCTAAAGAAAGAAGACATAAACTTGGTCTAATATGTAAATCCAGGTTTGAAGGCTTTTACTAGAGTTTTGGCAAGTATGGGCATAAGGCTAATGCATGTTGGAATACTTGGCTTATAATGAAGAGGAGTGTGAGGCAAGAGTTTAGGGGGAGACTTTATCAAGAAAGAAGACAGTCTTTGGTGGAAAGAAGTCATATTCCACTGAGAAATAGTTTTAATTTGCTGGGAGAGATCTGTGGAAGATATGAAAGGGTTAAACACACTGTTGAAGATTGCTTGACATTGCTACCTGGTTAAGGAATGCAAAGGAGAACACCTACACATGCTCCCACATTCGGCCAAAGAAGAAGAAAAGGAAGAGAAATGTCTATGGTTGTAAAAGTAACCCTAAAAACTTCCAAGAAAGAAAAGCCATGGATCCTGGATAGTGGCTGTTTTTTACACATGACAAGAGACTCCAAGATGTTGAAGGGAGTAGCCAAATATGATAAAGGATCAGTCAAATTTGGCAATGATGGTGCCTTAAAGATTCAAGGTATCGGCGTTGCTATAATTAGTGCTGAAATTCTGAAATCAAAGGAAGTGCTTTATGTTAAAGGGATAAAGCACAATCTTATCAAAGTTAGCCAATTGTGTGATGATGGACATGAAGTTACTTTCAAAAAGAGTGGCTGCATAGTAAAGAGATTATGAGATGTTGCTATTCTTATTAAAGGTGAAAGAACAAATGGAAATTTATATCAAGTTTCTAGAAGCAAAAACACATGCTACATAAGTACTAAAGATGAGAATTTATTGTGGCATGAAAGATTGAGACATTTTGGACAAAAAAGGCTGAAATTAAGTATTCAGCCAACCCCTAGAAGTTGAGGTATTCTCTAAAGCCTCTCCCCTTCCCTCTTTTATTTTTCTTTGGATTTGTTGTCAAAGGGAGAGATATTGTGTATAAATCCAAAGAGAGTATATATTGATAAAAAGGGGGAGTAGCTTGATGGATAAAGGTGAAAACTTGTCAAGGGGGAGAAGTAGAAAGAGGGATTTAAACCTAGTTAAGAGTGATGTATGTTTTAGGGAGAGCAGTTGTGAATAACTATGTGCAGGGGATGTTGTACATGTTGTATGTGCATGGTTGGATTTAATGTGTTGCCAATAAATCCAAAAGGGAAAATTGTTAAGCCCATTTTTGATAGCTAATATTGGATTTGTTATCAATATCATCTCACACTGTTATATGTGTTGATTTAATGTTATGAATGTCGTTGAGATACAGTGTAGGCAATAGGAAAAATTGATAATGACAGGTTAATCCTGATGTTGAGGAGTTAATGAGTCAATATTGATCATGGCCCTAAATTTTAGGGGTCAAGATTGACTGTTGACCCTTAACTATTGACCTTAAATTTTAGGAAGTTAATGTTGACTATTAACCCTAAATTTTAGGAATTAAATCTAGCTATTGATTGTAAAGCAACCTTTTGGAATTAATGATGACTGTTAATGAATATGTAAACCTAATTTCAAGGCTTTATAAATACCCCTATGTATCTTGCAAGGAGAAGTGTGTGGGCTGCAAGAGAGAATGATCAATTGTAGAAAAAATAAGAGAGAACTGTCAGCCACAAGAAAGAAGAGAACAGCAAGCTGAAAAGAGAGGGTGGCCAAAGTGATATTGAGCAGCAAAGAGAGAGGCAGCCTCCAAAGAAGAGAATGACCGGCCAAGGCAAAAGCGGTAGCCACCAAGGGAGGTGCAGTCGGCCAAGGAGGAGGTGACAGCAACCACCAAAGAAGGAGGCAGCCACACCAACCGAAGGAGAAGTTGCAGTAACTGGTAGCCACACCAAAGAAAGAAGAAGGAGGCAGCCCAACCAAAGGGAGAACAAGGTGCAACAACTGGTAGCCATACCAAACCAGCAAAGGCGATGTGCAGCAGCCACACCAAACCAGAGGAAAGGTCATGCAGAAGCAAGAGCAACAACAGACGTGCATCCAAGAGGCTCTTTAGCAGCAGCAGCACGCCCAGGAGGAGCTACCAACGTGCAGTAGCAGGTTGTGCACTTGTCGATTGCAACAGCAAGTCCGGTAAGAGTTGGAGCAGTAGCAGGAGGTGTCATGCACTAGCAAACAATGTGGAGCAATAGGAGCAATAGCAGACGTCCCTGCACATCTAGGAGGCTCTTCAGCAGCAGCAGCACGTCCAAGGGGAACTACCAATGTGTCGCAGCAGGTTGTGCACCTACAAATTATAGCAGCAGGTCTGGCCATCAAGAAGTAAACCAGCAGCCTTAGCAACATCATCTGAAAATCAGCAACCACCTGTAGAAATTATAGCAACAGGTCAGGGAATTTGCAGCGTGTGCGGCCAAGAGGAAGAGCAAGGCAGCTGGCCAAGAGGAAGAGTATGGCAGGCAGCCAAGAAAGGTAGCAAGGCAGCTGGCCAAGAGGGAGAGAGAGGCAACTTGCAACAACCAAACCCTTCACCAAGTTGCAGCAGCTGGTCCTTCACCAAGTTGCAGCAACCCGGACCTCTCCAAGTTGCAGCACCCTGGCCCTTACCAAGTTGTAGCAACCATCCTTTACCAAGTTGCAGCAGTCGGGCCTTAACCAAGTTGCAGCAGCCGGTCCTTCACCTAGTTGCAGCAGCTGACCTTGAACCAACAAACCAGCAACCTACACCAGCAAACAAGGAGGCAGCAGCAGCAGGAGGTGTCCTGCACCAGCAGCTGTAGCAGCAGCATCTGGGAATGGAGCAGCCACCTAAAAATCTTGCAGCAAGGGAGACAATCCAGGAACACTAGCAGCCACTGGGAGGTTCCTGCACCAGCAAACCAGGAGGTGGCATCAGTAGGAGGTCCCTGCAGGTAGTGATAAGAACAGTGGTGCAAGCAGACAGCAACAGCGTGGTCGAATAGCAAGACCAACGTGTGCGGACAGTAGCCACAATGCGTGTGGACAGCAGCAGCACATGCGGATAACAGGAGCAATGCATGCATGGACAGCAATAGCACGTGCAGACAGCAGTGTCCAGGAGGCTATACCAGCAAGTGTAGTGCGCCCAGCAACGAAATCAGCGAGAGCAGTGCATGCAGACAGCAGCAGCGTGTGCGGATAAGAGCAGCGCGTGTAGATAGCAGTAACAGTGCGTGCAGATAGCAGTAGCATTGCGTGCAGACAGCAGCAGCGCACGTGGATAGCAGGAGCAGCACGTGTGAATAGCAGCAGCGACATGAGCGGACAGCAGCATTGCACATGGACAGTAGCAACAGCGTGTGCAGACAGAATCAGCAGCGCACACAGACAATAGCAGCAGTGCGTGTAAATAACAGTAGTACCTCATGTGGACAGCAGTAGCAGTGCATGCAGGCAGTAATAGTTGTGCATGCAAGTAGCACTGACAACAAGTGAGATAACACTGATAACAAAAGAAGGAGAAGATCCATATTATGCACTAGCAATCTATATACACTGAGTGATCATTCTCTAGGAATGGTTTTACTATAAACTCTTGATAAACTTGCAAAATTTGGACAACTAGCAGGGGACATCTGGAATTTCATCTTAAACAGTTGGATTGTTGTTTTGACGTTTGGTTGTTGAGTTATGATTGACAGAAAGTTCTTTTCTTATTAGTTAACTCATTTGCCCTCTCATTTGGTTCAAATTGGGTTTGTTCAGCGTACCTTTATTATACTCACTTTTGATTATAGTGTGTCCCATAGTTTTTCCTCTTTACTTTGAAAGGATTTTCCACATAAATATAATGATATGTTACTCTGTGTGATTACTTAAGTTGTTATATTTATTATTCAATCAACTTTTCTCAGATTCAAACAATTGAAAAAGGTCTTCTAAATAATTTGTACTCCTTTATCCCTCTCCCATCAATTATCAGTATTTCTTTTGGTACTGAAGAGCCTTATTTGGCATCAAAATGGTTTATCACGCATTATCTGTTGGCAAAATAATCCCAAAGCCCATTCTGATCAAAGCTTAGCAAAATTGACTAAAGGCTGCAATGGGTCTCTCCGATAATGAAGTCAATGGATTCCAACTTCATGATTAGATGGTTTTGGAGGTTCTTTACTTTTGATTCATCCATCTGCCCTCTCAATTAAGAAATTAACAAATGGCTTGCTCTTCCTCTTCTTATGTGCTACCAATCTATAGAGCTTAACTAATAAAAACATCTATTATTTATGTATTTATTTTGAAAAAAAAACATCAAGCTAGGAGTGTCTCTCCTCTGAAGCTTTACTAACAAAAACATCTATTTAATTTTCGTAATGTAGGAAAAAGTAATAGAAAGTGAATGTCAAAACATCAATTTATGCCAGAACATCACGTTACACAACCATGTCTATCCTATTTAAGTTTTATTCCATGCTTTGCTTGTTTATAACAGGCTAAGATGAGAGCTTATCAACCAAATTGTCAAAGATATTTTGGAAATTTTAGAACAAGTGTTTCCCACTGGTTTGGAGTACTTTGTGGGAATAATCAAACATTGAGCAAATCAAAGTTGTTAGATGCCAAGATGTTTGCATCTTAGGATTTGGGGCATTGGTAGTATGGGCAAAATAACTGTTGCTGAAGCTATTTTTACCCAGATTTCTTGTCATTTTAAAGGCTGCTGCTTTTTTAAAAATGTTAGGGATGAATGGGGCAAAGGTGGTAAAAAAAAGTTATTAGAGAAGTTCATTTCAAAAAGATTGCGAGATAATTATATAAAAATTGATAAATTAAGCATCAAACTTGCACTATCTTTAACAAGCAAACTCTCTCGCAAATAGATATTACTTGTTCTTGATAATGTTGATGATCTACAACAATTAGAATCTTTTGTTGAAAATCCTCATTGACTTGGTCCAAGAAATAGGATCATTGTGACAAGTAAAAATAAGCATACATTTGCAAGATGGGCTGATTATATATATGAGGTCAAGCTATTAGATTATTATTTAGCTTTTTAACTTTTTAGTCAGAATGCATTCAAGAAAATCATCCAATGAGGATCAAAAAGGCATCGGGCCTCACTTGGGCCGATTATATGTTTGTAGATCAAAAAGGGCACTCTTTTAAGAAGCTTTAAAGTCGTCATTACCATCGACATTAAAAGTCAACAAGTCCCTAAGAATAAGAAGGTGATTATCAGATGCTTTGGAGTCTCTTCACTTCAATTCATCCATTTGCCCATTAGTGGAAGTATGATGTTTCCTATAGCTATTGGGTCGAAGACATTTGGGATAATTTTATCAATCTTCTGTTTGTTGCTTCATTTGAAAAAGCTGTTAAAAACTGTCATAGAATGACAACATCGTGGAGCATCAAACGTTGTCATCATCATTTTCTTCCAACACCATGTGCCTTCTTCTTGGTGCATAGACAAACTTGTCAAGATAATGGGATGCCATGAAGCCCATGGACATATTGCTATACTAGTATTCTATCATGTGGATCCATTATATATCAACAAACAAACTAGCAATTTCTTTAAACTATTTGGCTATAAATGCAAGTGAAATTTTGACATCTACTCCAAAAAGAGTGGAGATGTGCTGACTAACAAGGTAACATTTAGTTTCCATTAATTATTAACAATATATTTATGTTTTCCATTAGTTTCATTTGCTCACAAAGAACAAATAGTGTTAATTTTAAATCCTTCTCTTGTGTCCTCCTCCTTGTACATATAGATGGATGAACTAGCATGCTTTCCTCTAGGAATCCTGGCTTTAGGATCATCTAATTATGGGCTTATTGACAAATATTTCTTTCACTAGCATAAGAGGTATTCTTTTTCAAAAATTGGCTTTATATTTATGTAATTTTACTTGGATGGAATTTTCTCAAAGTAAACTAGATTGGCCTTGATCTCCACAAAGAAACCTAGTTGGAAAGATCTTGCCTTCTTTTCCCATAAATGGGGTCAGATTTGGTTAATGGTTGAAGCCTTTCATCTTCCATTTACATACTAGTTTGTTTACGCACATGTATGCAACTTCATAAAAATGTCATGGTTACATATAATATGTGTGTACATGTGACAATGCTCATTTTCTCATCCTTGCAAAGGTTGCTTGGACATGTCATAACCAATCTACACCAACAAAATTGGTTGGAGAAAATTATTTTTTCCATTTTAGATAGGTTAGTTGTATCGTCCTTTGACTATTTCCTACGTGAAAGTCTAAGGACATGAGGGTAAGGACATCATGGAATATATTGAGAGTAGAAATAGTTGAATCACTCTTTTATCTGTGGTGCTTAACAGGCAATAGGAGGTATCAAGAATGGGGTTGGAATAATTTCTAAGCATTTGAAAAGGACTTTTGCACTGATCAGGATATGTTGGATTGATGGATGTAAGGGGTTATAGTATTGCATTATACCTTTTCTATCTTTTCTTTTTAACTAGGATATTTTAATAAGGACATTATTTAACTTATCAGTCTCTTAACTGTTTAACACTTATAAGGTTTGATTTCTCACTAAAGTAGCAATCTTATGCAATTATTCTTGATTTAGGGCTTTTAGGCTATGCTAGGGATCTATTCTTAGGCACTTATTGTTCATCATTGCTTTCAAAAGCTAGACCTAGTGACCATTTTGGATAGGACACTTTTCATATTTTAACATATCTTAGGGATGCTTTTCTTGTTTCTCATTTTTAAGTCTATTAAGAAATTTATTAGATTATAAACTATACAACTAGGAGTAGTTTTCCCTTATTCCATGAATCTCACAATCTTCATATAAGATTAAATCCTAAGACCTGTAAGGAGGATGACTTAGCCTTTAACCACTAAGGTATCCCCTAAAAAACTATTATTCTTAATTTCACTAGATTCAAGATATAAAGGTATAATAGTTATAAGATTTTCATACTATAGATATAATTGACTAAATTTCTCGTAAGTAATAATTAATTACTCATTTCCTCTCTTTTTTTTCTTTTTTAATCTATACTCAGTATGTAAGCCATCAATGCACAAAATTGGTTAGTATTCCTGTTGCATGGATGCTAATATTAGCTAATTATTGGTATTTTCATGTAAATATTGGAGTCAAAGACAACATGATGCAAAGCTTTTTCCTCATAGAGACATTAAAATATCTATACCTTCTTTTTTCACCACTTTTAGTTATCTTATTAGACAAGTGAGTGTTTAATAGAGAAGCCCAACCCTTTAGAATTATGACCTACCACGATGAGGAAATTTTGGGACAATAAGAGAAACAAACAAGTAATAGTCGTACTGAAAAAAAAGCCAATCTAATACTCATTAAGGGTTCATTAGCTGATCATAAGGGGTCTAATTTTATACAAATAATAAAATTATATTACATTGAACTCAATTAAACTAATTTCTACTAGAATTTTAATAAATGCTTAATTTGAATAACTCTAACAAACTGCAATTATACTAGTTAGTAGCTAGTGTAAGAATGTTAATTAGTGTCTGATTAGTTAATGAATGTGTTTAAGAATATAAATGAACTAGATCTGCCCCTTAACAGCATTATGCTTTAACAACAATCCAGTAGTGCAATTAGCAATCGCATGGTAAATTGCTTGGTAGTTTCAATGTTTATGGCAAACTACATTTCTTAGAAGGTCAGCCAACGTGCAAATCATCATCTTAATGTTAATCAACATGAAGAACTATGCAAGTTTCACATCCTCACAATAGGGATTTGATTTCAAGGCCTTCAAAGTGAATGCTCATAGTCCTTAACTACTAAATTGTTCACCCATTTTCTAGAGTTTCTTCTATTGCATTTCTTTCTCTTAAATCACCTGATTGAATTGTTAGCTTATTTTAGGGGTGATCTCAAACTTGGGATCAATCGCCATATATCATAGGTAACTTGATCATTTTTTTTGTATAAATAGAACTTAGGTAGAAACAACTCTCGTGTCTTTTGAAACAAAAAAAAAAGAAAAGCTCTTTTGTGGAGCTTATGAATTCATTATGGTTGGAGACTCTAACCTCTAGTAAAGCTTTTTTTTTTTTTTGCCTTCTTCCTAAGATGACCAAACTCATCAAAATCACCATTTGGCGGCAAACAGCAAGACACTAGCCCAAAACACTAAGAACAAATACCACTCTAAAATGATCCATCCAAGGAGTGCTACAACAACAAAATATAAAAAAGAAGAAAGGCTTGTGCTTTGACTGCACGTAATTGCTAAATTGTAGTGATCTAATTTGGAAGAAATTCTATGGTTACTGAAGTTCCTGACTTCTCCGTAGGATTTACTAGTTTGTGATATTGAGAGGAGGGTGAATCAATATCACCACAATTCGCAATTCGTGGGTAAGTGAACAACTTCAACCTCTTCTTAAAAGCTAACTCTTTCTCAAACTTGACTAGGGTAGATCTATTGCTACCTACTAATCACAATAGTTCCCAAAGTCACCTTTTAGACACCTTGCCTAATAGACAATTCAGATGTTCTTATTTAGGTCTTTGTTAGGTTATGGGTTGGTTGATACTTTAGTTGCATTCATAACTCAATTCAAATCACAGAATGGAAAGCACATTAAGGACACACGAGATTTATGTGGTTCCGTCAATGTGACATGCATTTACGGTGGTAGGGACTCTCCCTTACCTAGACTATCCACTATACTTAAGAATTTTAGTTACAATAGATGTCTTAATCCTCTGCTCCTTTCAATATTGCAATTACTAAGTAAGTACAATACAAAAAGTGTTACTTACTGTGTTTACCCTTCTTCTAACTTGACTAACCTCTCTTGAAGAAATCTGGAAATACGTTGAGTTCTTTCAATGCTTTGACGAATTCCTTCTCTGCGTTGTTTCACACAACTCCTGCTTTCACTGTCTCACTGTCTCCCCGTCTCCTTGTCTCACGACCTGCCCTCACCTATCCGTTTCACACCTCCTTTGGTAGTATCAAATTTTCTCCCTTTACTGCCAATCATTGTTCATCAGTTGTCCACCCTCTGTTCTAGTTGTATTGGGTTTTTCTCTTTTGTCCAGTCTGCCATCCAGTTGTCCAGCCCCTTCAGTCGTCTCCTCTTTTCTCTATTTTTGTCAATCGTTTTTTGTTCAATCCCCCCTTCAGTCATCTCCTCTTTCTCTCTCTCGACAGTTGTTCTTTGTTCAGCCCAGCTATCGACCGTCTCCTCTTTCTCTCCCTCTCGACTGTTGATTTCTTTGTTGTTGTCGGTATCTCTTCATTTAGCCCCTCAATTTTTTTCACTCAATGCTCACTGTGCGGCTACTGTTCACTCGACCTATCCCTACTCTTTATAGTGTTAGCCTTTTATATACTCCTCGATAAAACCCTAATAAGGAGGGCGAATTTATTGTCTTGCCCTTCCATGTGGCTTTTATGTTCTTATCCCCCCATGTGGCTTTTACCAACTTGCCCTTCCATATGGCTTTACTTTCTTCCACACTTAAACTTAGTTGACAACAATTACAACCCATACAAGGTTGTGGGAATAACAATCTCCCCCTTTGTAATTATTGGCAACACTCATAACAAAAGCCACTATACAGCAGTTTCAACTCCCCCTAAATATGCACTTCCCCTTTGTTAACAGCTCCCCCTGCACTGTTGCTTCTCTCTCCTTTTGCCAACCAATTACAAATCTGAACTTATAAAGTAGAGATGGAGGATTCACCTAAACTTTAGGCTTGGGGAGGCATGTGCACAGATAGACTCAATATGTGCTTTTCAAACAGCTCCGTAGATAGAGATTTAGTTAGAATATCTGAGATTTGATCTTTAGTGCCAACATACTCCACCTGAATTGTTCCCTGTTCCACTTGATCTTTGATGAAGTGATACCAAAAGTCAATATGCTTGCTCCTTGAATGTTGAACCGGATTCTTGCTGAGATCAATAGCGCTTTGATTATCACAAAGTACACTCACTGGTAACTTCACTTCAACACCCTAGTCTGCCAATTGTCTTAGCATCCATATCACCTGTGTACATGCTACACAAGCAGCCATATACTCAGCCTTAGTTGTGCTCAAAGCAACACTGTTTTGCTTTTTACTTAACCATGCAACACACTTTAAACCCAAGTAGAAGCTGCAACCGTTGGTTGATTTTCTATCATTTATACTTCTTGCCCAATCTGCATCAGTGTATGCTTGTAGTTTAACAAAATCCATGGTTGGATACCACAAACCCATTTCCAGTGTTCCTTTGAGGTACCTTAAGATTCTTTTCACTGCCAACACATAAGACTCCTTAGGATTAGCTTGGAATCTACTGGCAGTACACACAACTTACATAAGATCAAGCCTTGATGCTATAAGGTACAGAAGACTCCCTATCATCTTCCTGTACTCTGTAGAGCTTGTAATCCTTCCTTCCTGATCTTTTTGTTAACTTGCAACCCACTATCATAGGAGTACTAATAGGTCTGCTATCCTCCATGCCAAACATTTTCAGCATCTCATTGGCATATTTCGTATGAGAAATAAAGATACCTTCTTCACATTGCTTTATTTGTAATCTAAGAAAGTTTGTCATTTCTCCAATCAATGACATCTCAAATTCCTCACTCATCTTCTGTGCAAAATCTTGGCACAGCTTAGAGTGATCCCCTCCAAAGATGATGTCATTTACATATATTATGGTTATCAGCTAGCCTTTCTCTGAGTCAAACACATACAGGTTATTATCAACTATTCCTCTTCTGAAGTTCAACCTTCTCAAGTACGCATCTGGCCTATTATACCATGCTCTTAGAGCTTGCTTAAGACTATACAAGGCTTTCTTCAGCTTACACACATATGTCTTATCCTCACTAATTTGTACTCCATCGGGTTGTTCAATATACACTTCTTCTTTTAGGAGCCCATTCAGAAAGGCAGATTTCACATCCATTTAATAGACTTTATACCTCTTGTGTGCTGCCAAAGTTAAAAACATTCTAATAGTTTCTAACCTTATTGTTGGTGCAAAAGTTTCATCAATATCTACCCCTTCTATCTAAGTGTAGCCTTTGCAAACCAGCATGGCCTTGTTCCTTACCACCTTGCCATCTTCATTGTGTAACACCCATTTTGTTCCTATGACATTCTTATTAGTGGGTCTTGGAACCAACTCCAATGTATCATTCTTCTCAATTTGATCCAGCTCCTCATTGATAGCTTTGACCTAGGCTTTGTCTTGAATAGCCTCTTCAACATATTTAGGTTCAACCTGTAAGAGTAAAGCAGTAGCTCCCACAATTCTTCTTCTTGTTGTAACTCTTACTGATGGGTCACCTATGATATGATCTTCTTGATGAGCATTGATCTATGTTTTTTTTATCCTTCTTCCTTGCACTGTCTTAGTTGCAAAAGGATTTCTTTCTTCTTTGTCTGAACTTACTTCTTGTTCCTTTTCTTCAGGTTGGTCTAATTCTTCATCTACATTGAAGTCATCTTCTTCTTTGTCCTCAGCTTCTCCATTCTGCATTATTTTCCTATTATCATCTATTCTCACATCACTAGAAGTGATCACTTTTCCCAGCTTATGTAGGAAAACTCTATAACCTTTTATCTTTTCTGAGTATCCCACAAAGATGCCTTCGTCAGACCTAGCGTTGAATTTTCCAAGTTTTGCTTCTTGTTTTTCACAAAACATGGGCTGCCAAAGACTCTGAGATACTTGGCTGTTATCTTCTTCCTACTCCATAGCTCATATGGAGTCTTATCAGTATTGGGCCTTAGTAATACTCTATTTAGTAGATGCACAGCTGTAAATGTTGCTTTTGTCCAAAATCTTGTGTGAAGCTTGGATTCTAGCAATAGAGTTCTTGCCATTTCAACCACAACTCTATTTTTCCTCTCTACCACCCCGTTCTGTTGAGGTGTTCTTGCTGCTACCATTTGATGATGAATTCCATGCTTCTCAATATAATCTTCAAAAACTTTATTTGTAAATTCAGTGCCTTGATCTGACCTCAATACTTTGATCTTCATTCCACTCTCATTTTCAGCCAATCTTCTGTATCTTTTGAAACAATTCAAAACTTCTGACTTGTGTTTAAGGTACATGAGTCAAGTCCTTCTCAAATAATCATCAACAAACAAAATGAAGTACCTCTCACCTTTCAACCCTTTTGTCCTTATCAGTCCACACAAATCAGTATGCACAATGTCAAGCACTACTTTAGAACTAAACTATTTGGTCTTGTACTGCTTTTTGACATGTTTTCCTTTAGAGCATGCTGAGCAAACATACTCTCTCTCTCACTCTTGAGGTTGGGAATGTCTCTGATTGCATGAGTAGTGGTCAGCTTCCTCATGTTCTTCTGTGATAAGTGTCCCAACGACCTATGCCAGAGTTGATTTTCTTCTTCTTTGGTGAGTAAATAGCTACTTATCTTGTCCTTATCAATCACATATAAATTTCTAGTTGTTCTCTTCTCGGCTGCACCAGTATTGCCTTTTTTACTCTTTACCTGGCAAACTGTTTTTGTGAATATCACTTTGTCGTCATCGTTCCATAATTGGCTGACATATGCTAGATTATATATGAGTCCTTCAACGTGCAGAACATCTTTCAGCTTTCCTTTTCCAATATTCACTAACCCCTGACCACTAATGTTGAGTGAATTATCATTGTCAAACTTGACTTTGCCTTTTCTTGATTTGTTTAGCTTTGATAATTTACTTTTGTTTCCCGTCATGTGCGAAGTGCATCCACTATTAAGGATCCATTGCTTATCCTTGCAATCAGCCTTTAGTGCAATTTCAGCTATATTAGCCACCTCCCTTTTTGCTTTATATTCCTTCTTTTGAACTAGCTGAAAGATAACTTTCTTCTTTTTCTCAGCTTTGACTACACCGCTTGTTTTTACTGTGCCATTGAGTGCCTTCTCTTGCTCAGGGAGAAGTATCATGCATCCCTTAGCATTATGGCCATCCTGCCCGCACCTTTCACACTATTCCAAGTCTACCAATATAGCAAACTTGTTCTTTGAAACCATTGGTTTAGGCTTCCACTAACACTCCTTGTCAATATGTCCTTGCCTTTTACAATATGTGCAAGAACTCATGGCAGGTGTTCTCCTCTGAATTTTGTATCTCTCCTTGTATACAACATCATATCTTCTCAAATTGGAGATATATACTGGCCTTCTCCACCAGCAGTTACTCGTTTTATGACCCCAAATTCCACAATAAAGGCAATGACCTTGAAACTGCCTCTTTTTGGGTCTGATCACAGCTTGTCTTCTTCTGTTCATCACTTGCTGTATAGGCAAAGTAGCTGGCTTATTTGCTTGTGTAACTTTCATTTCAGTCATCTTCTTCTCTTTCTTCTATTCAGCTGTAGCCCTCTGCTGGTTGAATTTCTTTTTTTTCTGAGACGTAACAGCTATGGGCTACTGCTCTTTAACCATATACATCATTTTTTGCCCTAGCTTTGGTTTGATAATTGTCTTCTCTTCTTCAATTACCTTCTCCTTATCCATCTCTTTCAACTTTTGTGGTAATGTCTCATTATCTTTAAGTTGTGCAGCATCAGATTGCTGCATTTTCCCTTCATTCTTCTTTTCTCTTGCAGTGCTTGTTTCTCCTATCACTTCAACCTTCTGCAAGTTCTTCTCACTCTTTTTGAGTTGTTGCTAAAGTCTCAGCAACTCTATCTCCATTTCTTCAATTGTTGAAGTCCTTGAGCCAAACTCTATTGTAAGGTCTTCACGTATTTTGATCTGTTCTTCAAATCTTCTCTTCAAGTCAATATGTTCAGCCCTTATTTCATCCTTTTGACTTTCAACTTCCTCAGACCTTGCTTCAACTTATTTTATATGGGCCTTTAACCTTCTTATGGTTCTGCCCCTTTTGATTATCTCCTTTGAAGTTGCTTCTAGCTCAGCTTGAAGATCTGGCTCTTCTTCATCAACCTCCTCTTCCTCTTCAGATGTTGAGCCACCACCTTATGCTGATGCCAAAAAGGCATACTCATCTGATGAGTCTTCATCTTCCTCCTCATCAACTTCTTTTGTCTGACTCACATAACTCTTGAATGAGCCTCTCTTCTTCTTCTGTGGGTTGGCAGTCTTCTTGCTGGACTTCTTTCATTTGAATGATGATCTTCTCCATCTTGAATTCTGCTTATCATCACCATCCTTATCTTCATCATCAAGTTTTACTTTGCATTGAGAAGCAAAGTGTCCAATATGTCCATAACGATAACATCTCAAGAACAATTGTCCTTTTCCCTTCTTAGACCCCTTCTTGAATTTCCTTTTGAAGTAAGCCAACACTTCACCTTCACTTTCTTCCTCATCACCATCATCATCCTCACTGGATGATTCTTCCTTTTCTCTTATCTTCAAGTGCTTCATAGCTTTGAAAGCTGTATCCTTTGATACCTTCATTGTTGTAGAGCTTTCAGCTAACTTTATCCTTATCTCATATGCAATAAGATTGCAATGGAGATCATGTAGAGACATAGAATTGAGATCTCTACTTTCCTCTATGGTTGTTACCTTTGAGGCAAACTTCTCAAACAGAATTCTCAGAATTTCTTCATAATCGATGAGTCCTTCTTGTTCTTCCGATGACTTCTTAGGTCGTTTACAACGTCAATAACCCTGGTGAAGAACTCTTGAACTGTCTCATTCTTCTACATTCTAAGAGTTCATATCTCCCCTTGAAAACTTGAAGCTTAGCCTCCTTCATTCTGCCATCACCTTCATAAACTTTCTGCAATCTGTCTCATATCTCCTTGGCAGATTTGTAGTCTATAACTTTAGCATACTCAGCATCTGTCAATGCTGAAATGATGACGTTTGAGGCCTTCCTATTTATCTCAAACTGCCTTAACTCCTCTAGGGTTGGGTCTTTACTTTCTTTCAAAGCCACAAAACCCTCCTATATGCATTTCACCACATTCATGCCCATGGTTGCAAATACCACCTGTATTCTCTCTCTCTCCACATATAATAGTTGGTTCCATTGAAGATTAGAACCTTCTTGCTATAAGTGGTGCTAATGCTAGTACTAGCTTCCATTTCTCAGTATGATGAACAAGTCAAATTTCTAGATCCCTTCAAACTAGTACACCAAGCTGTTAAGCTTCAAACTAGTGAACTTGTGCCCTGATACCAATTGAAGTTCCGACTTCTCCCTAGGATCTACTAGTTTGTGATACTGAGAGGGAGGGTGAATTAGTATCACCACAATTGGCAATTCGTAAGTAAGTGAACAACTTCAACCTCTTCTTAAAAGTGAACTCTTTCTCAGACTCAACTAAGGTAGATCTATTGCTACCTACTAATCACAATAGTCCCTAAAGTCACCTTTCAGATACCTTGCCTAATAGACAATTCAAATGTTCTTGTTTAGGTCTTCGTTAGGTTATGGGTTGGCTGATACTTTAGCTGCGTTCACAACTCAATTCAAATCACAAAACATAAAGCAAATTAAGGACACACAAGATTTACATGGTTCCATCAACGTGACGTACATCCACGGTGGTAGGGACTCTCTCTTACCGAGACTATCCACTATACTTGAGAATTCTAGTTACAATGGATGTCTTAATCCTCTGCTCCTTTCAATATTGCAATTACTAAGCAAGTACAATACAAAGAGTGTCACTTACTATGTCTACCCTTCTTCTAGTTTGTCTTGCCTTTGTTAAATTGAAAGGTTGCTCTACTGCCACTTAGAAGTTCACCGCAACGCTTTCTAACCTCTCTTGAAGAAATTTGGAAATACTTTGAGTTCTTTCAATGTTTCATCAAATTCCTTCTCTGTGTTGTTTCACAGAGCTCCTGCTTTCACTGTCAACTGCTCCCCATCTCCTTGTCTCACGGCTTTACTGTTTCATGACTTGCCCTCACCTATCCATTTCACACCTCCTTTAGCGTATCAGATTTTCTCCCTTTATTGCTGTTCATTGTTCATCGGTCGTTCAACCTTTGTTGTGGCTATATCAGGTTTTTCACTTTTTTCCGATCTGCTGTCTAGTCGTCCAGCCCCTTCAGCCTCTTTTCTCTATTTTTGGGAACCATTTTTATTTTAGTCCCCCCTTCGATCGTCTCCTCTTTCTCTCTCTCGACAATTATTCTTCATTCAGCCTGGCTGTTGGCTATCTCCTTTTTCTCTCTCTCTCGATAGTTGATTTCTTTATTGCTGTCGATATCTCTTCGTTCAGCCCCTCAATTTTTTTCACTTGACACTTACTATGCGGATACTGTTCACTCGATGGCTACCCCCTACTCTCTACAATGTTAGGCCTTTATATATACTCCTCCATAAAACCCTAATAAGGAGGGTGAATTTATTGTCTTACCCTTCCATGTGGCTTTTACGTTCTTGTCCCTCCATATAGTTTTTACCTTCTTGCCCTTCCATGTGGCTTTACTTTTTTGCACACTTAGACTTAGTTGACAACAATTACAACCCATATAAGGTTGTAGGAACAATAGTTACATTATGTTATTACATCTTTGGGTGAAAGTGCAAAATAATTGAATGAATTTTAGGGATAAAGAAGTTCTATTTAAAATAAAATTTTATGGACCATATCACTATATTTGTTCAATAATAAGATACTAATGCAAAAACTTGAAACATTTCATACTATAAATAAAAAAACTTTTGATAACATGGATTTCTATAACTAATCCTATGTAGTACTCTACTGGTTTCAACATGTACAAAAAATAAAATAAAATAATGTTGTACAGTTTTAAGTATATTATTAATGTTAAATTTCATCACAGTAGTCAAACACTTTTTCTTTTTCTATTCTTCAGAAACGCAAATGTTCTTGTCAAATTGGACTCTCACATTTTTATGGATATATCATAGGTTGAAGTAATGAATGCAAAATGGAATATTTAATTCACTGTTTGATGAAAGCTTGTTTTTTGCTTTGAGATAGAGATACTGTCCGCTGAATGCTCAAATGTTTTGATTTTGGTTTTGAGCAATAGAAAGGAAACCTTGTAATTCCATGAGAAGGTAATTGAATTGGTTTACAAAGTTATAAGATGGTCTTGGGACAACCGCACGAAACAAGTGTGCTTTTTGAAAGATTTGTAACTCGCAATTTTGAGAATATATCAAAGTAAACTCCATCCGTTAGTCTGTGTATCAAGGTAGTCGGCTGGCCTGCTGGTGATGTGCAAATCTCCCTTTTGCCTTACTGTTCAATTTCATGCCACGAAGCTGGAAGAAGAGAAGTATTAGAAGTAGTTTAACATTTTTCATAAATTACAGGGTGCAGACCAATGATCAATAGATTTTCATGTTATCTATTGTACCACCTTCTGTTTAATGACCATATGACTGATGCAATAAGAAACTATCTATATCCATGTTATTTTCATTTATTTATTTAAGAAATAATTAAGGTAGGTTTTTTTTCCTTACAGCACAATGATGTAGACGCCAAAAGAAAAGAGAAAAAAAATTCTTTGCTTTCTCCTATTTTTTTTTTTTAAATACAAGTAAAAGTAAATTGAAGTCATCATATAAGATAAATTCAGTAGACCGTGAATATGGAAGCTGAATACTAATTATTTGTGTTCAATTACATGAAAATTAAACTTCAAACTTACCTTTACCTATGTTGATTTTTGGAGATCTGAATCAGAATATTTTTCAAACTGTTATGAAGATTAACACGAAGTAATAAAATGAAGAAGAAAACAACACCAGAGTTTTACGTGGTTTGATCGATGTGACCTACATTCACGGGAAAGACAGAGGGAATACTCTTATTATTAGAGAGAGTGTGTTACAGGAAACAAAGAGTGTGGCTCTCCTCTCTCTCACCTTTTATCTCTCTAAACTTTCATAATCCTAATATACCTATATATATAGGGATATAAGACAAGGGACAAAAGAGTAATTCTAACTCAATTAAAATACAAGGCATATTCCAATAAATCTCCACCTTGCATTGTATTCTCAAAACACACAACAAAATAGAATTCTTCTGTCTCTCCTCCAAATGGCCCCTTAGAGACAGTCAAGCAAAACGAACACCAATCAAGTCCAAGCAATACTTGAACTTGCTAGTTAAAACTGGTTTCGTCAACATGTCAGCTAGATTGTTAGCAGTAGCGACCTTCCTCACTGAAATCAAACCTTGAGATATAACATCTTGCAAGAAATGATATCTGACATCAATGTGTTTGGTCCTCTCATGATACACTTGATTTTTGGTCAAGTGTATAGTACTTTGACTATCACAGAATATGGTGGTAGTTTCCTATGATAAACCCAAATCAGTGACCAAACCTTTCAACCAAATAGCTTCCTTGATTGCTTCTGCTATTGCCATGTACTCAGCTTTAGTGGTGGAAAGAGAAGCCATTGATTGCAATGTTGCCTTCCAACAAATGGCACTGCGTGAAAGAGTGAAAACATAACCAGTTGTTGACCTTCTTCTGTCAAGGTCACCAGCATAGTCAGAATCGACAAAACTAGTACACAACCTACTGCTTCTACTGAACATCAGTCCTTCATCTGTAGTGCCTCTAAGATACCGAAGTATCCATTTAACTGCTTGCCAATGTGCTTTCCCAGGATTAGCCATATATCTACTGACCACGCTGACTACTTATGAAATATTTGGACGAGTGCAAACCATAACATACATAACACTGCCCACTGCACTAGAGTATGGAACATGTGACATATATTCCTCCTCCTCTAGGCTATTGGGTGACAAAGAGGCTGAAAGTCTAAAGTGTGAAGCCATAGGAGTATTTACCAATTTGCAACTCATCATCCCAAAACATTCAAGAACCTTCTCGATGTACCTTTTCTGTAAAAGGTGCAACTCTCTTGCTTGCCTATTTCTAGTGATTTCCATGCCCAAAATCCTCTTTGTAGCCCCCAAATCTTTCATCTCGAAATCACTACCAAGTAGCTTCTTCAAATTATTGATCTCTGAAATGCTTGTAGAGGCAACAAGAATATCATCTACATATAGTAGCAGATAAACAAATGATCCATCACGAAGCTTCCTATGGTAGACACAACTATCATACTCACTCCTTAAGTAACCATGGCCTACCATAAAGTTGTCAAACTTCTTATACTATTGTCTAGGAGACTACTTTAAACCATATAGATATTTCTTCAACATGCAAACATGATCCTCCTTGCTTTCAATCTGGAAACCCTCAAGTTGATCCATATAAATGACTTCCTCAAGATCGCCATGTAGAAAAGCAGTCTTAACATTAAGCTGCTCCAGTTCCATATCATACATAGCAACCATAGCTAGAAGCACACAAATGGAAGTGTGCTTCACAACTAGAGAAAACACCTCATTGAAGTCAATCCCTTCTTTCCGGTTATAGCCTTTTGCAACTAGATGTGCCCTGTACCTTGCATCTGCAACTCTTGGGATTTGCTCCTTCTTCTTGTAGATCCATTTGCAGCCAACAGTCTTTTTATCTTTGAGAAGTTTCATTAAGCCCCAAGTCTGATTCTTATGTAGGGACTCAATTTCCTCAGTCATAACAATACTCCACTGGGAAGATTCGGTACAAGTGACAGCCTTTGAGTAGTTTCTAGGTTCATTGTACTCCACCTCTTCCGCTACTGCCAAACAATAAGCAAAATCTGAGTATAAAAACCTGGCTAGTGGCTTGATAGTCCTTCTAGGTCTGTCTTTGGCGATACCGTATAGCTGTACCTATTAAGTATCTTGAGTATCCTCATCTGTTTCTAAAGTGTCAACCCGAATCTATTGACCTGACTTAAAAGGGATATCACTTTCAAACTCCACCTGCTGCTTGGAACTCCCATTATCTTTATTGTTTGGCCTTATAACTTCCTCTTTTGGATGCAGCATAGTGGATTCATCAAATGTTACGTCTCTGCTGATGAGAAATTTTGGAGATTTAGGGTCTGGACACCACAATCTATAACCTTTCACACCAGAAGCATAGCCAAGGAAAATGCATTTCTTAACCCTAGGTTCAAGCTTTCCATCATTCACATGAGCATAATCAGGACAGCCAAATATCTTCAAATCAAAATAATCTGCAGGTTTGCCCGACCTCACCTCTTTAGGTGTCTTACACTTAATGGAAGTACAAGGAGATCAATTTACCAACCAACAAGCTGTATTAACAGCTTCTGCCCAAAACTCCTTGCCCAAACCTGTATTGGATAACAGACATCTAACTTTCTTTATCAAAGTCCTATTCATGTGTTCTGCAACTCCATTCTGCTATGGAGTTTTTACAACTATGCGGTGTTGAACAATGCCTTCAATTTTACAAAACTCATTGAATTCATTATTGCAAAATTCAAGGCCATTATCTGTTTTCAGCCTCTTAATTTGCTTCCCAATCTGCTTTTCAAGTAAAGTTTTCCATTGCTTAAAGGTTTCAAACACTTGACCTTTTTGTTTCAAGAAATGGACCCAAACTTTGCGAGAAAATCATCAATGAAAGTGAGCATATAAGCAGCACTCATACCTTTAGAGAGAACCTGAGAAGGATTCTAAAGATCTGAATGGATGTAGTCCAATGTTCCCTTTGTTTTATGGATGGTTGTACTGAAGTTCAACCTCTTCTACTTCGTAAAATCACAATCCTCACAAAATTCCAATTTTCCAGTGTTCTGACTATATAAAAGACCTCTCTTACTCAAAGTAGCCATACCTATCACTCATGTGTCCCAGCTGCATATGCCACAACTTTGTCACGTCTGAATCTGAAACTAAAGTAAAAACTACAATTGAGTTTGTGACTGTCGAACCATGCAAGAAATACAATGTGTCAATTCTAGTAGCCTTCATCAATACAAGAGCACCTCTGGAAACCTTCAGAACTCCACCTTCACACCTAATCTTGCAGCCATTCTTCTTAAGAATGCCCAAAGAGATAAGATTCTTTGTCAAATCTAGAATGTGTTTGACCTCAAACAAGGTCCTAATGAGACCGTCATGCATCTTGATCTGCACTGTACCAATCCCAGCAACCTTACATACGTGATCATTACCTAACAGAACACCACCATTGATTGGCTTGTAAGTGGTAAACCATTCTCTATTAGGAGTCATATGTTGCGAGGCTTCAGTGTCCATGATCCAGGTATCCTGAAATCTGCCTTGGCCTTGAGTGACATAAAGCAGATCATCACTCTCATTTGCTACCACATGAGCTTCTCCTGGTGGATAATTCTTCTGATTACTGTCGCTTACTTTCTGCTTGTTTTTCAACTTATAACAATCAGACTTGATGTGCCCTTTCTTCTTGCAATAATTGCATGTCAAATTCTTGTGCCTTGATTTTGATCTTGATTTTCCTGAATTCTAACCTCTCTCCTTTGATCTTCCTCGATCAATGATCAAACCAACACTCTGATCTGGTGTCTTAGAAAATGTCAAACTACTATCAATTTTCTCCTTGACCTACAAATTAGTCTTGACATTCTCAAGGGAAATATCTTCCCTGCTATAAATCATAGTATCTCGAAAGTGCTTGTATGAAGAATGCAAATAACACAATAGCAATAAAGCTTGATCCTCATCGTTAATATGAACGTCAATCTTACTCAAATCAATAACAATTGAACTAAACTCTCCAATATGTGATTTCAAAGAAATACCTTCTGACATACAAAGAGTGTAAAGGTGTTGCTTTAATCGAAGCCTGTTAGTCAAAGATTTCATCATGTACAGACTTTCCAATTTTAGCCATGCACCAACTGCAATTCTTTCACCGAGGATTTCTCTCAAAACTTCATTTCCCAAACTGAGTTGAATTGAGGATAGAGCTCTATCATCCATGTCATCCCAATCTGCATCGGACATTGACTCTAGTTTTTTCTCCTTACCAGGTCTTTCCATTGAACTTCTCAATTTCAGACTTCACCGTTGATAAAGATGAAGAAGCCATTGCAACCAAAACACCCACAATGAAAATTAAAGAACACAAATTAATGGTCCAAATTAATTAAATTACCCAAATTACAATCTGTCATCGACGTTATAGTGCTGCCGCCGATGCTACAGTGTCCGATCCATTGCCGTCGACGAGACAAAAAAGACAGTAGCTTGATCTATTCCCTGTTCCATTGGCTATGGTAAGGAATGACAGTGGCGATCGGGTGGAAAACCAGCCACGCTACAAAGTCTGTACACCGAAACTCAAACGGACTTCGATCGACTCCGAATCTGGTGCACTAGCTGCTAGGCTGTTTGACGAGGCTTGCCGATGAGGGGGGAGAAGACGGATGGTCTCAAATCTGCGAGAGAGATCCAAACGAAAAGGCTTTCCAATTCTCTCTCTTCCTCCCTCTGCTTCTCGGCAGAACGCGGTCGCTAAGCTTTCGATGGGGCTTGCCAATGTGAGATGCGGGTCAGCCGCTAGCTGTGCGACGGGTCTCTCTCTCTCTTCCTCCCTCTATCGTCGGATCTGGCAACAAACACACTCCGATTTAGTGCGTCGACAATGTTCGAGTCTCTCTCTCTTCCTCCCTCTATCGTCGGATCTGACAATAAACACACAGATCTAAGGTTGGTGGCAACAAAGTTGTTTGACGGGGATGCTCGTCGGTGGCGTTGGCGGGGACAACTCATGGTGGTAGCCAAGGAGGAGAGAGGCTACTTTCCAATTTTGGTGGGTCAGTGGTGGTGTGCTCCGACCGCAGGGATGAGTGCGACAGATGGTTCTTCGATCCTCACTTCTTTTTTTTTTCTTTTCGGCTCTGATACCAATTTTTTACGAAGATTAACACAAAGTAATAAAATAAAGAAGAAAATAACATTAGAATTTTATGTGGTTCGATCGATGTGACCTACATCTACGAAAAAGACAGAATACTCTTATTACCAAAAAGAGTGTGTTATAGGAAACAAAGAATGTGGCTCTCCTCTCTCTCACCTTCTATCTCTCTAAACTTTTATAATCTTAATATGTCTATATATATAGGGATATAAGACGAGGGACAAAAGAGTAATTCTAACTCGATTAAAATATAAGGCATATTCCAAAACAAACTAAAACTACAACTAAAGGTTGATAAACGCACAGAGAGGGGGAACCCTTGGGAAGGGGGAAGGGAACAAGAGAGCGAGAGTTCAAATTAAATTCCAAACAAAAATCACTGCATTTATGCCCTCAATGATCCTTTAGCGCAGCATTACAGATATTACATTAAATCGTTCTTTTTTGTTATGTAAACGTCTAAACTAGCTTTGCAAGCTCAGCAACCTTTCTGAAAAAATTTCAGGGCTTTGGGTGACATTTCCCCGTCCAAAAAGCTGTATTTTACAAGTCAAGCAAATCCTAAACAACAGAGCTTCAAATACAATAAAAAAATATAGGCAGGTAAGCTGTCTGGATTCTCTGCATCTTCCCTTGCTTCAGAAAACTGTGAGTTTCTTTTGAACCTGGGTATGAATCATGATGAATTTGAGCAAAAACAAAAGCAACGGTGAAAAAGCCTTCATTTATCTCCTTGGCACTCTTTTCCCCATGCCAATCTCCTTTCTCAGATTCTCAAATCTAGCCTTTGGTGATGCCTCAATCTGGTATTCTGAACTACGGTGAGTCAAATTCAGTTCTCTCTCTTCTTAAACTTCTTTGAAGAATCTGTTGCGTACCCTTTCTTGACCATTGTGTTCCCCAGGTTTTGTTGCATGGGATGACTCATCATTTTCAAAAAATCCTCGGATCATTACATCATAAGAGCAATTACAATTTGCCCACAAATATAAAGGTAGGACAGGTGGCTTACAAGCTGCAGCTTCCTCTAAGATCAGCCATTCATCCTGTGTTTCACGTCTTCCTGTGTGAACCGCTCAGTGGGGCGACACCAGCAACAGCAGCTAATGCCAAACTTGCTATTCACAGGACAGGATATGGACAGCCAGCAACAGAGCCAGCAGCTATCTTGAATCGCCGGATTGTTAAGAGGAACAATAAAGTTGTCACTGAAGTCTTTATCTTGCACCTGGCGATATCACGCTGGAGGACTGGTCCTTTATAGCTGGCCAATTTCCAGAGTTTAAGCCTTGAAGACAAGGCTGCTCAACCGGGGAGAACTTTGCTATGGGTTTCCAAATTTAGTAGGATCTTGAATTTCTGTTACGGTTGTTGAACAAAAACAAGAAAGAGTACGTTGGACGAGGGGAGCTGCGGGACCGTCGGATGAAGCAAGATCAAGGGCTGTTGTAGTTAGGGTAGCAAACGGAATGGGAAGTCTGTTAGTATTCGTTAGCGGCACCGTGAATAATAATTGATACGGAGCGTTTTAGGCAACTAAATAGCAGTATTCAACGAACTTCCCCTCTTTTCCCCTGTCTCGATTCTGCCCTTGTCTCTCTCTCTTCCCAGTCTATGGAATTCTTACTTCCCTCGTTCCCTGACCCCAAATACTCGGGTCCTAACAATGTGCTGGCAAGACAGGGCAAAGATATGTATAAGAGCTGATATGCATGTTTGCTTGGTCAATTTGGCATACAAGGAACCTCCCGCTTGATGGAAGGGAAGGCTTGTGATCATAATCGAGCAATTGAAACGACCCTTAAACATTATATTTGGTCATAAAGGGGAGCCATCAACTTCAAACGTAACCTCTGCAACCTCATCTCTGCTACATTGGCAGCGACCTTTAAATGGGTTTATTGAGATAAGTACAAATACTTAAATTGTTTACGACAGTCTTTATTATGCATATGCACACATATTATGCACAAAAATCATTAAGTCAGGTAAAGGGGGTGCTCCCGTCAGCGACAACAGAATCAAGGATGCTGCTGGTTAACATGATATGTTGTAAAATTAGAAGCTAAAAATCATTCGACAATGGCTTGGAGTTTGGTCATTTGAACCTCATTGTATCACAACAATGAGTGAACATGAGGAGCTAAAGGATGTTTGCTGGATTTAGTTGTTGGACTTTTCTAGAATTTCTCATTATGAAATTCTTATTTCTATAATGCAGGATCTTTTCTTTATTCGAATACTAGCACACAAAAACGTAATAAAATCAATATACCATTGTCCATAATGTTGAGGTCCTGTCACAAAGATGTGAATCCTCTTCCGATTTGCTCTTGAAAAATCTTCTCCTTTTCTTCTACTCTTTCCTTTTCTTTTCTTTTTGATTTCTCTCTAATGGTCGAAAGTAGGAAAGGTCCGTAATGATAAAGGTTTCAACTCTTTTCCTATAACTGTTACCTTAAATGAGAGTTGCCCCTCTTTTCTGTAACCGTTACCTTGGGAATTACTTCTCTTTTCTGTAATTGTTATCTTTAAAATAGGGAGTTACTCTTCTTTTCTGTAACCATTAATATATGGAGTTACTCCTCTTTTCTATAATCTTTATCTTTAAATAGGGAGTTACCCCTTTTTCTGTTACCTTAATAGAGAGTTACTCCTCTTTTCTTGTAACTATTATCTTTAGGGAGTTACCCTTCTTTTCTATAGCTGTTATCTTTAAATAGGGAGTTACTCCTTTTTTCATCGTTTCCTGTAACTGTTATCTTTAAATAAGGAGAGTGGAGGGATTTTAAACCCAAATTACCGTTATGTCCAACCGACCATCATATTAGGTTTTTTATTTTGGGTCATACTTTAAATAACATGGACCACTTATGTTAATTAATTTAACAATCTCTCACTTAGCCCATGTTATGACTTGATGAATCAATGACAAATAAGTGTGTATAATACTTAAAGATCATCAAACTATAATATTTGATTGAATTAAAATGATTGGATCATAGTAGTTACATATCTTTTAACAACATGATTCCTTCCATATATCACATAATCATCATAATTCATAATAACCTTACTGAGGAACATTGAAACTTTAAATTCGCATTTCCATATATGTTACCAGTTATCTCATAAACTATAACTGTATACAACTAAATGGAGATAACCAAGCGTAAACAAAACTATAACCTTAATTGAATTCATGAGTGTCACAATGATATGAGCAGTCCAAAATATTGACTTTCAAGAGAATGAGGACCTGTCCAAAATGCCCATCCATTCAACATGTCCAGTAAATGTTTTCGTTGGCAAACCTTTAGTTAACGGGTCCGCTATCATCAATTCAGTGCCAATATGCTCAATGGACACTCTATAGTTTTACACTTCTTCCTTAACAGATAGGTATTTTAAATCCATATGTTTTGCACCTTTATAATACCTATCATTCTTAGAAAAGAAAATAACTGTGGAATTATCACAATAATTCTTAATGGCTTTTCTATACTGTCGACCAAACAAAGACTTAAGATAAAATTCCGCAACCACAATGCATGAATAGTAGCCTCAAAGCATGCTACAAATTCAGTCTCTATAATGGAAGTAGTAATGACAGACTGCTTCCTACTTTTCCATGAAACTGCTCTTCTATCCAACATAAACATGTAACCAAATGTAGATTTCCTCAAGTCTACACATCCAGATGACTTGATGTTTTATAAGTAAGCATATAATCCTTGGTGCCTTATAAGTACCTAAGTATTTTCTTTTTGGCTTTCCAATGATCTATTCCAGGATTACTTTGATATCGACCTAACTTTCCAACAGCGAAACTAATGTTTGGCTAAGTGCATATTTGAGCATACATCAAACTTCCAACCAGTGATGCATAGGGAATGGATTCCATTGTTTTTCGTTCCAAATCATTCTTTGGACATTACAATTCACTGAACTTGTCCCATTTCTGAATTGGAACTATTCTTGTAAAGCAATTTTCCATTCTAAATCTCTCTAATACTTTATTAATATAACCTTTCTGAGACAATCCCAACAATCCTTGTGATTTATTACGGAATATTTCTATTCTTATCACATAGGATACCTCATTCATATCTTTCATTTCAAAAGTTTCAGAGAGAAATTTCTTGACATCATGTAACAAACCTATGTCATTAGCAGTCAAAAGAATGTCATTGACATGAAGGACCAATATAATGAACTTACTCCCATTGACCTTCATATAGATACACCGATCAATGGTGTTCTCTACAAAACCATATGACATAATGGTATTATTGAACTTAATATACCATTTTCGGAAGGCTTGTTTTAGTCCATATATTGATTTCTTTAATTTACACACCAAATTTTCTTGCCCTGTGGTTATGAAACCTTCAAATTGGTCCATATACACTTTCTCTTTTGAGTCATCATTCAAAAAAGCAGTCTTTACATCTATTTGGTGGAGCTCTAGGTCATTGTGAGCCACCAAAGCCATAATAATTCTTAAGGAGTCTTTCTTAGAGACTGGAGAGAAAGTTTCCTTATAATCAACACCATCCCTTTGAGTGAAACCTTTGGCAACAAGTCTGGCCTTATACCTTTTAATGTTACCTTTCGAGTTTCGCTTGGTCTTGAAGACCCACTTACAACCAACTTGTTTTGATCCTTCAGGTAACTCTACTAGTTCCCAGACTTGATTTACATCCATCGATTTCATCTCTTCCTTCATGGCATTGAACCACTTTTCAGAATCATTACAATCCATGGCCTGTATAAATGAGACTAGATCTTTATCAATGCTCAATTCCGATTCATGCTCAAATGAGTAAACCACATAATCATTTGATACAACTGGCCTTTTCTATCTTGTAGACCTCCGTAATGTCATTTCCTGTGGTATCACTTGTTCATTTGTAAATTACACATTATCACTTGGTTTATCTCTTATGTGTTCACTTTGCGTGTTTCGAGTATCAATTTGTTGTCCTTGCATGTCACGTGATTGTGATGCAACAAAAGGAATAACAACTTGAGTAAAACACTGGGTGTGGGGATACCAACTTGAGCAGGAGTGCTCACTGTGGATCTTTCATTTTGTAATTCTCGTATATCCACCTTTTGTGATTCCTCACTCCCATTGAACTGACTATTTTTAATGAACCGAGCATTACCAGACTCAACTATTCTAGTGCTATGGTTAGGGCAATAGAACTTATACCCTTTGAACTTTTTAAGATAGCCAATGAAGTGACCACTAATGGTTCTTACATCAAGCTTTCCTTTATGTGGATTATATATCCTTACTTCTGTTGAACAACCCCAAATATGAAGGTGTCTCAAACTGGGTTTCCTTCCTATCCATAACTCGTAAGGAGTCTTAGGGACAACCTTACTAGGAACCTTGTTCAGCAGATATGTAGCAGCACTTAATGCATGCATCCATAAGGATAAAGGTATAGTACTGTAACTCAACATACTCTTAACCATATCCATAGTGTGTGATTCCGCCTTTTCACTACACCATTCTATTGTGGTGTACCAGGCATTGTATACTGTGCACAAATGCCTTGACATCAAGAAGCTTTACAAATAAACCAGGACATTGTCCACTTTCATTGAATTTTTCATAATATTTACCACCACTGTCTAACTTAATTACTTTTACTTTTTTATCTAACTACCTTTCCACTTCATTAATAAACACCTCTAGGGTGTTTACTGACTAAAACTTTTCATGCAGTAGATATAAGTAACAATACCATGAGTAGTCATCTATAAATGTGATGAAATATTTCTCACCACCCCATGTTGGGATATCAAAGGGCCACAAATATTAGTGTGTATCAATTCTAAAGGCTTATTACTTCTCATGGCTGGGTTCTTTAATGTATGTCTTGTTTGTTTCCCTTTTATACAGTCAACATATACATCCTAATTAGTAAAATCTAATTGAGGTAGGACATCACCTTTCACCATCCTCAATATCCTTTCTTTGGATATATGACCCAATCTTTGATGTCATAAGAAAGCAGAACTATCATCTTGTGCATTACATTTGTTACCTATACTATGCTTAACAAGAAATAGAGAATAAGCATACATAGCATCAAGATTAAAACGGTACAAATTATCAACCAAAGTACCAGATCCATAATGGTAAGAATGTCTATACAATGAAAATGCATCGTTTCCAATCTTAAAGTTAAATCCTACTTCATCCAACTTTGTAACAAAAACCAAATTCCTAACACATTTAGGAACATAGAGACACTTTTCTAGATCCAGGTGACACCTAGTGTCCAAGATCAATATGTATATCCCAATTCCTTCTATTCATACTTTCATTCTGTTTCCCATATAAAGGAACTTCTCAGTTCCTGTTATAGGCTAGATTGAAAGGAATCCTTGCATAATATGTGACACATAAATAGTAGCTCTAGAGTCTAACCACCAAGTATTATTGGGTACTTCAATTACATTTGATTCAAAACATACTAATATACAGTACATACCTTTCTTTTCGAACCAAGCCTTTCTTTTTGGACAATCTTTTTTGAAGTGACCCATCTTTTTACAAAAGAAGCATTTTTTATCCTTTTGGATCTGACCTCTAGTGACTTTCATAAAGGTCTTGTCCTTCTTCTTACTCTTCTTATATGGTTTAAACTTGCTACTACTAGCATCATTACAAACAGTAAGATGAATGGAGTGATCCTTCATCTTCTTTAATCTCCCTTCTTCCTAAACTAAAATGGCCTTAATTTCTTGAAAGTTCCATTTCTCTTTAATAGTGTTATAATTCACTTGGAACTGGCCAAATTCAGGAGGCAGTGAGTTGACGATGAATTAAACCAAAAAGGATTCACTCACATCCATGCCCATTGTTTTCAACTTTACTGTTAGATTAGCCATACTAGTCACATGGTCATGAATAGGTTGTGACCAATCAAATTTCTTGGTTGTCAGCTCACTTATTAGGCTTCCTATAATGGATTTATCAGTTATATCTAATTGAGAGTATTCCTTAATTCTCATCATAAATTCCCTAGCATTTTCTATCTTAGGCATCGATGACTTGACATTTTCAACTATCATCATTTGCATCAAAATCAAACTCAACCTATTAAAACGTACCCAAGCCTCATGAAAAGACTTATCAGATTCTGTACTGGTCTCGGTAATGGCTGCATGCTTTTCTTCTGAGATGACTGCTAAGTCCAAACCCAGAACACCTAAATGAAACTGAATATGCTCAAACCATTTCGCATAGTTCAGCCCATTGAATTTGATCATCGTATTGCCCAAGGCCAATACATTATTGGAAGCTGCAAACATGATCTAAATTTACACCTTAATGCTTTAAGTGAACTCAAATGGATTCAGATACATACACTACAAACTTTGATTATGTATGTAAGTTCACCTTTGGGTGATCCTCAAATAAATAACTTTAATCAATAATGATGCTAATTTAGATATACTTTGATACATCAATCAATCATACTAGAGTTAACATGAATGTTATCTTTGGATATGCAATTACATTTACCCAGTATATCAATCAATCCCCTTTAGTGTCATTAATTATAAGCAATGATCCATCTTTGGATGATCTCTTAGCTTTATAATTAATAACTATAATTGTTCATTTCAAATCTGTACAACATTTTATTAGCATCCAAAGAAATGAACAATTGAAATTCACAATCAACTATTTAAATCCTTTCAAGCCAGGCCACTTTGATGACTAGCAAGCTTTCAATATTTGATTCATGTTGATATGATCTCATTTAATTATGAAGATCATTCAATTTAACAAAATATCAATAAGCTATCATGATATTTA
Organism: Ceriops zippeliana; assembly: GCA_037897445.1. Taxonomy (NCBI): domain Eukaryota; kingdom Viridiplantae; phylum Streptophyta; class Magnoliopsida; order Malpighiales; family Rhizophoraceae; genus Ceriops; species Ceriops zippeliana. The sequence continues at coordinate 168,277 of JBAPLH010000759.1, forward strand.
AATTTTCCATTATGTGGGAGTCAACATTGGCCAATACGTCGTCGGTGTGCTGTTCCAATAGCCAGCGCATTTTTCCACTTTTGCTTTCGACGCCAGCCTTTTCCCTTTATAGGCCCCAGCATTCCGGTGCAAATAATAAAAAAGAAAAAACAAATTGCAGTATTCGCAGACCCACTTTGATACCAATTATTAGACTTTTCTAGAATTTCTCTTTATGAAATTCTTATTTCTATAATGCAGGATCTTTTCTTTATTCGAATACTAGCACACAAAAACGTAATGAAATCAACATACTGTTGTCCATAATGCTAAGGTCCTGTCACGAAGATGTGAATCCTCTTCTGATTTGCTCCTGAAAAATCTTCACCTTTTCTCCTACTCTTCTCTTTTTTTTTCTTTTTGATTTCTCTCTAATGGTCGAGAGGAGGAAAATTCCATAATGATAAAGGTTCCAACTCTTTTTCTATAACTGTTACCTTAAATGGAAGTTACCCCTCTTTTCTGTAACCGTTGAATTACTTCTCTTTTCTGTAACCGTTATCTTTAAAATAGGGAGTTACTCCTCTTTTCTGTAACCGTTACCTTAAATAGGAGTTACTGTAATCGTTATCTTTAAATAGGGAGTTACTCTTCTTTTCCTGTAACTGTTATTTTTAAGGAGTTACCCTTCTTTTCTGTAACTGTTATCTTTAAATAGGGAGTTACCCCTTTTTTCTATAACCATTACCTTAAATAGGGAGTTACCCCTCTTTTCTGTAACCGTTACTTTAAATAGGGAGTTACACTTTTTTTTTTATCTTTTCTTGTAACTATTATCTTTAAATAGCGAGAGTGGAGGGATTTTAAACCCGATAACCCAAATTATTGTTATGCCCAATCGACCATCATATTAGGCCTTTTATTTTGGGTCATACTTTAAATAACATTGACCACTTATGTTAATTAATTTGACATTAGTGAGCAAGCTGGTGATCTGGGACAACATGAAGCTAGATCAAGTGCACACAGGAAGAGAGGGCGTATGGAAGAGACCTTCGATAGTAAGGTATAGCGACGGTTTAATCAAAAAATTATAAACAAGCTTATTTGTTAAATGCTTAATATCCAACCTTAAAGGAATATAAGTTACAATAGGTGATAAGTTTCAAGTTTATAATGAATTTAGAAAAATTAGTCAAAGAAATCAACATATTGAAATATTTGGACTTTTATCTAAATTTACATATTTAATTAAAAAACACATTTAATTAGTTTCACAAACTAAATTTAAAGTTTATTTCATTTTAAAATTTTTAAATATAATGATTGCACTTTTATACTTAGATGTGCCTGATAAAACTTGGAGTAGTTATTTCTTCAACTCCTCCATACACTAAAATAGAAATTTGTTCTCTACTGTCAAAGACATGTGCATAGCATTTGTTATGGACAAAGTGTAAAATAGAAACGTTCATTGTTTCGCTTACAGTTCGTTTAGACCAAGTGTTTTGTCTTTATTCAATGTTACATAAATATCTTCCAACACGGTGTGCAATTTTGCCAACTGTGAAGTCGTTGGATGATTCTAAGATAATGGCAGTCTGGTCACTTAGTTTTGGTGGCATGCTGAGGCTCCATGTAATCCGGATGGACCTCAAATTGATTGAATTCCTAGTTTGAAATTTTGATTGCACTACTTCATGTCTGAATGGGCATGAGGTTAAGTTAGTTTTACCCTCGGCTGAGGTCAAATGGATGATGGTACTCTCATCAAATGGAGTTGAGATCGAAATTTTCTAAAGGACGGATGAGGATGTTAAGAAGCAATTTAATTTGACAAAATCAAGGATTGAAGTTTCCAAACTTGTAGATAATATGAAAAATCTGCCCCCAAATGATGAGTTCAAAGCCAAGTTCTTGCTTTATGTGGTAAGAAGCACCACGATTCATCCAAACACTTCATTTTACTATGTCAACCCAAAGTTGGTGGGCTTGTTGAAGGAGCTACCATCGTGCAAGAATTTGAATTGGGCTAAATACAGCCTAGAAGGTTTAGTTGAAGGAATTGATAAATATCAAGATAAGCAACATGCCGTTCATTAGACATGACGCATAACTGGATGTGACCTGTTGTTAGAGGTAATGCATGTAATTTAAATTATGTGCTTAAGGTCATAGAAAAATGTTTGAAATTGATTTTTTCTTATGTAAATGAGGTTTTTCCAGCATTAACTGTGACTTTTCCTTTTCACCCAAACTTTGAACCTATCTCACTAACTGGACTTGGAGCACTTGGCTGTGGGGTCGTGGAAATTTTCGCTTCATTTGTGCAATGTTCCACATGTCATGGATTGGAATAATCACACCGTTAGCACCACTTTGGGAAATTTATTCAATATTGGAGGATACAAAGAGTTGGATGGCATAAGGGTATTATCTTTTGTACTTAGTTCAGCTGTGTGATGTTTTTAATGAAACAAGAAGAAAAAAATTGCTTTTGTGGATATTACAATGATGTTGTAATTCAAAAGAAAAAAAAAATGTTAATTTCCTTTAGGGGCAGCATTATTTTAAAATAAGTTTTTATTAAATTGCACAACATAATTTCATTATTTTATTATATTTTTTATTTGTACTAAAAGGGATCACTTGAAAAAAAAATTAGCATTGCTTTAATCTAAAAATTTAATAATAATGTGTTAAATTGAAAGAAATTTGAATTCGTATAAAAAGTAGATTAGTTGCCTTTTGTATGCATTTGTAAATTCATTCAAACGAGTTTTGAAGTTAATGGTAACAATCCTTTTATGTGGTCCTTCTATTTTGAGGCTCTTAGTTCCGTTTTGTCTATGCCTCCCTAATTATCCCCATGTATATTTGGAAAACAGGATGTCATTCTTCATAGGGTCGAGGATGTGTCATCGTCATATAGTGTATCTGTAAGTCAAGAGAGAAGTCATTTGCATAATAACTAAAAGAATCATTCTAATCTATTATCTTATATGAAGTTTACATGTTGTCTCTATAGGCAGAAGATATTAGACTCAAAAATTTGATGTGTAAATTGGACTCTTTACCCGATGAGTTCGCAGCATTGAAGGCTGAGTTAAAGCCTCGGTTGACCACATCGAAGGATGATTTAATGTCTCGGATGACTAGATTCAAAGATGAGTTAAAGGCGGAGGCAAAGCTGGAGATGGAGATAATATTGGCTAATATTTCTAGAATGCAGCAAAGGCATCTGCAGATTCCCCCTCCCCCCCAAAAAAAAACAGCTCGCTGATGAAGGAGGTGGCAAACCGAACATATTTCATAGTCCTATAGTTGTGGATGAATTTAATTTAGAAGAAAAGGACCCAATTGGGTTTGAACATAAAAATGGAGTGGTCGGACCATCAATTGATACTTCCCCAATGGTTATATTCACATATGAGTTGAAGGCCGAGTTAAAGCTGGAGATGGGGGCAATATTGGCTGATATTTCTAGAAATGCAGCAAAGGCATATGCAGATTCCCCCCCCCCCAAAATAAATAAATAAATAAATAAGGAGCCGCTGAACCTTGCTTTAACAATGAATAGAAGAATTGTTACTTGCCCACACATTTTGCAGTAACAAATTCAATTACATTTATAGAAAATGTATACATTGCCTTAACAATGTTTCAAGGAACACATATCTTTTGTGTAGAAAATGGTGCTAGTCACAAGACAGACTCGAGGGGTGCATCTTTACATAAAGCATTTTAAACAGGGAGAAATTTCATATATAGGAAGCATATTAACAATTGAGCAGGTAACCTTTTGCCATCTTTTTGACTACTTTCCTAGTTTCCTTTGATTTTACATCCAATTTCATGTTATGACCAGATTTTTATTCCAATAAATAAGGACTCAATGTATTGGTACTGTGTTTGGTGAAAGTGAATGAACCTCAAGGATTAATATTAGACAACCCACGTGGAAAGTCAAAGCCAAAAAGAGAAGCAGATGCTATGGAAGTTGACAATAATTGAATGGTTTATTATGTCATGACATATTTTTCAAAAAATACTATTTTGAGTGTCATTTTTTGCTCTTTTCAGATTCAGGGATTACAAGTATTGTGTGCTAAACCAGATTTGCATGAGTGGTTGCAAATGGTGATTCCCAATTTTAGTGAATTTGAGACTTCAACGTTGAATGTCTTATAACAAAACAATATATGTGTACCAAATTTAAGTTACTTTATTATTACCTACCTTGTTTTGCAAACTTGTTATTCACACACTTAGTTTATTGCTACGATTGTAGTCATGATTGCAATTTACACATAATGTGATATATGCGATTTGGCATTTTTAGCGACCAAGACTCGATAAGGAGAATATCATTCTCATTTCTTTAATTTTTTAATGCTTTGACATTATCATTTTTAAATGGATAAATTGGATTCATGACTATGTTCACATGTAGGTTGCCTTAAGTTATATTGAACCTGATAGAATGGAGATGATAAAATGGCTAGCCTTGCACCAAACAAGCAAATAAATGTCATGATTTTGTCATTACAAAAGCGTTTGTTTTAGCACAAGAGGTAGTTACAAGGGAGGACTGAGAGCACTTAAATCGAAAGGTAGCATGGCAAGCCTATTGTCGGGACTCCCACTATAATGAGGCCAAATTTTGTCATCCAGCATCCTCCATTCAGGTAAGGAGAGGAACTCTTGCCCATGTAAATGATGCATTGGTGAATGTCCTTTGAAGACAACTATTGTCCTCACCTTGAAATGTAGGTAGTCAACTATGCAGGAGGCATGATGGTCCAAGAACTAATAGCTAGAATCGTTGCCTTTAACAAGCTTTATTTTGCTTAGTCTCAACCAGGACATAACTAGAAAGTAGAGGAGGCATTTACCAAGTGGGATTGTTACATAGTTATGTAGTTGTTTTAACTTGTCAAAAAAAAAAAAGAGACAACAAAACAAAACAAACAAGAACAAATTCTAATTTGATTCCCTTTTGAAAGTGTCAAATAAACTCATACAAGAAAAGGAAAGGGAGCAACAACATATGGTTCTAGAAGAATTTTAAAGAGTTGCAACATTGACGTAGTCTAAAAATTGCTCAATCTATTAGGAACGCACTTTAAAGATGCAAATTTTTAGCATTATAAATAAAGTGAACAATAAATATTTCAGTAAACCCTACAATGTCGTAGGATGACACCATTTTTTTCCTTTTCACATTCCCTTCTTACAAACAAATAAAATGAGTGTCTACTGTGAAGAAGGTAGAAATAATAGGCACAATAAAAAGAGTTAATCTTGAGGTAAACCTGATAAGTTTATGAGAACTGTAATTTAGTTACTTTTGTAGCATTGGTGCTTGCCTCTAATTACTTCTCGTCAATGAAAACTAAAAAATTGTGAGTGCCAACCACAGATCATAAGTAAATTAGGACAAGCTATGGGTTAATGTCTTTGTTCATTTGATTAAGCAATTGAGCAATTGTTTGGTGACTATGGCACTCTTACGTGCACTAAACATCTTTTAAATTATGGCTAGGTGCTCAGATCAATTAAATGGAGAAGATAAATTTGATTATAGCAACACAACTTTTCAATTAATATAAAACATAAAGACAAGTATTATGAATCAATAGTTTATGTACATAATGTACATTTTTTAATGTCAACAAAAGACCTACAAGTTTTGTTTGACTAACTACTAGGCATGGGCAAATAACCTAAGCATATCTAAACCATTTACAAAGCATTTGTAATTGTTGACATTATAATGTTAACAATTTGTATTAATATGAAACATAGAAATGACCACTACAACAAGAGATGCCTTAAAATTCAACATTATTTTGGGTAAACACTTATGTCTCACCCTTGACATGATCCATCTACTACAGACATTTTAATGAGGAAAACATAATATATGAGATATTTTATAAATAAAGGCTAGCCTTATGTGTTGCACCACCAATTACATCCTCTTCGACCATTTGAGTTGATTGTAATATCAGGTCTTCTCCAACCATACCATTATTTAAGATACTCAAAGTACACTACTTCAATAGGCAGGTAGCTTTTGGATATCCTGCCTTCCTACATATCCCACATAAGTAAGACAACTTTTTCCTTTCCTTATCAAAGCCACTCATACCTTTGGTTTACAGGAGTTAGGTCTTACACATGGTCATATTGGCCACTTGTTACATCAACCTGATTTAGTCTAACTTTGTCATGCAAAATGTTGCACGAGATGTCAAACCTTTGTTTTTTTCAAAAAAAACCTTTTGTGATCACCAAAAAAATAATATAAGTTTGGATGGTATAGATGAAAAAACTTATGTTTCATCCTAATGGATTTCTTTGTACATCTACTAGTGACAAGCAGTGTAATCACCATGATGATATTTATTGGATTTATGAAATTCATATTTCATTTTTTTTTTCATTTTCTCTCTGTACAACACAAATTCCTTTTTGTGCAAATCAATGACAAGGAACTATTTGTTGGCATGAGCTATAATCTAGAAAGATTTGTAGGATTATTGTTAATTAGGAGATTATGTGTTAATTCCTTATGTCTAGCTTTATCCATCTAGTTTATATGTGAGGTTCTTTAATACCAAAAGAAGATAGCTTCTTAATAAGGAAAAATCCATGTAATTTATCCGTTCATTATGGTATCAAAGTAAAGATCTAAAACTATGTTAAAAAGTAAAAGAAAAGGAAGGATGACAAAATCTACTGTCATGGTAAAGATATCTCAAGGTGTTTTATCCTTGTAGACCTATCCTCAAGAATAACCCAAATGTTGGCCCAAAACTTAACATCCTTGAATTAACAATTTAGAGCAGGACTATTGACATCAAGTTAAATGGTAATAACTATGGATTGTAGTCCCAAGTTATTGAGACATACATCTCAGGCAAAGATAATTTGGGCTATTTTATTGGGGATATTCCATAACTATAAGAAATGAATCCCATATTTAGGAAATGAAGGACAAAAAATTTAGTTGATAAAAGGATAGTTGATCAACACTATGGATTCTAAATTAATTGGTAATTATATTTAATTCCCACAACAAAGGTAGTATGGGATATCATAGCTATAACCTTCTTTAATGGTGCAAATACTTCATAAGTATATGATCTTAAGAGAAAGGGAAGTAAGAAGGAGGCTCCATTGAAAAATATTTCAATACCCTTCAAGGCTTATATAGGGAAATTGATTTTTTTATGTCCTAATCCATTAAAATGTGAAGTGGACATCAAAAAGTATAATGATATCATCTAGGAAGACAAACTTTGAACCTTTTTGGATCAACTAGATAATTGACTTGATAAAATTAAAGGGGATGTCCTTCAATTCCAATTGTTTCCCATAATCTAGTAGGCATATGTTATTGTTCAACATAAAGATCTTCAGCAAGCCATAATGTTAGCCAAAATGGACAAAGATTCTATTCTAGGAGCCGTAATGATATCTAAAGGAAAATTGAAACAATTATCCCTTGAGCCACTAAATGGTCAAAGGTTTAGTGCCTTAAAACTGAAAATACAAGAAAGTGAAGGAGGATGTACCCATTGTGGAAATCCAAAGCATACTTAAAAGACCTATTTTAACTACATGGATACTCAGAGTGGTGGCACGAATTGAAATCCAAGAAAGCAAGGTGGTGAGGTTAGAGTCAATCTAAGACAAGCTTCGTTAATTAACATTGGAATACAACCATAACTTTCACTTATACCTTAAGAGAAGAGAGTCAAGGTAAGTGATTTCTCTCATCAAGTAGCTACATTTGCCATAACATCCCATGACCCAAAAATCTCTGAAGAACCAAGTAAACATGGTTGGATTATTGATTTAGGAGCTAAGGAAAATATGATGCTTAATGGACAGAATTTCGTGAAACCAGCCAAACCAAAAGGAACCCACATTGCAAATGCTAATGGCATAAAGTGCCTGGTTACTAAAGTCAGGATAGTGGAACTCTTATCTTCTCTTCCCCTCTCAAACACACTTTTAGTTCCATCTTTTATAGATAAACTATTGTCTATAGGATAAATAATTAAGTATTTAAATTATTGTATATTGATCCATTCCACCTTCTATTTGTTCTAAGATATCCTTACAAAGAAGATTATTAGTTATGGTACTAAGTAGGGAGGGTTGTATTATGTTGATAAACTTACACCCAAGTGAGCATATAAAATGATATGAGTAAATAACAGAGAAAAGTAAGTTTGGTTGTGACATCGCCATTTGGGACACCTATCATTTTCATGCATGGAGACCTTATTCCCATGTTTATTTTTTGGTCTCTAAGAATCATAGCTCAAATGTGTAGTTTGTTTACTAACTAAGATTCATTGTGTTTCTTTTCCATTAAGTACTACTTAATGTCAAAAACCATTTTCATTTATTTATTCAAATATGTGGGGGCTAATGTCAATTGTGGTAGAATATAGTATTTAATTGTTTGTGACATTTGTCCATGATTGTACATACATGACTTGGCTTTACATTATTAAGAATGAAAGTGAAGTGTTTAATGTATTTTGTTCATTCCACACCTAATTTTCTAGTAACATTCAAATTTTATGATCAAATGACAGTGGAGAATACATCAACAATAAGTTTTAAAAGTACTTTGAACTATATGGTATGTTTCATAAAACAACTTATACTCAAACTCTCTAATAGATGATATTACCAATAGGAAAAATAAGCATATCCTAGAAACAATGAGAGATTTATTAACTTTAGCAAATGTCCCTGGACAATTTTGGATTGAAGCAATAATTATGGTGGTCTATGTGTTGAACAAGATGCCATCAAAGGTTCTAAACTTTAAGACGCTTGTACAAACTCTCTCACAATATGTGGCTCTTCCATCTATTTTAATACTTCCACCAATAATCTTCAGTTGTGTAGCTTATGTCCATATTCATAATAATCAATGGATTAAATTAGATTTTAATGTAGTTAAGTATGTTTTTCTAGGGTATAAAGCCTATCAGAAAGAATACCAATACTTTGATCCAAGCATTAAGTGATGGTATATTTTTATGGATGTTACTTTCATAGAGACAAAAAATTCTTTGAAAATTTAGAAATGTCTATAGAGGGATCCAACAATGTGATGGAATGATGAGAGGTCTGGTATGGTTTTGTTGATTCTCACATAGAAACAGATTCAATAAAACTAAGTGAACAAGACCATCTTTCACCATAAAGGTACTACTTAGACAAGAGAAGAAGGAACTTGTGAAGCGACTCATTTATAAGCTCTTGAACAGCCCTTTCTTAGCAATACCTAGTTTATAGTGCACAACCCATCTCTGAAGAATAATCCTAAGGTACAAAACACAAACTCTTTTCTTCATGACTTTAATAATTATTCTAATAGGTATAAATTGTCTTTTAGATATACAAACATATGGTGTTGATTATCAAGAAACATTATCTTTAATGGCAAAACTAAACACTCTTGAGGTCCACTTGTCTTTAGTAGCAAATCTTGATTAGCATTACACTAATTTGATGTTAAGAATGCTTTCCTTCATGAGCGTTTAGTAGAAGAATTTTACATGGATATTCCACTAGGTTTTTGTGCATCAAAAGGAATATGGTGTGTAAGTTACAAAAGGCATTGTATGCTATATAATAGTCTCAAAGAGCATGGTTCATAAGGTTTAGTGAGGCTATAAAGAGATATGGCAACAAACCAAGTAATGCAAACCACATTTTATGACATAAAATGAGTAAGCTAAAACTTTATGGACCAAAAGGACTATCAGAAGCCAAAAAAAAAAAAAAAAGTCAAAAGCCTAAAGAAAAATTCCAAAAAGCTTGACTTTTGAATATAATTTTATTATTTAGGATACAATTTCACTATTTAAACTTCTATGAAATTATTTAAGAAATTTTATTTTTTATTTTTAATTATTTTCTATTTAATTAGATATTGTTCTAATTAGTTGTTAAAGTATTTTCTCATTTAGATTAGAATATTTTTCCAATTAATTAGTTAGTTTTACCTATAAATATATATAAGTTCAAAAGGCTAAAGCATTATAATGAATTACATCATAATAAAATATTGTCTTATCTCTATTTTTTTCTTTAAGAAATATTATTCTTTTAGGCTTAATTGAAGTATCAGTCTTATTTTAGCCAAATGTTGCGTCAAATGGTATTAAAGCAGGTCTTGCTTATTCTGATGGCAGCATGAGACAAAGGGAATAGTAACCATCCTACTAACGAAGATTAAGGGATACCATCCATCTAGATAACCATCTATGCCTAGGAGACAACACTACAAAGCCTTGGCCAGGGGTTTGATTGATTATATCATGGACTATAAGTCATTAATAATTGACTTGAAGCTCTTTAGGTAGGAGATACAAATAAGAATCTGAGAGACTAAAGGAATCAAACTAGAGATTTTGCTTGTAGTCAACCTCTTACCTAAACAGTCCCTACTAATCAACATAAGTGTTAACCCTATATGGTGGATTTTGATGAAGAGACAAATATACCTAGGCATTAGGATTATGCAACAAATTTTGATAATGAAGATAATGATTTTGACGAATATCCAAACTATATCAAGTATTAATAATGATGACCCTGACATCCTAGAATGTCAAATGAATTTTGGCTAATAATAAATATTCCTATTTTTATGGTGAATTCAATATTGAAAATTTTATGGATTGATAACCAAAGTAGAAAGATTCTTTGATTACATGGAGATTCCTAAGGAGCAAAAGGTTAAATTAGTTGCTTGTTGATTAAAAGGAGGTGCTTTTGCTTAGTAGGAATGAATAAAAGACCTTAGTAGAATAGAAGAGAAAGGTCCAATTAAAGACTAGTATAAAATGAAGCAACTTCTTAAAGGAGCGTTTCTTTTTTTAGAAATACTAATGTAGCAATCAAGGCAACTTGTTAGTTCATGAATACTTACTAGAATTTTTCATATTGTCTGAGCACAATAACAAGATGAAATTAGAAAGCTAGCAAGTCTCAAGATACTTTGATAGATTAAAACTAGTCATCCAAGATAAAATTAAAGTTCAAATGTTGCTAAACACATATAAGATCAAGAATATAACATTAAAAGTTGAGATGATGTTGCAAGAAAAAAATAAGTTTCAATCTTATTGTAAGTTTTATGTTAAATGTAATAAGTTTGTTGCAGAAAAGGAAAAGCAGAAGATGTGAAGCTAGCTAAAAAGGGCAATAACTGACAAAACTACAAGCAAATAATTGCTGATTGAAAAGGGTGCAATTCAGAATGTTAATCCCTATAAGAAGCTTACACCAAGTAAGTGCTTTAAATGAAATGAGGTAGATTATTGTTCCATTAATTACCTATGTCAAAAAATAATGAATGCAGTAGAGCATAAGGAGGCAATTGAAAATAAAGGTGAGGAAGTCTACTACTGCCCCGATAGTGAGGAGTGTGATTGCGAAGATGACAAATTTGTATATGTGGAAAAAAATGATGCTAGGTCCTAAACATGAGGATAATAATCAACGAAACAAGTAATTTATAATTAAGATAAAACTGTTAAGAAATTGTAATTACTAGCAGAAAAACACCCGAATCCATACACTATTAGGTGAATCAAATATTTGGAGAAATCTAAGTAACTTAACAGTGTAAGGTTCATTTCTCAATTAGCTAGTACATAAATGAGGTCTATTGTGATGTTGTAGACATAGGCACCTACCACTTATTATTTTGACAACCCTACCAATTTGATGTTGATGCTCAACACTTAGACTAAAAAAATGTCTATAAACTTAAGAAGAATAAAGTGAAATATACATTACTACCTATAAAAGGAGGATCTCGACTTAAGACTTCTCAAGTATAGGGTAGGACTTTCTTAACATTCTCCTATTTCTTAACAATTTTTTCTTATCAGCTAGTGTCATAACATCACCTTTAGCAACATAGATAAAGCCACTAACAGTAGACTTAAACATATCAAGACCAAGTAACATTAGATATGGGAGCATTTTATTCCACCATAACTAATAATTCTATCCATTAAAAGTATGAATGCCCTTGTTATTAACATTGTTCATGTTGTCCATGATATCAATCAGTAGTAAAGATAAAAATTCACAATAACAATAAATAACTTCAGATCAAAGTAAGTAAATTGGATCAACAAAGGAATTGACTCTAATACCATTTGATGAGGACCTTTTCAGGTCTCACACTGAAAAGGGGAAGGGGTGAATCAGTGTAAGACTTACACTTTTTACAAATTTTTCCATATTAACCTCTGTGACTTGTTACTATCGATGATCCAATTTTTTATCTTTCTCCTTTATGTGAAAGTAGTCGTATGAATATTAATCAAATGCAAGCACCCAAAAACACATGACAATTTTTATGTGATTCATCCATAATGTGTGAAATACATCCACAATGTGATAGGATCACTTCTAAATTACACAATCCACTTTTATTATCAAGGGATATAGTTTGGTTGTGGAAGGATCACTCCTTAACCAATTGTGGAAAGACTACTTCTTAACCACTTACAATGATCTCTCAATCACTTAAAGGTTTGATCTCTTGATCACTAAATGAGATGATCTCTCGATCACTCTAAGGGTATCCCACCCTTTTCAACAAGTTTATTAAGAGTTTAGTAACTAACATTTTCTTGAGAAAGATTACACAATGCGCATAGGTTACTAGTGCAGAATGCAGATCTTCTCCTTTGTCTTTGCTTAAGTTTTATCGGTCTCTTCTCTGCAGGTTATCTTTATTGCTTGTTATCTTTGTTGTAGGTTCTCTCCTATTATTGATTCTCTTCGTTGCAAGTTCTCTCCCTCTATTACCGGTGTTGCCTTACTTACTGCCTCGACAGGATCTCTCTTCTGCTATTAGTGCTACCTCCCATATTACATTGATAGGTTCTCTCCTCCTACTACCGATGCTACCTCCTTTGGCCTTAATAGGTTCTCTTCCCCTGCTGCTAGTGCTGCCTCGACAGGGTCTCTCCTCTGCTACGGCAAGTTACTGAACTTATTACTGGGGCACACTTTCTCCTCTACTACTACAAGCTGTCGGACCTACTACTATTGTTGCTTGCATATGTTGCTATCGCTACTTGCACGTGCTATTATTGCTACCTATATGTGCTGTTATTGCTATCTACACATTCTGTTATTATTGCCTGTACGTGCTGTTATTGCTGCCTGCTCGTGCTATTATTACTGCCTACAAATGCTGCTATTGCTACTTGCACATTTTGGTATTGCTGCCTATATGTGTTACTATTGTTGTTCACACACATTTTGTCTACACATGTTGTTATCACTGCCTACACATTTTGTTATTGCTGTCTACATATGCTGCTATCATTGCTTACACATTTTGCTATCACTACTTGCATATGCATGGGCTATTATTACTGCTTGCATGTTTTGCTAGTACTGCTTATGCATGCTGCTAGTATAGCCTGCTAGACTTGCTATTGGTGCTACAATTGCTTGTCTTACCTACTAAACTTACTGTTGGCACTGTAATTACTGGTATAGCCTACTAGACGTGCTACAATTTTTGGGATCATTTGCTGGACTTGCTACTGGTGCTGTAATTGTTAGGATTGCCTATTGGACCTACTGCTGGTGTTGCTATAGCTGGGATTGCCTACTGGATGTGTTGTAATCATTGGGATTGCTTACTAGACATGTTGTAATCGCTAAGATCACTTATTGGTTATTATAGGTTTCCGTTGGAGTTACAGATAACTATTGATGTTGTAGGTTGTTGTTAGTATAGCAGGTTACTACTGGTTTTTGTGGGTTGCAACTGGTGTTGTGGGTTGCTAGTTTGCTTGCACCTTTGGCCAAAGCTTACTGCTACTTTTGCTGCAATAGGTTCCTTCTCCTTTTGGTTAGTCGGCTACTACCTTTTTCTTTCTTTGGTATGGCTGCTGCACACCATTTCTTTTAGTTTGATGTGGTTGTTGCACACATTTTCCTTTGCTGGTTTGGTGTGGTTGTTAGATACTACAACCTCCTTGATTGGTTTGGTTTTCTAATTATTGCTCTCTTTAGTGTGGCTAGTTGCTACACCTTCTTCTTGGTGTGGCTAGCTATTGCTCCTCTCCTTGGTGTGTTCGATTGTTGCACCTCTCCTTGCTTGCAACTCTTTTTGCTGTTTACCTCTCCTTATGGTTGCCTTTATGTTTGCCATTCTCTCTTAAAAAATCTGTAGCACACACACTTGTCTTGTAGGGTGCATGGGGTTATTTATAGAGCCTTGAGATTAAGGTACACAATCATCAACAACTAACATTGATTCCTAAAGGTTACCTTACAATCAATGGCCATATTTGATTCTTAAAATTTAAGGTCAATAGTCAAGGGTCAACAATCAGCCTTGACCCCTAAAATTTAGGGTCAACAGTTAACATTGACTCATCAACTTCAAGGTTGACCTGCCATCACCAGTTTTACCTAATAACCCCTCTGCATCTAAATGAAATTCATAACATCAAATCAACATATACAATTATGTGAGATAGTGTTGACAATAAATCCAATATTAGCCATCAAAGATGGGTTCAATAGACATTATGTTTATTGTTGTTAACAAGTTCTCTAAAATAGGCTATGTGATTCCTTACAAAATGATGTTTAATGCCTTAAGTGTAGCTCAACTCTTCTTCAAGGAAGTAGTACACTTACATGAAGTGCTTAAATCCATCATTTCTGACCGTGATACAAGATTTCTTAGTCACTTTTGGATCATTTTATGGAAACTATTTGATTCATCCTTAAGGTTTAACAATACGTTCACCCCAGATAGATGGTCAAATTGAATCACTTAATAAGATCTTAGGTGATCTTATTTGAAGTATTTGTGAAGACAAGTTGAAGCAATGGGACTTTGCCTTAGCTCAAGCTAAGTTTGCATATAATAATACAATACACAATGCTACAAGAAGTCTCCTTTTTCTATTGTTTATACTAAATGTCTACAACATGCTTTAGATTTGGTTAGATTTCCTCAAGCCCTAAACCTTAGCATTACAGTTAAGCAACTTATAGAATAAGTGCAATTTATCTGAGCTAAGATAAAACAGAAGTTAGAGATCATTAATGAGAAATACAAAAAAAACTGTGAGCAAACATCGAATGAGTCAGTTGTTTCAAGAGAGTGACTAGGTAATGGTGTTCCTTCTTAAAGAGCTATTCCTTATTGGTTCCTATAACAAGTTATAGCCTTAGAAGTATGGTCCTTATCAGCAGTTAAAGAAAATTAATAACAATGCATATGTGATCCATCCTCCTCCAGAATGGGGAATTTCAAGGACCTTTAATATTACAAATATTTATATATTTTATTCAATAGATAAGCCTCTCTCTCCAAACCATGACTTAAGCTTGAGGATAAATTTCTCTTAAATTGAGGAGATTAAAATAGAATAGATAGCCCAAAACTTTATAAATCATAGGGTTTATTAAAAGTCCAAAGGAACATTCCAAAAAACTTTATTCCTGAAGATAATTTTACTATTTAGGATATAATTTCATTATTCATAACTCTATAAAATAATTTAAGAAATTTATTTTCTATTTTTAATTATTTGATATTTAATTAAATATTTTTCTAATTAGTTATTAAAGTATTTTTCCATTTAGATTAGAATATTTTTCCAATTAATTAGTTAATTTTATTTATAAATATGTATAAGTTCAAAGGGTTAAAGCATTTTAGTGAATTACATATCAATAAAGTATTTGTTTTATTTCTATATTTCTCTTTGAGAAATATTATTCTCTTAAGTTTAATTGAAGTATTAGCTTTTTTCCTGCAAAACATTGCATCACTTTGCTCTTAAAACATGGGAAAGGAATGGTGACGACAGTTATCATTTATGCTAATGATATGATAATCACAAGAAATGGTACCAAGGAAATCACTAATTTAGAAAAACAATTTGCAAAAGAGTTTATAATGAAAAATCTTGTAGGGTTGAAATATTTCTTAAGCATCAAGATAGTGCAATCAAAGCAAGGCATTTTTCTTTTACAAAGGAAATATGTTCTTGATCTTTTAACAAAGACAAGAATGCTAGATTGCAAATCCACATACTTTAATAGTTTAGCATCATGGATTGGGACAAAGTTTGGATTTAAGTTTAATGGACAAGAGAGGTAATAGCAATTAAAAGGAAATCGATATACTTGTCTTATGCTAAACCAAACATTGCATACTTTGTTAGCTTGGTGAGTTAATTGATGTTAAATCCTAATGCAAATCATATGAATGTGGTGTATCAAATCTTGAGATACTTAAAATCAGTCCTAAAAAAAGGTCTTATATTCAAAAAATATAGTCATTTAAACATTGAGGGGTATACAAATGTAGATAGGGCTAGAAATGTTACTGATAAACGGTCTACCTTAGGGTATTTCACATTTTTTACTAGCAATCTGGTTACTTAAAGAAGTAAAAAACAAAAGGTAGTTGCCTTAACAAGTGTAAAGGTTGAGTTCAGAAGCTTGGTGAGAGGACTATATAAGTTGCTTTGGCTAAGGAGTTTATTAGAAGAAATTGAATTTTTACAAAATGTTTCTATAAACTTATATGGCAACAGTAAGCTTGCAATTAAGATTACTCAAAATCAAGTTAAACATGATTACATTAAACATATGGAAATAAACTAGCATTTTATCAAGAAAAAGTTATAATAGGAGATTAGTTGGCTTTATTTTGTGCAATTAGAGGACCAATTACAAGTAAAGTCTTTCATAGCTTATCAGTCAAGTTGGGCATTAGAGATATTTATATATTAGCTTGAGAGAAAGTGTTGGTGTGAGCTAGAGATTTTTAGGATTATTGTTAATTAAGAAATTATGTTGTAATCCCTTATGTTTATGTGAGGTTTTGTAACATAAAAGAAGATAACTTCTTAATAAGAAAAAACCCACGTAATTTATTTTTTCATCATTATTTTTTGCCTTTTTATGCAGTGAAAAGATATTACTTCCAAAATTGTATCATCCGATTTTCAATAGAAGGCTTAAGATTGCTTAAGTCCCTAATATCCAAATTAGGGAACCATAATTTCAATTCCATGGTATCTACCAAGTTTATAGTAGCCAAGTTACACCTTGTGTAAGTTTGTACTTTTCTCTATGTTTTGATATCTGTGTAATTCATGAACTATTATTGTTTGATTTTTAAAATTCCACTTCCTGCTTCTCTTAATTCTTTTCAAGGAAGATGAAAAGGATCATCAATTATGTATTCGAACTCAATTTTATTTTCAAATTAATTCATTTGTAAGTTTTCTTTGTGTCTTAATTTAGATTTAATAATTTTTCAAAATGAAATACTTACAAGATATATAAATTACAAGAGTGAAAAAAGGGTAAAGCTGACTTTTTAAAGGCTACTACATATCAAATTATTGATGATGATTATATTGATCATGAAAGAAGACTTATGTTTTTTAGTTTAGATTTTTTAACCTTTAATTGGATCTAAACTAGCTCTCCTTGGGTTGCCACTTGCAATCTCATCTCTCTTAACTTTGATGCAATCAATTTCCTCTGAATTGGAAAAAATAAATAAAGTGTAATTTTGTGAGTAGAAAAAATAATTAGAGGAAATTCGGAAATGAATTGGCAAGCATGTTTTACATATTTATTAACAATTTGTTTTTATAAAATCATGAACTTTCTTGCAAAAAAAAAACTTACATGGATTTTTTAAAAAGATAATATTTTGTGTTTTGTAAATCTCACTCGTTACCTCACTCTAACCCCTTTCTAATAGAATTTCTTTATCCACTAATATTGTCTTATATAAATATCAATATTTTTGAAACAAAAAAATAATTAAAAAAATTGGTGAACTCCTCTAAAAAAAATTGACTCTTATTATACTCCTTTTCATACATTTTCCTCTTTTTGTTTTTAACATTGGTTAATATGTTGAGTTTCCTAACACCAAGTAAATATATTTTAAAGTTTTTGCACTTACTTTCTTTTATATATTTTTTTAACAAGGAATGAATTTTTAAAAGGGAGTTAAGTTTACTCACACATATTTTAAGTAATTACTCAAATTAGGCCTTTTTTATTCAAATATCACCTTTTAAAGTAATTTGCTATTTAAATTATGTAAATTATGTAAAAAAATTAAAATTTAAATAACAATATAATTAATTTAAGTAGTTACTCAAATTGAAAATTTTTATTCAAACATAACATTATTTTATTTATTGTTAAATTTTGAATAAATTACAAAAAGTATGTACAAAGACTTTAAATTTGAATAATAGTAGGATATATTTAAGCAATCGTTTAAATAAATAATATTTTTTTTCAAATCTAACATATTTTCACTTTTTTTAAAAAACAATTAATTAACTTGTTACTTGAATTGTATAAATTGCATAAAAAATTTAAAATTTATATAACAATATAATATATTTGAGTCGTTACTCAAGTTGAGCATTTTTTTATTCAAATATAATTTTTTTATTTATTCTTTAATTTTGAGTATTTTTTAATTAAATTATAAAAATTATATAAAAAATTTAAATGTAAATAATTTTAGAACTCATTTAAATAATTAATTATTAAGATATTTTTATTTAAATTATATTTATTTTACTTTAAATAATCTATTTTTTAGGTATTAAATAATTTTTTAAAAACAAATTATCTTTATTTTTCTAAAAAAAGAGTCAAACTAAATTTATTTATGTTACAAATATTTATTTTTAAAATTTTTTAATATAATAATAATTATTATTAATTAACTTGTTATTAGGCATGATCGTAGATAAATTTATTGATCAAATTTGTACTACACATGACACATCTTTTGTCTTGTGATTTGATTCCGATGGCACATGGCATTGTCGAAAATAATTGTTTTAAAGCGCCCGAGACAAGGAGTGGATGACACAACAGCTTTTGTGAGAGTAAATTTGCTGATCAACTTTTCTTGCACATAACATGGCCTCGTTTTGTGATCTGATTCCAATGGCACATGACGGCCTTGTTTTCGGACGAATTTAAAAGCTGCTCATGCCTACGCATTTGCTGCGTTAGATGTCCGTTGCTTTGGAATTTGGGGTAGTGTACAGCGTACGGCACCAATGCCCTTTGGTCAGAAATCGAGAGTCTGAACACTCAGATGCCCTTTGGCCTGCCGTCAGATATGAAACAATTGTTGCACTGAATGCAGTCACTTATTCTGTGATATTATTTATATTAATTTATTGTAAATATTTAAAATATATTTATAATTTTATTTTAAATTATAGTTATTTATTAAAAATTAATAATTTTTAACATCGTGGAAGATATCGTTGAGGAGTACAATAACAACAAAATTAATAAAACCCGTCCGGATCAAAAATTAAAATAAAAAAATAATAATAAATAATAAAACTCATAAAGAAATAAAAAACATGGTTTATTTTTATTTTTAACCCTTTGTTTCAATTTTTTATCTTCCCCATGTTTGCTAATTTTATTTAACGCTAATCATTGTACTTTCTACAGCAATTTCACCCATCATAACCTTTTGCCATATTCCCTGCTCACGTTAAGCGCGATGGTCACTGATTGACTTGAACCATCATCGGCCATGATCTCAACCACGTGGCTTCCCTTTTTGTTTTTAGGTTTTTCCTTAGGTTATAATTAAGGTATTTATTAATTACACTTTCATTTTATAGCATCAAATTTATTCACATATATTTTAAATAATTATTTAAATTAAAATTTTTATTTAAACATAAAATTTTATAATAATTTATTATTTAAATTATGTAAAAAATTTACATTTTTAATAATAAATATAATTTATTTAAGTAATTATTCCAATAAAATATTTATTTAATTCATATATAGTATTTTCAATTAATATTTTTAATTTTAAGTAATTTTTTACTTAAATTACAAAAAAAATAATATGAAAAGAGTTTAAATATAAATAATACAATAACATATTTAAATGATTGCTTAAATATAATATTTTTTATTTAAATTTGACCTATTTTTACTTTTTCTTAAATTTTAAGTAACTTGTTACTTAAATTGCATAACTTATGTAAAAAGATTTAAAACCTAAATACAATATGATTTATTTGAATAGTTACTCAAGTCGAATATTTTTAATTAAAATATAAATTTTTTATTTATTCTTGAAATTTGAATAACTTTTACTTAAATTACAAAAATTATGTAAAAGACCTTAAGTTTAAATAATATTATGGCCTATTTAAGTAGCCACTTAAATAAAATTTTTTTATTAAAATTTAGCCTATTTTTTATTTTTCTTAAATTTTGAGTAACTTGTTACTTAAATTGTGTAAATTATGTAAAAAGACTCAAAATTTAAATAATAATATGATTCATTTGAGTAGTTACTTAAGTTAGATTTTTTTTATTTGAATATCATCTTTTTATTTGTCATTAAATTTTGAGTAACTTTTTACTTAAATTACAAAAGTTATGTAAAAATTCTTTAAATTTGAATAATGTTAAAACTCATGATTAGTTGATAAGAAGTCACTTAAATAATTATTTAAATTATATTTACTTTCATATGTGTCCTTTTTTTTTTAATAATCATACATTTTATGTATTAAGTAACCCTCAAAAGAGGAGTTACTTTACTCTCTTAAAAGAAAATCAAATTATATTTCTCCTTAATATTTATAAAGTAGTATCATCATTTTAAAAAAACCATAAAATATTATGATCATTATATAATTTAGAGTTACTTAATAATGTTATCTATTATCTTAATAATAATGGTACCATTATTTTTTTCTTTAAAGAAAAGTTGAGATTCAAATCCTAATTGAACTTATAGTTAAATATCTTACCACCAAACTTTCATCTCTCATGACATAGACATTTTCTATTAAAAAAATAAAAGTAAATAAAGGCTACGTAAACTTTACATTTATACTCAAAAAAAGTTTACCATCTTTTTTTTAATAATTTTTTTTTTTTTACTTTTTATTTGTAAAAATGAAGTATGTCAAATACTTTACTAATATCATTAGGTCAATTGTTATTGTTGTTGTTGATATTATGCACTTAAATTATTTGTTTTTTTTATATATATATATGACATTGGGTAGATTTAATTGTCTTAAATAGTAAATTAAATTATAAATGTCTATTAGTTAGATTTAATTGTCTTACATTGTGTTAGATTTATTGACCAAAAATCAAAAAAGAAAAAAATAAATAATAACTTAACAATTACTAATAAGATACTTTGACGAGACACTCAAAGTTTATGGTTTATCCAATTTTTATTATTTTTTGATAAATTATGTTCACTCAACTCATTACTCCTTTCTATTTAAATCACTAAACATTTTGTTGCTAATTTTATTTAACACTAATAATTATACTTTTTACAACAATTTGACATAAAGTTATTACATGACTTAACCTATGCAACAGTCATGATCTCAGCCATGTGGCTTCTCTCTATTTTTTTCCCTTTGCTTTTCACATTGGAAGTTTAGTAAACAAAGATAATGAATTGTTTAGATCTCATTAAAGAAAAGTGAATTCCTTAACATATATTTGTAATTTTTATTTTTAATTGTAAAAATGTAATAAATGACTGTAAACGTGTAATCAATAATAATTATTATAATATAACATAATATTTTTTATTAAGATTTCCCTATCTTGCATCAAAAAATTTGTATTGTATAATATTTATTTATTTATTTTAATTTTAATCATTTAAATTAATTACTTAATCAAAATGTTAATCATAGTTTACACGTATATTTATAAAGCAATGATTACATTGAATTCATATGATGGGCAAAGTTTGCTTCGTAGTATCTTTAACTTTAAAACAATGAAATACATATATATATATATATATATATAACATGAAACCTTTATACTTTTAGGATTTAAAATTACATCTTGTCCTAATTAAAAATTAAAAAAGATAATAAAAATGAGATTTAGAAAAACTTATAATTAAAATTACTAAATTAAAAGTATGAAGCAATAAATTTTATTTATCCAAGTACCAATGTGGGTTTACAAACAATGCCACATAGGCTTGGGACATTAGATCTAATTCTTAAAATAAGATTAATGCAATTGTTAATTATACTCTCACTTTAAAACTTTAAATTTATTCACACATATTTTAAGTAATTATTTAAATTAGGTCTTTTTTATTTGAATATAGCTTTTTTGAATAACTTATCACTTAAATTATATAAATTATGTAAAAAAAACTCCAAATTTAAATAATAAATATAATTTATTTGAGTAGTTATTCAAATCAAACTTTTTTTATTATGCATATGACACTTTTTTATTTATTCTTGAATTTTAAGTAACGTTTTACTTAAATTATTAAAATTACATAAAAGAACTTTAATTTTGAATAATACTATATTACTTATTTAAGAAATCACTTAAATAAATATTTTACTAAAATCTAACTTATTTTTACTTTTTCTTAAATTTTAAGTAACTGATTACTAAAATTACATAAATCACGTAAAAATGATTTAAAATTTAAATAACAATATGATTTATTTGACTAGTTATGCAAGTTAGGATGTTTTTTTATTCAAATATGACCATTGTTATTTATTCTTGAATTTTGAATAATTATGTAGAAATTGTTTTTATTCAAATTTAACTTATTTTTAATTTTTTTTAATTTTTGAGTAACTTGTTACTTAAATTGTGTAAATTATATAAAAAAAGACTTAAAATTTAAATAATAATATGATTTATTTGAGTTGCTACTTAAGTTAGGTGTTTTATAATTCAAATATGATATTTTTATTTATTATTAAATTTTAAGTAACTTTTTACTTAAATATATAAAATTATGTAAAAACTTTTAAAATTTGAATAACATTAAAACTCATAATTACTTAATAAAAAGTCATTTACAAAATTATTTAAATTATATCTTTTTTATTTAAATGTGACCTCTTTTACTTTAGGTAATCTTACTTTTTAAGTATTAAGTAACTTAAAAAAGATAATTTACTTTACTCTCTTAAAAGAGAGTTGAATTAAAATTTCCCTTAATATTTATTAAGTAGTAACATCATCTTTAAAAAAATCACATAAAACATAATAATCATCATATGATCTAGAGTTACTTAATAATGTCATCTATTGTCTTAATAATAATGATATTAATAATATATCAAATTTGAATTTTATAATGTATTAAATTATTTAAAAAAGATTTATTCAAATCCTAATCAAATTTGTAATTAAATAAGTATTTACTATCAAACTTTCATCACTCATGGTATAGACATTTTTTACTAAAAAATAAAAATAAATAAGAGTCATATAAACTTTTGAAGTTTCTAACTTCTTCTTAGAATCTACTAGTTTGT
The DNA here is from genome assembly GCA_037897445.1 of Ceriops zippeliana. Taxonomy (NCBI): domain Eukaryota; kingdom Viridiplantae; phylum Streptophyta; class Magnoliopsida; order Malpighiales; family Rhizophoraceae; genus Ceriops; species Ceriops zippeliana. Next base: position 191,688 of record JBAPLH010000759.1, read on the forward strand.
GATACTGAGAGGGGAGTGAATTAGTATCACCACAATTCGTAATTCGTAGGTAAGTGAACAACTTCAACCTCTTTTTAAAAGTGAACTCCTTTTCAAACTCGATTAATGTAGATTTATTGCTACCTACTAATAATAATAGTCCTCAAAGTCACTTTTCAGACACCTTACTTAATAAATAATTCAGATGTTCTTGTTTAGGTTTTCGTTAGGTTATGGGTTGGTTGATACTTTAACTGCGTTCACAACTCAATTCAAAACACAAACCGTAAGGTAAATTAAGGACACACGAGATTTACGTGGTTCTGTCAACGTGACGTACGTCCACGGTGGTAGGGACTCTCCCTTATAGAGACTATCCACTATACTTGAGAATTCTAGTTGCAATGTATGTCTCAATCCTCTGCTCCTTTCAATATTGTAATTACTAAGCAAGTACAATACAAAGAGTGTCACTTATTGTGTCTACCTTTCTTCTAACTTGTCTTGCCTCTATTGAATTGAAAAGCTAATCCATTGCCGCTTAAAAGTTCATCGCGATGCTCTCTAACCTCTTTTGAAAAAATCTGGAAATACGTTAAGCCATTATTCACCAAATTCCTTCCTTACGTTATTTCACACAGCTCCTACTTTCACTGTCTTACTATCTCCCTGTCTCCTTCTCTCATGGCTTTACTATTTCACGGCCTACCCTCACCTATCTGTTTCACACCTCTTTTGGCCGTATCAGATTTTCTCCCTTTACTGTAGGGTTTTTCTCTTTTGTTCGATCTGTTGTCCAGTCATCCAACCCCTTCAGCCGTCTCCTCTTTTCTCTATTTTTGCCGACTGTTTTCGTTCAGCCCCCCTTCAGCTATCTCCTCTTTGACCTTCTCTCTATTTTTCTCTTTCTTTACTGCCAATGGTATTTTTGGTCGTGTTTTCTCTCCTTCCCTGGTGGTCTGTTTTTGGCCTTGTCAGGTTTTTCCTCTCCTTCTCCGTCACTCTAATTTGGCCATATATGTCTTTGGCATCCACCCACCTTCGACCATCTCTATCTCTCTTTTGTAGTGTCGTGATATCTCCTCACCGATCGCTGGTGTGGCTATGGTATGCCATTCCTCACAGGTTTCTCTCTCTTGCTGTCACACGGTTTGCTCCGATTTGCTCAATCTGCTGACCTCTCTGATTTCTAACCGGTGGCTTCATTTTCTGTGTCTTTCCATCAACGGCTGCTACTCTTCTCCCTTTTTCTCTCCTTCGTTCGACAGCTTCTGTTCACTCGACGGTTACACTGTTCACTATGACTACTTTTATATTTTGTCGTCCCCTGTTCTGCCATTTGCTTGCCATCGGTGTGCTTTAGCTGTATGTTGTGTTTTTCTGTCTATTTTGCCATCTATACACTTTTGTGTTTTGCCGTGTACTCAATTGTGTTGGTATTCCCCTAATTTTGTCTTCCAAGGTCTTTATATACTCTCTTCCATGAAATCTTAATAGGGCTTATGTAGCGGATTTATGTTCTTGCCCCTCCAAGGCTTATGTGGCAAATTTACGTTCTTGCCTTTCCATGTAAATTTACCTTTTTGCCCTTCCATATGGTTTTACTTTCTTGCACACTTAAACCTAGTTGACAACAATTACAACCCCTACAAGGCTATGGGAATAATAATCTCCCCCTTTGTAATTATTGGCAACACTCATAACAAAAGCCATTATGCAGCAGTTTCAACTCCCTCTTAATATGCACTCCCCCTTCCTTAACAGCTCCCTCTGCACTGTTGCTTCTCTCCCCTGCCAACCAATTATAAATCTAAAAAACTCACAAAATAGAGATGGAGGATTCACTTGATTTTCAGGCTTGTGGAGGCATTTGCACAGATAGACTCAATCTGTGCTTTTCAAACAGCTCTGTGGACAAAGATTTAGTTAGATCTTGTGTAGCTTCTTCAACAAATTTAGGTTTAACTTGTGAGAATAAAGCAGTAGCTCCCACAATTCTTCTTCTTATTGTAACTCCTGCTGATGGGTCACCTATGATATGATTTTCTTGATGAGCACTGGTCCATTTTTTCTTTAGTTTTCTTTCTTACACAGTCTTAGTTGCAAGAGGATCTCTTTCTTCATCAATCACATACAAATTTCCAACTATTCTCTTCCTGGCTGCAATAGTATTGCCTTCTTTACTCTTTACCTAGTAACCTGTTTTTGTGAATATTACCTTATGGTTTTCATTGCATAGTTTGCTGACAGATGCTAGATTATATCTGAGTCCTTCAATGTGCAAAACATCTTTCAACTTTCCTTTGCCAATGTTTACTGACCCTTGACCATTGATGTTGAGCAAATCATCATTGCCAAACTTGACTATGCCTTTTCTTGATTTGTTTAACTTTGATAATTTACTCGTCTCCCATCGTGTGCGAAGTGCATCCACTATCAAGGATCCACTGCTTATCCTTGAAATCAGCCTTTAATGCAATTTCAACTATATTAGCCACCTCCCTTTTTGCTCTATATTCCTTCTTTTGAACTAACTTAAAGATAGCTTTCTCTTTTTTCTCAGCTTTGACTACACCGCTTATTTTTACTGTGTCACTGAGTGCCTTCTCTTGCTCAGGGAGAAGTGTCATGCATCTCTTGGCATTATGGCCATCCTGCCCACACCTTTCACACTGTTCCAAATTTGCCAATATAGCAAACTTGTTCTTTGAAACTACTAGTTTGAGCTTCCACCAACAATCCTCGTTAGTGTGTTCTTACCTTTTAAGTATGTGCAAGAACTCATGATAGATGTTCTCCTCTGAGTTTTGTATTGTCTCCCCTTGTATGCAACGTCGTATTTTCTCAAGTTGGAAACATATACTGGCCTTCTCTACCAGCAGTTACTCACCTTATGACCCTAAACTCCATAATAAAGGTAATGACCTTGAAAATGCCTCTTCTTGGGTCTGATCACAACTTGTCTTCTTCTGTTCATCACTTGTTGTGTAGACAAAGTAGCTGGCTTTTTTTGCTTGTGTGACTTTTATTTCAATCACCTTCTTCTCCTTCTTCTGTTCAACCATTGCCCTTGACTCGCTGACTTTCTTTTCTTTTTAAGATGTAGCAGCTATGGGTTGCTGCTTTTTAACCATATATATCATTTTTGGCCTTGGCTTTGGTTTGATAACTGTCTTCTTTTCTTCAATTATCTTCTCCTAAGTCACAACCTTCTCTTTCAACTTCTGTGACAAAGTCTCATTCACTTTAGTCCGTGTAGCCTCAGATTGCTGCACTTTCTCTTCATTCTTTTTTTTTTCTCTTGCAGAACTCGTTTCTCCTATTATTTCAAGCTTCTGCAAGTTCTCTTTACTTCCTTTGAGTTATTGCTAAAGCCTCAGCAAATCTTTATCCAGTCCTTTAATTTTTTAAGTCCTTGAGCCAAGCTCTATTTTAAGGTCTTCACATATTTTGATCTGTTCTTCAAATCTTCTCTTCGAGTCAATATGTTCAACCCTTATTTCATCCTTTTGACTTTCAACTTCCTCAGACTTTGTTTCAACTTGTTTTATGTGAGCCTCCAACCTTCTTATGGTTCTGCCCCTTCTAATTATCTCCTTTAAAACTACTTCCAACTTAGCTTCAAGATTTGGTTCCTCTCCATCAACCTCCTCTTCCTTTAGAGGTTGAACTAGCACCTTAAGCTGATGCCATAAAGGCATACTCATCTAATGAGTCTTCATCTTCCTCCTAATCAGCTTTTTTATTTGACTCACATAACTCTTGAATGAGCTTCTTTTCTTCTTTTGTGGGTTGACAATCTTCTTACTGAACTTCTTTGATTTGAATGATGGTCTTCTCCATTTTGAATTCAGCTCATCATCACCATCCTCATCTTCATCATCAAGTTTCACTTTGCATTGAGAAGTAAAGTGTTCAGTCTGCCCACAATGATAACATCTCAAGGACAACTGTCCTTTTCCCTTTTTAGACCCCTTTTTGAATTTCCTTGTGAAGTAAGTCAATACTTCACCTTCACTTTCTTCCTCCTCCTCATCATCATCATCCTCATTAAATGATTCTTTCTCTTCTTTTATCTTCAAGTGCTTCATAGCTTTGAAAGCTGCATCCTTTGATACCTTTGTTGTTGTAGAGCTTTCAACTAACTTTATCCTCATCTCAGTTGTAATAAGATTGCACTAGAAGTCATGCAGAGACATAGAATTGAGATCTCTACTCTCCTCTATGGCTGCTAATTTTGAGGCAAACCTCTCAAGTAGAATTCTCAGAATTTTCTTCACAATCATTGAATCCTTATTGTTCTTCTCATGACTTCTCAGGTCATTTACCGCGTTAATAACCTTGGTGAAGAACTCTTGAACTGTCTCATTCTTTTGCATTATGAGAGATTCATATCTCTCCTTGAACACTTGAAGCTTAGCCTCCTTTATTCTACCATTACCTTCATAAACGTTTTGCAATTTGTCCCATATCTCCTTGGCAGATTTGTATTCCATAACTTTAGCATACTCAGCATCTGTCAATGCTGAAATGATGACATTTGAGGCCTTCCCATTTATCTCAAACTGCCTTAACTCCTCTGGAGTTGGTCTTTACCTTTTTTCAAAGCCACAAAACCCTCTTGTACTCATTTCACCACGTTTATACCCATGGTTGCAAATACCACTTGCATTCATGCTCTCCACCTATTATAGTTGGTTCCATTGAAGATTGGAACCTTATTGTTGTAAGTGGTGCTAGTGTTAGTACCAGCTTCCATTTCTCAGTATGCTAAACAAGTCAAACTTCTAGATCCCTTCAAATTAGTACACCAAGCTATTAAGCTTCAAATTAGTGAACTTATGCTCTGATACCAATTGAAGTTCCTAACTTCTCCCTAGGATCTACTAGTTTGTGATACTGAGAGGGGGATGAATCAGTATCACCATAATTCGCAATTTGCAGGTAAGTGAACAACTTCAACCTCTTCTTAAAAGTGAAATCTTTCTCAGACTCGACTAAGATAGATCTATTGCTACCTACTAATTACAATAGACCCCAAAGTCACCTTTTAGATACCTTGCCTAATAGACAATTTGGATGTTCTTGTTTAGGTCTTTGTTAGGTTATAGGTTGGTTGATACTTTAGCTGTGTTCACAACTCAATTCAAACACAAAACGTAAAGCAAATTAAGGACACACGAGATTTATGTGGTTCCGTCAACATGACATACATCCACGGTGGCAGGGACTCTCCCTTACCAAGACTATCCACTATACTTGAGAATTCCAATTACAATGGATATCTTCATCCTATGCTCCTTTTACTATTACAATTACTAAGCAAGTACAATACAAAGAGTGTCACTTATTGTGTCTACCCTTCTTCTAGCTTGTCTTGCCTTTGTTGAATTGAAAGGTTGCTCCACTGCCACTTAGAAGTTCACTGTAATGCTCTCTAACCTTTCTTGAAGAAATCTGAAAATACGTTAATTTCTTTGAATGCATCGCCGAATCCCTTCTTTACGTCTCACACAGCTCTGCTTTCACTGTCTCACTGTCTCCCTATCTCCTTGTCTCACAGCTTTATTGTTTCACGGCCTGCCTTCACTTGTCCGTTTCACGCCTCTTTTGGCCGTATCAGATTTTCTCCCTTTACTACCGGTCACTGTTCATTAACCGTCCACCCTTTGTTTTGGCCATATTGGGTTTTTCTCTTTTGTCTGGTTTGCCATCCAGTCGTCTAACCCCTTCAACCGTCTCCTCTTTTCTCTATTTTTGAAACTATTTTTTTGTTTTGCCCCCCTTCTCTTTAGCCATCTCTCTGTTTTTCTCTCTCTTTACTACTGACAATTTTTTTTGGTCTTGTTTTCTCTCCTTCCCCGATGGTTTGTTTTTGGCCTTGTCAGGTGTTTCCTCTCCTTCTTTGTCACTCTAATTTGGTTGTGTATGTATTTGCCGTTTACCCACCTTCAGTCATCTCTATCTATTTTTCCATCAATCGTCCACTCTATTTTTTTCATCGACCCATTTCTCTCTCTTACCGTGTCGTGCTTTCTCTCTCACCGTCCAACCATGTCGACCAGTTTCTTGCTCTTGTCGTGTCGTGCTGTCTCTTCGCCGACTGCTGGCATGCTGGTGGTGTGCCGTTCCTCACGGGTTTCTTTCTCTTGTCGTCACACGGTTTGCTCCGATTTGCTCAATCTGCCAACCTCTCCTATTTTCGACCGGTGGCTTCGTTTTCTCTCTCTTTCTGTCGACAACTTGTTCCAATGGCTGCTCCTCTTCTCCCTTTTTCTCTCCTTCGTCATGGCTCTTCTCTCTCTTCCAAGTGTTTTTTCAATCTTCGTCCGACTGCTCCTGTTCACTCGACAACTACTTCTTTTTTATTTTGTCGTCTTCTGTTCTGCTGTTCACTTGTCGTCAGTGTGCTTTAGCCATATGTTGTATTTTTCTATTTTCTCTATTTGGTCATCCAAACACTTTTGTGTTTTGCCGTATATTCAATTGTGTTGGCCTTCCCCTAATTTTGTCTTCCAAAGTCTTTATATACTCTCTTCCATGAAACCCTAATAGGGTTTACTCTGCAGATTTATGTTCTTGCCCTTCCATGTAAATTTACCTTCTTGCCATTCCATGTGGTTTTACTTTCTTGCACACTTAAATTTAATTGACAACAATTACAACCCATATAATGCTGTGGGAATAACATTTTTATTTTTACATTAAAATTTTATTCTCTTATTTTTTAATAAAATAATTTTACCTTTTACTTATAAAAATAATATATTATAAATATTTTATTGACACTGGCATGCCAATTATTATTGTTATTACTCACTTAAATTATTTATCCAAATTACCAAACATTTTGTTACTCTTGGTAGGGGAGAGCGAAGAACCCGACAACCAAGTCAGGTTTGGATGGACTTGCTTGATTATTCCCACTTGCCACCGCCCATGTGTTTCACTTTCACACCTATTTTATATGTTTTTTCTTGCCCACTTTCTTCAAGTATATCTTTTTTGTTTTTTTTGGTACAACAAGTATTTCTTATTTGTTAATTATTGTTTGTGGGTGGGGTGGGGTGGAGGTGGGCCATATATTGGTTCCTCGAAGCTTCCCGTTTGATTAATTTTTCTCTTCCAAGCGGTTGACTAGTGCATATCTTCATCATTCCTAGTCCCAAAAATTCTCAATATACATCTTACTGCACCTAAGCCTCTTAAGATTGTCTACTATTGTCACTTCAAACACAACTAAAGTTCCTTGCTTTTCAACTTGCACCCAATAGGGACATGGTAGAAGGATGACTATTTGGTGTTGTAGAGAGAATTGTTGAAAAATTAGGCTCCTTTGCTCTTCAAGAGATTGGCCTTTCAAAAGTAAAATGTTCTTTTGCATTTCTTTCTCCATTCTCACATGCTCAAGACTTTGGAAAAGGATCAAAAGTGCAGCTATGGCTCAATTGAAGTCAACAAACTTGCTGAAGAGCTCGAAGTAAGATGTTATATTTTGTGTCGTATGATGAGATTCTGTTTTCACCATATAGCATGGCCAAAGGTTATCTTTTCATTATATCTTCAATATTTTTCCAACCCCAGAATCAGTTTCATGGCAAAAGCTTATAATAGCTTATCTAAATACTGTAGATACTGTTTGAATGCTAGTGATGTGTTGATTTTATACTTTGTATGCACTTTTTGTTGACCTAATTACAGGGCAATTAACGAGAGTACTTGAAATTGGAAGCTTGACATGAGGCCTTGCAACGAATTCAAAGGCAAAGAAAAGTTAATAACAAGCAGCTTCCCTTGTTGTCAAGTATGAGTGTATGAGCAATCTTATTCGTGAAACACTTATTTGGCATATAGAAACCTTCTTGGAAAGGACTTGGAAGGGGTCATTAAAGAAAGTTTGGTCTATTAAGGTAGCTCAAGTTTTTCTATGGTTCTTTAAAATTGACATCAAAATTTCACTTAGCTTCACAGCTCCATCATTACAACACCTGTTCTTTTGTTAGTTAATTTTCCATGCACGCATGTTCTTTCTTGCCATAAGAAGTCTAGAGTTAAGGATGAGAAATAAAGAGATAACAAAGTCAATTTGGGACAGGTGAGAAGAGATGGTGCAAAGTGGGGTCTTGTGCTTTGTCCTAACAACAAGCTGATGTTATATCTAGGTTATTTTCAGCCATTCTTTTCTTGCAATCAGTCTTCAATCCTACAAATTCTTTTCCTTTCTTTTTTCTTTTGTTGGTGTAGAATTTAGAGAAAAGAATTATGATCATTAGTCATATTCTTGTACCAGGATTACAAAGTTATTTATAGGACTTCTACAAATACTACTTAAGAAAAACAAATCTGTAAAATACTGCTATAATCCCACAAATTAAGAGATACTAATAAATCATTTCTTAACTAATTATTTACAGCTCTGTCATAATAATTAGGATGCAAAAAATTAGGATTGAACATTCCTAATAATCAAATCTTAAAAATCAAGATAATTCAACACTTCCCCTTAAACTAAGGAATAGATGTCTTCTATTCCTTGCTTGGAGATTATTGTGCCATTACGTCCTATGGTTAGCACATCAACTAGTTAATCTCTGGAAGGTATGTAGGACATGCAGATCAACCCCTCTTCTACCTTTTCTTTGATGAAATGCCTGTCAATTTCAATATGCTTTGTCTTATCATGTTGTACGGGATTATGAGCAATATTAATTATTGATATATTGTCACAATGCAGCTTTATAGGACCCTTCCACTTTATTTTCAAGTTTGCTAGGATGATTTTAAGCCATAATAGCTCACATATTCCTTGGGCCATTGCTCAAAATTCTGATTCAGCACTTGATCTTGCAACTACATTCTATTTTTTACTCTATCAAGTCACTAAATTTCCACCAAGAAAAGTGCAATAACCAGATATTGACCTTCTATCTACCATGGATCCTGCATAGTCAGCATTGGTATAAGCTTGCAGCACTAATTTTTGATTTCTCTTGAATAGGACTCCTTTTTCGAGACTTCCTTTTAAATAATGTAGCACTCGATTGATGGCTTGTAAGTGTGAGTCTTTTGGGTCATGCATAAATTGACTAATGACACTTACTGAATAGACAATATCTAGCCTAATACAAGCAAAATAGAGTTTTTCAACCAATTTTTGATACATTTCTCGATATACAGTAGGTTCTTCCTTTGTATCCCCAACCTTTTTATTAGGCTCAATAGGTGTGGCTATTAGTTTACAACCAAGTTTTCCAGTTTGCTTTAAGAGATCAGTCACATACTTCTATTATAAGACAAAAATTTCTTGTCTAAAGTAAGAAACTTTAATGCTAAGAAAGTATTTGAGTCTTCCTAGCTCTTTTATTTCAAATTCTTTAATCAAACACTACTTTAGCTACTGTTTCTCCTCATCATCGTCACTTGTGACAATAATATCATTAACGTACACTAGAAGTGTTGTCACCCTCCCTCTTGTTGAATGCTTAATGAAGAGGGTATGATCACCTTGGCTTTGTTTGTAGCCTAAAGCTTTCATAACTCTGGAAAATCTCCCAAACCAGGTTCTAGGTGATTGCTTGAGCCCATATAATGCTTTCCATAATCTATATGCTTTATTTGTTATCTTTTCTCCTTCAAATCCCAGTGGAATACTTATGTAAATCTCCTCTTTTAGGTCTCCATGTAAGAATGCATTCTTCACATCATCTTTGCCACCGAAGTAAATGTCTCATGATAATCTACTCCATAAGTCTGAGTATAACCCTTTGCCACCAATTGTGCTTTATATCTTTCAAGAGAACCATCAGCTGTATATTTCAAGGTAAAAATCCATTTGCAGCCCACAACATTCTTTCCCTTAGGTTTTTCAACAATTTCCCAAGTCTAGTTTTTTTCTAGTGCATCAATTTCTTCTCTCATTGCATTCTCCATTCTTCTTTAGACAATGCCTCAAATAAAGTACTTGGAATAGAAAAGGTGTTTAGACTCACAATAAAATTTTTATGAGATGGTGATAGGTGATTAAGTGACACATAAATCTATTATCCAAGCTTCACTTGAAATTTTCTGAGACATTTAGACTAAAAGAGAATGGAGACTTACCTGAGAATGCTAAGGAACATACATCATATGGTTTATCAAAATACCCTAAAAGCCCTTTAATTCTTGCTATGTCCTTATTGTTGAAGGATTTTTTCACCTGTCCTTCATTATGACTTTATGTTCAATTAGATTAGCTTGGGGCCTTGACTATCCTCCTTTGTTTCCCCACTTTCGTTGCTGGTTTGTCATTTAACTTCCAACAATATTCCTTTGCATGCCTTGGCTTTTTACAATAGGTACACCATAAATTGTCTCGATTATCCCTCCATGTAGGCCTTGAAGCATCCACCTTTCCTCTTTCTTGTGTTGACACATTACGAGTTACTAATGTTGAGCCTTCCAAAGCTTGAGGCTCTAGTATTATTCCCCTTTGACTTTCTTCTGCCCAGATTAAAGAGATTGTTTCTTCCAAAGAAGGGATTTCTTCCTTTCCAAGTATTTAAATCCTAACTTGGTCAAATTCAGAATTAAGACCTGCTAAGAAATCATATACTCGATCCTTTTCAATAAAGATTTTCAGAGTTGCAACATCATCTGCACATTTTATCTCAAATACTTAATAATGATTGAATTCTTGCCATAGATTTTGAAGGGAATTGGCATATTTCGTCACCATTTTGCTCCCTTATTTTTGTTGCACTTGTCTTTATCTTGATTTCATATACTTATGCTACATCTTAAGCCTTTGAATAAGTCCTGTGAATAGAATCCCAAATCTCCTTTGTAGTTTTGAGAAACATACATGTATCACTTATGGTTGGATCTATTGAATCCCAAAGCCATGACATGATCATTGAATCTGCCTCATCCCATGCATTGAACGTGGGATCTTTTGGTGTTGGACCTGTTCTGAGAAGATGATTGAGTCTTTCGTTACCCTTTAAATAAGTCTTGACAAATTGAGATCATTTGAGATAATTCTTTTCATTCAGCCTATAAGTTGCTCTCACATTTTGTAGATCTCTAATCATATTGTTAGTGTTGGGCTTCTCATTTTGACCTGAAGTATCTTCAATTAGTTTTGTCTTAGACAAGGATAATTCCAAGTACAAAGAATGTACTTAGAAAAAAAGGGCAAAAAAAAAAAAAAGAAGCAGGTTGCAAGTGAATGAGATTTTAAGGCAAAAAATGGAACAAGTTTAGAAGCGAAGAGAGAAAAATATAACTAAAGAGATCACAATAATGATAGTTGTAATCAAATGATTAAGGACAAAGACAAACCTAGTAATGAAGGCTATGATTGGAAGATTATCACATCAATGAAGGATGAACTACAACACTAGCTTAGAAAATTGAGCTTATAGCTTTGATACCATGTAGATTTTAAAGAAAAGAATTGTGTTCATTATTCATATTCTTATACTAGGACTTCTACAAATATTAACTAGGAAAAATAGATCTATAAAATACTCCTATAATCCCACAAATCAAGGGATACTAATAAATCATTTTCTAACTAATTATTTATAGCTATTTCCTAATAATTATGACCCAAAAAATCAAGAGTGAATATTTTTAATAATCAAATCCTAAAAATCAGGATAATTCAACAATTGGTCAATGATTTTTCTTTTTTTTTTGTCTTATCTACATTTATTTCTTTTACAATTTATTTTTTGGTAACACAAGTGCTCCCTAATTCTTGGCTGACCTAGCATATGTTTGACCAGTATGTTGATCTTCAAAACAAGGTACTTACACAAATGATCTTAAGGCCTTTATGTAATCCAATCAAAACTTGCTTCAGCTGCCAATTGACTACTCATTTAAAGTACAGGAACAGCTGTTGCTTAAAGTTAATAGAGCTTTGACAATAATGGCAATATCGTAGAACCTAACAAATTACTCATATTGTTAGGACCTTGCATTGATTCCACAAAATATTGGATGTTAATTAGCCCCATGCAACAATAGTATGGTTTCCTTATGCTTGGCAAATTCATAAACTTGATACCTGCATGCTCTTTTAAGTCTCAATAGTTCTCAAACTGTGTAAATAGAAAAGTGCATGACACCATTATGTTATTTTCTCTATGTACATGTTAGCTCAGTGTCTTATGACTTCCAAGTCTCCAAATGTAGAATGATTGATTTTTCTTTTCTTCTTTTTTTCTTGCATGCTCGTCCTCTCTTAATACAAGTTAAAATTGTTGTTCATGAAACTTAATTGGTTGGATGAAATGAGTGCAAGAAATAACATTCAACATCATGGGATGGTAGTGAAACGAACATGTCATTCGATCACCAGCATGCTCAATCTCAAGGGCTATTCCATCATTTAGACTATAATCCCACCTTACAAATAGGGTAAAGCACAAAAATTTGGTTCTCGCATGTTCTCTGATTCCTTTCAAATATCACTTGATTATTGATCAATTGGCTCTTATGATAACTCTATGTCCCCTTTGGTTACACATTATGCATGAAGGTACAATCCTCTAGGCTCATACTGAATAACTGCTGTAAGTACTCAACAAATTTGTAAATATTGTAAATAATGAATTTTCAATAAAATATACGCGCTTGATTATGGTGGCGCAAGCATCAGTGCTTGATATTTAAAGGGCCCTTAGCATTAGCCCACAGGCATAAAAGAAATTGGCAAGTGTTTTGCTAAAAAGATGCATAAAAAAAAAGCTATTATTTGTTAAACCTATTGGTTTTAAAAGTAGCTCTAAAAAATAATGTGTAAACTTTAACGGTATACTTTTAACTTGAATATTTTCTACATTTTTCAGGGGCGTTGAAGGAATTCAAAATTGATCTAGGTAACATAAAAATTGAGCCAAGTACATAAAGACATGTTAATACTAGCCTCCCAACATTGGGTGGTTCATTTTTGGGTAGTTAATTACTCAGCAATGGTACGTTTACGTGCATTTGCATATGCTTAGGAAAAGAAGTTATTTCAGTTGTTTTTTTATTCAATTCAACGATTAACCAAAACAAAAGAACAAAATAAAAGAAAATATTAATAAATAATAAATTACATGAACTTAAATCAACCAAAGACTTCTATTTCTATGCAGTGATTCAGACTAATGAATTTGTTCATTTAGATTGATTGTATTCGTATGAAAAAATGATAAATAAAAGGAAAAGAAGAGTTTAGAACGTGAGTATTTTCACGCTATTAATTCTTAAGGTGTGCAAAATTAAAAAAAAGTAACTGATTAGTTTGGTATTCAATAAAATCTAATATGTAAAGTTAAAAATCTAATACATTAATACTTCATTATGTGCACACATTTTGTTGCTTTAATTTTTGTACAAGACCCTTGTTGACTCCTCACATCCTTTATTAATATGGTTTGCCTTGTGATTGATACGGGCGAAAAATGGTGGCCCAAATTGGCTTGAATGCATTTTTTCTTAGAATGGACACGCTACTTCCAACTCACTCATCGGACTGCACTTCCTGACAGCCTAGGACCCCGCGATAAATTATTTCTTTATTTATCAAAAATTATCTATTTATTTATTTATTGAAATTGCTTTCTCTCTCCTTCTTTGTTAATGAAATTCTGAACCTATCTTTCATATTTTTAAGTTGAAATTTCTAAATTAAAAGAAGTAGAGGTGAGAAATATGATCTATTTTAATGCTGCAGAATGACAACTTACACGTCAAAGATGGCCTAAAAGCTTCTCATACGCCGATTTTTCTTGAGTCTCGTCTATAATATGAAACAAGCCCTAATTACCCTCTAAATCTCTAGTTCCAACGTTCAAACTCATTCGTTATACTAACTTGAGAGTAGAAAAGAACGATTAAGTATGGATTAGTGGAGATGGAAACCAAGTGGTCCAATTGTAGCCATATTCCCAAAATAATAATAAAAAAAAGGTTAATACTCTTGAAGCAAAGATGCGTTAATAAAAAAAAAAAAAAGGAAATGTGCAAATCTTTGTTACAACTAGTTGATATGAACTTTATCATCAACTTCTGTTACATAAAGGATAAAGTGCTTACCATTAAGTATGGATTAGTGATCACCATCAAGTTTAAAAAGCTTGGAGATGAGATATAGGATTCGTATTTCATAACTTAATCATTTTCATGTCCAATTCAACTGAACTATATATATACATAAATGATAAAGCTATAACAACGGGAGGTTTAGAATAATCACGGGGTGCAGCGCATTATTTTAAAATTCCAGCATCTTCGCATTAAAGTTTTCATGATAAAATCTACTCAATGGGATAAAGAAATTTTTTATCTATTATAACTGATTGTTTATTCCCGTTTTAAATATTATTTTTCAGCATCCCTTTTTTCCTTTTGTTGCATGCAACTAGTTCAAGAATCCATCTTTTTGGTGGGGATGCATGTATGATTCGTTACTTTCTGAGTTCGTTGGAGCTCCATTCTATTGGTCTTACCGGCCCTAGCAAGACGGCTACTCCATGCTCTCACTGTATTACACCAATATTATTTTATATATGCACTTTGGTTTTTGTTTGTTTTTTTTTTTCTTGTGCTTATGAGCAAGTGTTTGTAGAGGGAGAATGTTATCTATTAGGTGGCATTTATTTTTTCTATTTTTAGTCACAGTGTTGTGTTGCGACAATGAGTGAACCCGAGAAGCCGAAAAATGTTGCAGCATTTTAGTCAGCAAGCCGCTGATCCGAGACAAAGTAAAGTTGGATCAAGTGCATGCAAGAAGAAAGTGGGTCTGGAAGAGACTTCCGGTAATAAGGTACAGTAATAGTTCAATTAGAAAATTGTAAGCAGCTTTTTTCGTTAAACGCTTGGTATCCAACTTCAAAAGAACCCAAAGGTTAAAATAGTCATCAAGTTTGAAGTTTGTAATGATAATATCCACAAATTTACACCAAATGGATGAAAACCATTAACAATTACAACATGGGATATTGAGCGGCGGGGCTATATAATGAAATGCACTAAAGAGAAAAGTATGTGACGATATCCACATCAAATAAAGAGTTGATTGGACCTTATGGATCTTTTAAACTTAACCCATTTATAAATCAATTAAAATTGTTTAAAAGTTTTTATCTCATAGTCTCAACTTCATATTATACTAATAATTAGATTTCTACTGAAAATTTAGAGTTGTATGGAAGGGCATCAATTTTGAGACATTTGTTTTTTCAAATTTGGAATTTAGAAAAAATCTCATGTTAAAAGTAGTTAACAATTTTAATTGATTTATAAATGAATTGGGTCTAAAAGATTTCAAGGCCCAATCAATCCTTTATCTAATATAAATATTGGTACATCCTTTTGTCTTTAGTAAGTATCATCATATGTCTTTCCTCAGCGTATTACATTATGGTTGTTAACGGTTTCCATCCATTTGGTGTAATCTTGTGGTATACTTTTACCAAAAAATTCTACAATGTCTAAATTGTTAAATTTTTAAAGTCGTGATATATTTGTTAAATTGTGATAAAGTAGTGATTTTTCTTTTATATTAACCTTTTTATTAATAATAATTCTTGGTATAATTAAAATAAAAATATACATAAAAAACACTTCAATTTGGCTCAAATGAAAAATGTCAATTTATATAAATTAGATTAACTAATTATGATATAATTTACCTAATCAAAATTTTGGTTTGATTAAGCTGTTGGTTAACTAAGTTAAGAAATATTTGATTAAAAGTAGTTTTACTAGGGAATAGAAATGAAAATGAGCAATTTTCATTCTTGGGTTTAGATAAAGAGAAATCTAAATTCCTTATTTTCTTTACAAAATAGATGAAATATAATAAAACAATATAAATCTTCTAAAAAAATTATTAATAAAAATAAATAATAATAATAATGAATATTTTTGTTTTATAATGATATTAAATATTTTTAAATTATGATAATAATTAAATTATCAACAGTAGTTATATTATTATAGTATATATTTTTATAAAAATGTTTATATATATATATATATAGTGTTATATAAAATAATAATTATTATTAGTATTATAATGAGAAAAAATTGTAGAAATTATATTATTATTTTTTATAATAATTTTGTATTCTGATTTTATCCCTAAATTTGGAAAACTACAAAAGAAATTTAATTTTAATTTTTGAGTAATCCAAATAAGTTATAAAATTTTTTGTTCCACTCTTGATTTAAATTGATTTCGATTCTAAACTATAAATCAAATCGACGCTAATCACTATTAGACAACCATGTTTTCCAAATAACATAATAAATAGAAGAAAGATAATTGAACGTGTAGGCAGGTTCACTGAAAGGAAATGGGATTCTATAAGGATAATTGGATCAGGTGGAATGCCCTCAGCCCATTCTGCAACTGTGACAGCTCTTGCAGTGGCCATTGGTCTACATGAAGGAGTTGGATCACCTAATTTTGCCGTTGCGCTTGTTTCAAGTATTTGACAATGTGCTTGTTCTGCTTTTGCTGCTAATCTACGGTTCATAAATGAGCGGACACAAAAGTCGTAAATCTGTGCGTCTCAGGGAATTTTATATTCTCAAGATCAAGGAATTAAAAAAAATTCAATTTTTAACTCTATTATAGACATCATAAAGTATTAATGAGAATTACTAAAATTATTGTTCTTGTGACTCATCCATGCAATTACAATTGAAGAATCATTTTTAATAATTAGTAGAATTCTGGGCACATTTTGCCATTAACTTTGAAAATTCACTAACTCTTTTATTACAAGTAGTTTGGTGTCATTAACACTAGTAACTTCGATCACATGCAGATCACCTTTATATATGTCTCCTTTATGTATACCTCACTGGCCCCTACCTCGTCTCTACTCTCACAAACTCCTCAGTTGTAAGCTAGAGGTTCATTATCGCCCACCACATTGCCACACTAATCTCTCTTCTTATAAACAAATTAATTAAAGCTGTGACGTGCAAATTCAGTAAGTCTCAAATCCTGATGCTGTCCATCTTAGCTGCCCTTCTCTTTGTGACACCTCTCTTGTCATCCTCATTAAGGCCAAAGTATATCTATTTTATCATTAATCTGCTTATCTTAGTAGTGGGAGCTGAAGCTGGCCTCTTCCCAAGATTGTCCAAGCCATTGGAGGACAAAAAGCATGCCGTCCCTGTTACCTTAAAGCTTGTGATAACAAGGCCGGCAAAAGCCTCCTCTGCTGAGGCTAAAGTTACTCTTGCAAGCAGCAACGAAAAGAAGCAAAGGGCTATTGAGAAATCTGTGTCAGAATCAACCATTGGAAAAAGAGGGCAAAAAACATTGCTAGTGTATATGTAGATGGTGAATTTGTTGATTTTGGTTCTTCTGAGTTGAAAGAAATTGTGAGGCTTAACACAGCAAAATTAGCTTTACACAAGTTATAAAATTTAGTTCCTATTGATGGTGCTATGTTTGAATATTGTGGTACAATGGATAGTTTGTTTGAGATTCAAGGAGCAAAACAAAAGTTACATGAGCTCTGTGGTAAGAAGAAATGGCCCAAGCTAAGTTACATGTATGTATTTCTACTTGTATATGACAAAATTTATCCTGTGACATTGTCGTTTGAGCTATGCAAGAAGTAATTGGGAAAAGGGGGCAAAAATATTGCTAGTGTATTTGTTGCCTCGAGTTCTGAGCAAAATGAAATTGCAAGGCTCGAACTTGCAAACGTAGCTTTGCACAAATTGTCAAAATTAATTGCTAGTAATGGTGGTGTGGATGAATATTGTGGTGGAATGGACTGTTTACTTGAGATTCAAAGAGCAAAACAGAAGTTACACGAACTCTGTTATAAGAAGAAATGACTCAAACCAAGATACATGTAAGTATTTTTACTTCTGTATGACATATCAGTTCTCATTTGTACCTATGTTTTCTTTGCAGTGATTTAGCCTTGCCTACATATTGTGTTTTTTTTTTCCTTTCAATTTACTTATCACCACATTCCCTGCCTTCTCCATGTTGCTTTCTTTTTTATGAACAGTTTACTCATCACCATCTTCTAAATGATCCATATGTAATTTGTTATTCTTTTGATGCACAGGTTCGACAAAGGTCCTTCACGTAACAAGAATTTTGTGTGCTCAGTTCAAATTGTAACTGCAGATGGTGTGCTCTACATAACAGGAAACGAAAGATCGAAAAGAAAGGAAGCAGAAAATTCTGCTCCTTCGTATATTGTCCTGGGTGAATCAAATAATCTGTGATTTCTATTTTTTCATCTGCTTTGAACAGTACACTTTATGGGTTGTACTTTTGTTGGATGCATCAAGATCTCCATGTGCATAAATCCTTGGTCTAAATTATTGCTTCGTGATGTTGATAGAGTGGCTAGAAATGAACAGAGCCACATTCTCTACCCTTTGGTCCAATCATGTGTGAGTCCTTTTCTTATGTAAGTAATAATAAAGTCTTAATCCTAAAATTAACTGGGGCCATCTCATGAGCTGCCACAGTTAGTTTATGTTTCTCGTGAAAGTGTCCAGGCTTCAAGCACCACAAGAAAGCTGGTGCCATGAATGCACTCGTAAGTTGTTGATAAAAAAGGAGTCAGAGATGGCCTTCTTCATTGGTGGGGCCATTTCATCTCTCGTGACATATGCAAATATTGCAGGTTCGAGTGTCAGCTGTTCTTACTAATTGACCATTCCTCTTAAACCTAGATTGTGATCACTGCATAAACAAAAGCAAAGCATTTTTGGATGCGACGTGCTTCATGTTGGAACCCAACCTTGGCAAACATGTCTATTACTTTTGCCCTCTTTTTCAATGTGACATCAACATAAACAGCAGCCCGGCACAGCCACCACAATATCGGCTAGAATCTTGGATGCTTTCACTGACCCACCATAAAACACCGCATCATCTTCCCTCCTCACAGCATCACTAAACTCCCTCGCCTATGTTGAGAACCTAAGGTTTTGGAATAAGAAATTTCGAATAAAGATTGGAAAGTAGGGATTGAAAACAAGAGTTTTGTAAAAATAAAAGGGATAGGATTGATCGCTTCGAGGGGATCAGCCTCCAATGATCACTTCCAGAGTATCAGCCTCCAATAACCTAAATGCTTTGATAATATTATTGCTGAGTTAATTTCAAAAATCACGGGTAATACACTTATATAGACTTGACAGACTACTATTAGGGATATAATCCTGCCTACTAATTCGGAAATAATAAATTCAGAAATAAAAGACAATTCCACCTATTAGGGATATAATCCCGCCTACTAATTCGGAAATAATAAATTCAGAAATAAAAGACAATTTCACCTATTAGGGATATAATCCCGCCTATTAAGGATCATATCATTTGACTATTAGGGATCGCATCATTCCGCTGCCCTTCAAAATAGCCTTGTCCTCAAGGCTGACTGGTGATAAAGTTCGGAAATCGATCTCCAAAAACCATCCCTTTTTTTTTTAACTAAAAGGACAGGAGATAAATATGAGTTAATACTCGGTTTGGTGATGCCCGCTTCTAACGCCTCCTTAGCAATTTTCTCAATTTCTCATTTTTGGAAGTGTGGATAATGGTAGAGTCGAACATTAACAGGTCTATTCTCGAATAATAATAGAATATGATGGTTGTGTGTCCTTTGCGAGGATAGACCTGCAGGCTCAGCAAATAAACTAGAGGATTTAGTCAATAGTGCCGTAACCTACTTCTCTTGTATAGAATGTGATTTGGCCACCTCTGCACCTGGCAACTGTATCGGGAACCCTTGTCCTACCTTCTGTAGGACTTTCTCCATTCGATAACTACTAATAGTAGTAACTTTACCCCCACGTCTTCCGTGTAATTCCACTGGATGTCCATTCAATAGAAACTTCATTCTTAATTTAGAGAAATTCCAAGTAATATCTCCCAAGGTTCGTAACCAATCAATGCCAAGGACAATTTCATAATCTTTTAGGGGTAGTAAGAAAAGATCAACATAAACAATTTGACCTTGTAACACAAGTTTTACCTTTGTGCACTTCCCTTGACATATCAAGTTTCTCCCGTCTGCAACCTTCACAGCAAACTTGTCACAATCCTCGATTGGAAAGGTAAGTTTTTTGGCAATCTTCTCATCCATAAAGTTATTGGTACTACCCGAGTCAACCAGTACCATTACTGGTCGTCCCTTGATGACTCCATCAATTTTCATAGTTTGTTGATTCGAATACCCAGCTAAAGTATGTACTGCAGGCTCATTTATGAATTCAACAAAGATGTCATCATCATCTGGGCCCTTGTGGTCATTCCTTATTTCTTTAATCTCCTCAACTGGCTCAATCATTAAAAGCTTCCCTTGCTTACAACGGTGCTCCTTATGCCACTTCTCATCACAGTGCCAACACAACCCTTTGGCCATTCACTCTTTTAATTGTTCTTGGGTTAAACGTCTAGTATTAGAAGGACGAGTAAGAGAAGATAAGTTGGTGTTACCTTCGATAGGTTTGCTAGTCACATTAGCATATGGTTGACAATTTTCAGCACTTAGCTTCTCCTCCTGCAAGCGAGCAAAGGAAATAGCTGCTATCATTGTCCGTGGTTGGCGAGCCTTGACTTCTCGTCGGATATCAGAAGTAAGCCCTTCAATGAATGTTCCCACCAATTGCCTTTCGGACCAATCTTTAGCTCGATTGGCAAGTCGTTCAAATCGACTCTGATATTCGAGGATGGTGGATGTCTGGCGAATTTTTGCGAGCTCTCCGTCAACATTGTGATATTCCGAGGGCCCAAATCACACAAGAAGACCTTTAGTGAATTCAGCCCATGTAGGAATTCCACCACATGTTTCGACCCAATCATACCATTGGATTGCATCACCTTCTAATTGAATAGAAGCAATTTCAACTTTAGAGGGTTCTGGCGTACGATGAAAGCGAAAATATTTTTCAGCTCGAGAGATCCAACCTGCGGGATCACTCTCATCCCAGCGGAGAAATTCTACCCTTGTGTGTGGTTGGGTATAATTTCGATTGGTACCTCCATAGGATTTCACAGGTTCTTTTTTGTCAGCAGATCCGAAAGTGTTGTCTCCTGACTCCTTTTGTGCAATAAAGAATACCATCTGTTCAAGCCTCGTGAAAGACTCTTGCATGAGAGATAATGATTCTTCAATTCGAGATATTCAGGCGTCAGAATCAGAAGAGTTGTGTGAAGACATACTGTAGGATTGCAAATTGGTGATACCCAAATTTTTCTTTTGCTGTCGGGTAAGGGGCATAAAACTTTTTTTTTTTTTGATGCAATAGAAATAAGATCTCTAAGAACGCTGCTCTGATACCAAATGTTGAGAACCTAAGATTTTGGAATAAGAAATTTTGAATAGAGATTGGAAAGTAGGGATTGAAAACAAGAGTTTTGTAGAAATAAAAGGGATAGGATTGATCGCTTCGAGGGGATCAGCCTCCAATGATCATTTCGAGGGGATCGACCTCCAATAAGCTAAATGCTTTGATAATATTATTGCTGAGTTGATTTCAAAAATCACGGGTAATACACTTATATAGACTTGACAGACTAATATTAGGGATATAATCCCACCTACTAATTCGGAAATAATAAATTAAAAAATAAAAGACAATGGATATAATCCCTCCTACTAATTCAGAAATAATAAATTCAGAAATAAAAGACAATTTAACACTATTAGGGATTGCATCAGCCTATTCAGAAATAACCCAACAAGAATTAAAACTCCATATTTAATTTTATTATAAAAAAAAGAAATATGAGAATTGTGAACACAACTGTTGTCCTAAGCTGATAATAACATTACCTCATTGTCAAGACCAGATGCATCGCGTCAACCGTAAAGTCCATGCTTGATGGCCAGACGGGCCAGTTTCTCCGTGCTGCCGTTGGCGGCGCCTATTGAAAGACAACTGTCCCGGTTCGTGATTGGGGTAAGCGAGGAAGACGTGGTTACTCAAAGCCACGCCCAGCATGGCGTCGCCGACGAACTCCAGCCGCTGGTAACTGGCGGAGTCTGCGAAAGAGGGGTGCCTCAGTGCTTCCCCAAGATTGCATTCGATCTAGATTGCAACCGACAAGAACAGAGAAAGACTAGCTTGGAGGCGGATAAATAGCTTGAGTCTCAGATGCATTGAAATCACTACAAACAGAAAATTTGGCAGGAGAAGGGATAAGTCACACTGTTGGACTAGCTTTTGTCCTCTCTATGCCGTGAAACCAGATGACCATCAAAATTGATGCGGAAAAAAAAGGAAAGAAAATGAGATTGTGTGGCTAGATGCTTCAACTTGACGATGGGATTGAATTATTTTAATCTATTTTCTTAAGCACTAATGGGTCCAAATCGAAAAGGTATGCTCTGGAAGTTGTATTTTATTTTGTTCGTAAGCCTTAGGTTTTTCTCATTTGAGTTACTTGATTAAGCTATGTGGTGGCATAGATTAGGAATTATGCTATAGATTTTGGGTTCGTTTTGAACTCAGAGTCAATGTTACTATTTTCTTTCAAGTTTATGACTCGACAGAATTACATGGCTTGTGTACGGTTGTGTTACCACAAGTAGACAACGTTCTGAAGCTGGAGTGAATTAATGCTATCGATTTTAAGTTTCTCATTATTTGAAACCTGACAAGACTTACTCTTTGAATGAAACGCTTTGGTCTGAAAATTGAGCTGTGCATTAGATGTTTGGCAGATGAGATGGCTTCTATATAACGTGCATTTGCATTCACGTGCAAAGCTTGAAACTTTTACCCACTTTTGCATTCTCTTGAACAAGTTTGATGGGTTCTAGATACCCTTCTCATCAACTCAGCAAAGGCCTTTTTGTATCGGGCCCACTTGAGTAGCTTAATAATATCTCAAACTGTGTTCTTTTGTATATCTTTTTGTTTCAGATTTTTATGTGGGTCTTAGAAACAGAAAAATTTGGGAAAATTCAATGAAAGGTCTCTTAAGCTTGGGTGAGAAGAGTAGAGACATGCTGGTTGAGAAGGTAATATTTATCTATGGTGTTCAACAGGCAATAGGACGCATTAGGGGCAAATTTCTGGAGTGACTCAAACATGATTCTTATATTTTTTAATTTTATAATTCTGTAAACTTGTATAGTGTGTAAAAATCTATTAAGATAACTATTACAAGAAGCTAATCTCGTAATTTTATCTGGAAAAGATGAAAGTAGTTGACACGAATGTGATGTAGAAATCAGAATATCTCATTTCTAATTGAAGTTGATCACACCAAGAAAATCTGCCTTTGTTCTCTTTTGGTGGATCTTATTGTGCTTGAAATGCCGCATGAATATAACCCACTCGTTGGGACCAAGAAAAAACTTGGTTTATAAAATTTGGGGCTGTTCCATCGTGCGCGGAAAAAATTGGCATCGGAATGAAGTAGAAATATACGAGTTCATACTAGTGGCTTCCTGTGTTGGTCATATTTTGGCCCCTGAAATTTTATCATAATTTTAATTGTAAAATGTAACTTACGATGAAGACTTCGTAGTAAGGGATGTAGCGGTTTCTATGAATTGTAGGGTTGTTAAACACAGATTATATCATTTACTACCAAACCAAAAGGCATATGATAGCCTTGTAAACTTGGTATGATGCAAATTTCTATTTAGATAAACATCACACAAGGTCAATCTCTTAATTTTTCTGGACGAGACAAAATTGCTTGACGCAAAAGTCGTTTACAAATTTGTAAAAAATTTTGATGAAACTTCACACGATTGTCATGAAGAAAAATAAAACAACAAAGTAAAAGGTTGATAACGACTCAATGGCTGATTCAAAATTCGTTTGCTTTTTCCATGATTGCAATAATAAAAAAAAAAAGAGTGGACTGCAAGTCAATGGGCTCTCTGATAGATTGCTGATAAGTTGATTTCTTGTGTACTCAAACAGAGGTGAAGAGTCACTTCAATTCTTCCATCTGCACGCACTGTCCTCTTAATCATGAGTTATAATTATCCGATGACTTTGGCTTCCTTTTCCTCATCCTCTCCCTCTAGTTTTCCAGCCACCCACACTCACAATCTGCATCAATGGAAGTATGACGTCTTCTTGAGCTTCAGGGGTGGAGACACTTGCGACAATTTTATCAGCCATCTCCTTGCTGCCTTGTCTGAAAAAGGTGTTGAGACCTTCACAGACTACCAGCTTTGTAGAGGAGACAAGATCGCTCCGACCCTTTCGCAAGCAATCCAAGAATCAAACAGACCGGGAGCCAGGTTGTTATGCCAGTGTTCTATCATGTGGATCCATCTGACATCAGGAAACAAACCGGGAGCTTCGCTGAAGCAACTGATCGTAAGAGCAAGAAAAATTTCGAGATCAACTAAGACAAGGTCCCTAAATAGAAGGCTGCTTTGACCAGCGCTGCCAATCTATCAGAGTGGGATTGCAATGTCATCAGGTAACTTTACAAGTTTCAAGTTTCAGTTACTTATAGGCTGAGTGAAAAACTTTAGGTTGATTGGTTACAACTCCACCTAGCTAGTCATTGAAATGGAATCTGTGCTGGCCCATTTTGAAGTTTAACAATTGATAAGATTGATGACATTTTTATTCCTCAAAGTTTCATAAATTTGTTGCAGAATTGCTACAGGATGTAATTAATTTGCAATTGAAACATATAGAGCACCCAAAAGAGACATCAAGTAATGCCTATAAGTATGTTGCAACAACAATGTGGAGAAACCTTGGCTTATTTGTGGCAGGCCAGAGCGTAAACTTATTGACCAAATTGTCAAAGATGTTTTGGAGAAACTAAATCAAGCATTTGTTAAATTAATTAACATGAGTGGCCCATGTCATTTAAAGTATGACTCAAAATAAAAGGCCTAATATAATGGTCGGTTAGGCATAACGGTAATTTGGGTCATTGGGTTTAAAATCCCTCCACTCTCCCTATTAAGAATAAACGTTACAGGAAAGGAATATGTGTATATATATATCTTCCCCTATTAAGAATAACTGTTACAGGAAAAGGAATATCTTCTCATTTAAGATAATTATTACAGAAAGAGAGGATCTTTTTATTTAAGGTAACGGTTACAGGAAAGGAAGATGTGTATATATATATATATATACTATTACAGACCTTTCCGAGAGCTCAACCATCAAAGAGAGAAAACGTAAAGAAAAGAACGGGGAAAGAGTAGGAGAAAAGAGAGAAGCGTTCAGGAACGAAACAGAAGAGGCTTCCCATCTCCACTGCGGGACATCAGCATAATGGACAACGGTATGTTGATTTCAATTACAGTTTTATTGCTAGTATTCGCATAAAGAAAGATCTTGCAATATATGAAATAAGAATTTCATAAAGAGAAATTCTAGAAAAGTCCAACAATTGGTATCAAAGCGGGTCTGCGAATATTGCAATTTGGTTTTCTTTATCTCTTTGTGCCGTATAGTATTTTATTTTATTAGGCTGTATTTTGTTTTTCCTTTGCGTGTAATCAATAATTACAACGCGGGACAAAACAAATATTTCGGTTGCCTGGTACGTGGGTCCCATCTGCAGTATGGTGGTGCTCGGGTAGTATTTTATTTTATTAGGCTGTATTTTGTTTTTCCTTTGCGTGTAATCAATAATTACAACGCGGGACAAAACAAATATTTTGGTTGCCTGGTACGCGGGGTCCCACCTGCAGTGTGGTGGTGCTCGGGTAGTATTTTATTTTTATTAGGCTGTATTTTGTTTTTTCCTTTGCGTGTAATCAATAATTACAACGCGGGACAAAACAAAAATTTTGGTTTGCCTGGTACGCGGGTCCCACCTGCAGTATGGTGGTGCTCGAGTAGTATTTTTATTTTATTAGGTTGTATTTTGTTTTTTCCTTTGCGTGTAATCAATAATTACAACGCGGGACAAAACAAATATTTTGGTTGCCTGGTACGCGGGTCCCACCTGCAGTATGGTGGTGCTCGGGTAGTATTTTATTTTATTAGGCTGTATTTTGTTTTTTCCTTTGCGTGTAATCAATAATTACAACGTGGGACAAAACAAATATTTTGGTTGCCTGGTACGCGGGTCCCATCTGCAGTATGGTGGTGCTCGGGTAGTATTTTATTTTATTAGGCTGTATTTTGTTTTTCCTTTGCGTGTAATCAATAATTACAACGCGGGACAAAACAAATATTTTGGTTGCCTGGTACGCGGGTCCCACCTGCAGTATGGTGGTGCTCGGGTAGTATTTTATTTTATTAGGCTGTATTTTGTTTTTCCTTTGCGTGTAATCAATAATTACAACGCGGGACAAAACAAAAATTTTGGTTGCCTGGTACGCGGGTCCCACCTGCAGTATGGTGGTGCTTGGGTAGTATTTTATTTTATTAGGTTGTATTTTGTTTTTCCTTTGCGTGTAATCAATAATTACAACGCGGGACAAAACAAATATTTTGGTTGCCTGGTACGCGGGTCCCACCTGCAGTATGGTGGTGCTCGGGTCCGAATGAATACCATAAAAAAAAAAAACTCCCATATAAAAGATAATTTAATCTTTGTAATTGAAGATTATTAAATTCACGTTAATGAGTCAAATATTAAAAACTTGTTAGTCACCAAAGTGGCCTAGCTTTGAATGGATTTGAACAGCTGACTGTGAATTTTAATTGTTCATTTTGGATGCTAATAAAATGTTTTGAAATGAACAATTGTGGTTATTAATTATAAAGCTATGAGATCATCCAAAGATGGATCATTGCTTATAATTAATGACACTAAAAGGGATTAATTAATATACTAAGTAAACGTGATTGTATATCCAAAGATGACATTTATGTTAATTTTAGTATGATTAATTTATCTATTAAAGTTTATTTAAATTAGCATCATTATTGATTAGAGTTATGTATTTGAGGATCACCCAAAGGTGAACTTAAATACATAATTAAAGTTTGTAATGTATCTGAATCCATTAGAGTTTACTCAAAGCATTAACGTTTAAATTTGGATTATATTTGCAGCTTCCACCAATGTATTTGCCTTAGGCAATTCAATGGTCAAATTCAATGGGCTGAACTATGCTGAATGGTCTGAGCATATTCAGTTTCATTTGGGTGTATTGGGCCTGGACTTAGCAGTCATTTCGGATGAAAAGCCTGCAGTCATTACAGGGACTAGTACAGAATCTGATAAGTCTTTTTATGAGGCTTGGGTACGGTCCAATAGGCTGAGTTTGAATTTGATGCGAATGACGATAGCTGAAAACGTCAAGCCATCGATGCCTAAGACGGAAAAAATGCGAGGGAATTTCTGATTAGAATTAAGGAATACTCTCAGTTAGATATAACTGATAAATCCATCGTAGGAACCCTAATGAGTGAGCTGACGACCAAGAAATTTGATTGGTCACAGCCCATTCATGATCATGTGACCAGTATGGCTAATCTAGCAGCAAGGTTGAAAACAATGGGCATGGATGTGAGTGAATCATTTCTGGTTCAATTCATCATAAACTCACTGCCTCCTGAATTTGGCCAGTTTCCAAGTGAATTATAACACTATTAAAGAGAAATGGAACTTTCAAGAAATTAAGGCCATGTTAGTTCAGGAGGAAGGGAGATTAAAGAAGATGAAGGATCACTCCATTCATCTCATCGTTCATAAGGATGCTAGTGGTAGCAGGTCTAAACCACGTAAGAAAGGTAAGAAGAAGGACAAAGCCTCTATGAAAGTCACTGGAGGTCAGATCCAGAAGGATCAGAAATGCTTCTTCTGCAAAAAGATGGGTCACTTCAAAAATGATTGCCCAAAAAGAAAGGTTTGGTTCGAAAAGAAAGGTACGTACTGTATATCAGTATGTTTTGAATCAAACATAATTGAAGTGCCCAATAATACTTGGTGGTTAGATTCTGGAGCTACTATTCATGTGTCACATATTATGCAGGGATTCCTTTCAATCCAGCCCATAACAGGAACTGAGAAGTTCCTCTATATGGGAAACAGAATGAAGGCACGAATAGAAGGGATTGGGACGTACAGATTGATCTTGGACACCAAGTGTCATCTGGATCTAGAAAAGTGTCTCTATGTTCCTGAATGTGCTAGAAATTTAGTTTCTGTTGCAAAGTTGGATAAAGAAGGATTTAACCTCAAGATTGGAAATGGTGCATTTTCATTGTATAGACATTCGTACTATTATGGATCTGGTACTTTGATTGATGATTTGTACCGTTTGAATCTTGATGCTATGTATGTTGATTCCATATTTCTTGTTGAGCATGGTATAGGTAACAAACGTAATATGCATGATGAAAGTTCTGCTTTCTTATGGCATCAAAGATTGGGTCATATATCCAAAGAAAGGATATTGAGGTTGATGAAAGGTGATGTCCTGCCTCAATTGGATTTTACTGATTGGGATGTATGTGTTGATTGTATAAAAGGGAAACAAACAAAACATACATCAAAGAACCCAGCCATAAGAAGCAATGAGCCTTTAGAATTGATACACACTGATGTTTGTGGCCCGTTTGATATCTCCCAACATGGGGGTGTGTGAGAAATATTTCATCACCTTTATAGATGACTACTCACGATATTGTTACTTGTATCTACTGCATGAAAAGTCTCAGTCAGTAAACATCCTAGAGGTGTTTATTAATGAAGTTGAAAGGCAGTTAGATAGAAAAGTAAAAGTGATTAAGCCAGATAGGGGTGGTGAATATTATGGAAAATTCAATGAAAGTGGACAATGTCCTGGTCCATTTGCAAAACTTCTTGAGAGTCGAGGCATATGTACACAGTATACAATGCCTGGTACACCACAACAGAATGGTGTAGCGGAAAGGCGGAATCGCACACTTATGGATATGGTTAGGAGCATGTTGAATTACAGTACTGTACCCTTATCCTTGTGGATGCATGCATTAAGAACTGCTGCATATCTGCTGAATAGAGTTCCTAGTAAGGCTGTCCCTAAAACTCCTTACGAGTTATGGACAGGAAGGAAACCCAGTTTGAGACATCTTCATGTTTGGGGTTGTCCAGCAGAAGTAAGGATATACAATCCACATGAAGGAAAGCTTGATGCAAGAACCATTAGTGGTTACTTCATTGGCTATCCTGAAAAGTCCAAGGGGTATAGGTTTTACTGCCCTAACCATAGTACTAGAATAGTTGAGTCTGGTAATGCTCGGTTCATTGAAAATGGTCAGTTCAGTGGGAGTGGGGAATCACGAAAGGTGGATATTAAAGAATCACAAAATGAATGGTCCACAGTGAGTACTCCTACTCATGTTGGTATTCCCACACCCAGTGTTTCTACTCAAATTGTTATTCCTTATGTTGCATCACAGTCACGTGACATGCAAGGACAACAAATTGATACTCGAAACACGCAAAGTGAACACATAAGAGATGAACCAAGTGACAATATTCAATTTACAAATGAACAAGTGATACCACAAGAAATGGCATTACGGAGGTCTACAAGACAGAAAAGGCCAGCAGTTTCAAATGATTATGTGGTTTACTCACTTGAGCATGAATCGG
Source organism: Ceriops zippeliana (assembly GCA_037897445.1). Lineage (NCBI taxonomy): Eukaryota > Viridiplantae > Streptophyta > Magnoliopsida > Malpighiales > Rhizophoraceae > Ceriops > Ceriops zippeliana. The sequence goes on from JBAPLH010000759.1 coordinate 221,182, forward strand.
AATTGAGCATTGATAAAGATCCAGTCTCATTTAAACAAGCCATGAAATGTAATGATTCTGAAAGGTGGTTCAATGCCATGAAAGAAGAGATGAAATCGATGGATGTAAACCAAGTCTGGGAGCTAGTAGAGTTACCTGAAGGATCAAAATGAGTTGGCTGTAAGTGGGTCTTCAAGACCAAGCGAAACTCGAACGGTAACATCGAAAGGTATAAGGCCAGACTTGTAGCCAAAGGTTTCACTCAAAGGGATGGTGTTGACTATAAGGAGACTTTCTCTCCAGTTTCTAAGAAAGACTCTTTAAGAATTATTATGGCATTGGTGGCTCATAATGATCTAGAGCTCCACCAAATGGATGTAAAGACCGCCTTTCTGAATGGTGACTTGGAAGAGGAAGTGTATATGGACCAACCTGAAGGTTTCATCACTACGGGGCAAGAAAATTTGGTGTGTAAATTAAAGAAATCGATATATGGACTGAAACAAGCTTCCTGACAATGGTATATTAAGTTCAATAATACCATTACGTCATACGGTTTTGTAGAAAACACCGTTGATCGGTGTATCTATATGAAGGTCAGTGGGAGCAAGTTCATTATATTAGTCCTATATGTCGATGACATTCTTTTGGCCGTTAATGACATAGGTTTGTTACATAATGTGAAGAAATTTCTCTCTGAAACTTTTGAAATGAAAGATATGAATGAGGCATCCTATGTGATAGGAATAGAAATATTCCGTGATAGATCACAAGGATTGTTAGGATTGTCTCAGAAAGGCTATATCAATAAAGTATTAGAGAGATTTAGAATGGAAAATTGCTTAACAGGAATAGTTCCAATTCAGAAAGGGAACAAGTTCAGTGAATTACAATGTCCAAAGAATGATTTGGAATGGAAAGTGATGGAATCAGTTCCCTATGCATCACTGGTTGGAAGCCTGATGTATACGCAAACATGTACTCGGCCAGACATCAGTTTCGCAGTTGGAATGTTAGGCCGATATCAAAGTAATCCTGGAATAGATCATTGGAAAGCCGGAAAGAAAGTACTTAGGTACTTACAAGGCACCAAAGATTACATGCTTACTTATAAAAGATCAAGTCATCTTGAAGTAGTAGGCTACTCGAATTCAGATTATGCTGGATGTGTAGACTCGAGGAAATCTACATTTGGTTACATGTTTCTCCTGGCTGGAGGAGCAGTTTCCTGGAAAAGCGGGAAGCAGTCTGTCATTGCTACTTCCACTATGGAGGCTGAATTTGTAGCATGCTTTGAGGCTACTGTTCATGCATTATGGTTGCGGAATTTTATCTTAAGGCTTGGTTTGGTCGACAGTATAGAAAAGCCATTAAGAATTTTTTGTGACAATTCCGCAGCAGTCTTCTTCTCTAAGAATGATAGGTATTCTAAAGGTGCGAAACATATAGATTTGAAATACCTATCTGTTAAAGAAGAAGTGCAAAACCAAAGAGTGTCCATTGAGCATATTGGCACTGAGTTAATGGTAGCGGACCCGTTAACTAAAGGTTTGCCACCGAAAACATTTACTGGACATGTTGATCGGATGGGCATTATGGACAGGTCCTCATACACTTGAAAGCCAATATTTAGCATGCTTATATCATTGTGACACTCGTGAATTCAATTAAAGTTATGGTTTTGCTTATGCTCTGTTATCTCAATTTAGATGTATACAATTATGGTTTGTGAGATAATTAATGGCATATATGAGAATGAAAGTTTAAATTTTCAATGTTCCTCAGTAAAGTTATTATGAATTATGATGATCATGTGATGCATGGAAGGAATCATGTCGCTATAAGATGTGTGACCGCCATGATCCAATCATTTTAATTCAATTAAGTGTTGTGATTTGATGATCTTTAAGAATTGTGCGCACTTAATTATTATTGTTTCATCGAGTCATGACATGGACCAAGTGGGAGATTGTTAAATTAATTAACATGAGTGGCCCATGTCATTTAAAGTATGACTCAAAATAAAAGGCCTAATATGATGGTCGGTTAGGCATAATGGTAATTTGGGTCATCGGGTTTAAAATCCCTCCACTCTCCCTATTAAGAATAAACGTTACAGGAAAGGAATATGTGTATATATATATCTTCCCCTATTAAGAATAACCGTTACAGGAAAAGGAGTATCTTCTCATTTAAGATAATTATTACAGAAAGAGAGGATCTTCTTATTTAAGGTAACGGTTACAGGAAAGGAAGATGTGTATATATATATATATGCTATTACAGACCTTTCCGAGAGCTCAACCATCAAAGAGAGAAAACGTAAAGAAAAGAACGGGGAAAGAGTAGGAGAAAAGAGAGAAGCGTTCAGGAACGAAACAGAAGAGGCTTCCCATCTCCACTGCGGGACATCAGCATAATGGACAACGGTATGTTGATTTCAATTACAGTTTTATTGCTAGTATTCGCATAAAGAAAGATCCTGCAATATATGAAATAAGAATTTCATAAAGAGAAATTCTAGAAAAGTCCAACAGCATTACCTTGGACTACGAGCTTGGGAGCGCGTGGTGGGAATAAATTCATACCTTGCGCAAATCAAAAGGGTACTAGCTATTGGTCCCAAGACACTTGCATACTGGGGATTTGGGGTATGGGCGGTATAGGCAAAACAACAATTGCTGGAGCCATTTTTGGGCAAATTTGACGTCACTTTGAGGGTTGCTGCTTTCTTAACAATGTTAGAGAAGAATGAAAAAAAAGTGGCGTGAAAAATTTATTTGAGGAGCTCATTTTGCGTATATTGGGAGATAGTTGTACTAAAATCTATACATTTGGCATTGGATAGAAGACTTTGTCACAAGTAAATATTAGTTGTTTCATATGACGTTAATTATCTGCAACAATTAGAATGTTTAGTGATAAACCCTTGTTGTGCTGGTCTAAGAAGTAGGATCGTGGTAACAAGCAGAAATAAGCAACCTTTTGAAAGTATGACTAATTATATAATGCATCTCTTCAACTTTTTACATGGTATGCTTTCAGGCCAAATCATCCCCTAGAAGATCAAAGGCTCCTATCAAATTTCAAGGTAATCTTTTGACTCTTAAAACTTTGGGTTCCTTTTTATTTGGCAAGAATAAAACTGAATGAAAAAAATACTCTGAATAAATTGAACAATGCCTATAAATGAGATTCAAAAAGTGTTGCTAATTAGTTACTATGTTCTTGATAGGAAAGAGAAGGAAATATTTTTTCACATTGCATGTTTCTTTAAAGGTTATGATACGGTTTCTGTAATACAAATACTAAATAATTATGGCTTTTTTTTTTTTTTTTACAGAGATTGGAATATAATATCTCATTGACAATTCCTTGATAACTACTAATAATTTTATTAGTAGAAAACTAATAGTGTATCTAGAAATGCATGATCTATTACAAGAAATGGGTAGAGAATTTGTACATGGGGAATCAAGGGAACCAGACGAATGCAGTAGGTTGTGGGATCCACGAGATATATATCAAGTATTCAACAATAACACTATAAGATTCTAATTGCAATTGTTGTAAAACTTCCAATTCATTTTTCATACTTTCTTATAGCTGCTTTTCCTATTATTTTTCAGGCAACGGGAAAAGTTGAAGACATTTTTCAATATAAGAAACCCAAGTAAAGAGATGCACCTGAATCCTTAAGTCTTTGAAAACATGTCTAACTTGAAACTGCTAAAAATCTACACAAGTAAAAAGGAAGAATGGAAAGTGCACCATTCTTAGGGTCTTGATTATCTTCCCAATAGGCTGAGGTATCTTTATTGGCATGGATATCCATTAGAGTATTTGCCAACAAAGTTTTTCCATAAGCATTCTCTGTCGATTGAGTTACCTCATAGCTACATTAAAGGATTTTGGAAAAAAGCAAGGGTACAAATTACTCATGTTAAAGACCTCTTCCTGATTGACCAAAAGCTCTTTTGGATTTCCTAATAAATTATGCCTAATTCTCTTTCACTACATGCAACCTTAGAATATTATTAGGCATTGCTTATCCTTGAGGTAATTCAATTTGGTCACACATATTAGTTTGTGTGACTGTTAAAGCCTAACGAGTCTTCCAAATAATGTTGATATGAGATGTCTAATACTCTTGACCTCTCCGGTTGCTCAAGACTCGTGTTTCCAGAGCTCTCAAGGAATGTAAGGTACTTATACTTAACAAGGACTGTAATAAAGGAAGTGCCTTCCTCTGTTGAGTATATGGATCAACATGTCAAATTGAACTTAGATTTTTGCTCCAAGTTTATGAGCCTCCCTACCAACATTTACAAATCAACAAGTCTTCAGACTCGTAGCCTGCTAGGTTGTTCTAACCTAAATGTGTTTCCAAAAATATGGGAGAGCATGGATAATGTAGAGAATCTGATATTGGAGAATACAACCATTAAAGAGCTACCATCCCATTTAAACAATCTGAAAGGGCTAAAATTGTTGAATATGAGTTATTTGGGAAACATTACTTTACTTCATTAACTTTATGGTTGAGGATGGCTTGTTCAACCTCATCTTGTCTTGTTTATCCACATTAGACTTAACATGGTCTAATCTGTGGCAATTACCTGTTAACCTTAGGCATTTGTCCTCTTTAGAGGACTTATGTTTAATTGAGAACAACTTTGAGAGTATTCCTTAAAGCATCAAACAACTTCCTCAACTTGAACTAATTCGACTATGCACTTGCCAAAAGTTTTAATCTTTGTTAGAGCTTCTAGTAAGCCTACATGACCTACATGCATCCGATTGCTCATTATTAGAAAATGTATCTTCCCTTTATCAACTACTTTTAGTTATGCCATCTTTAGACCTTAGAGTCAGCTTATTTAATTGCTCCAAAATGGATAAAAACAAAAGAGATCCTATCTCTCAGTTCAAGAATTGTTATTTAGCGGTGCATGAATCAAAGTACCGGTCGGAGACACTGTCAAAATCCCACTTCCCTTAAATTGGCTCAACGATGCCTTCTTGGGATCTATTTTATGCCTTGTTCTCAAGTGCAATGCCATTGTTGGCATGTAAATCCAATTCAACTTGCATCTTGGCGACGAATATGATGACAACAGTGATTTCAATTTTTGGTTACAAAGTCATTTTACCAAGAGGAGCACAATTGATGGAAACTATGTAGAGCGTGTTATACTGCTCTACGATGGGATCGTGCATGACAATATAGTTGAGAATCATCATCACCTCACCCAATGCTCATACGACACCGTATTGTTTAACTTTAAAGTTTTTGATGGGCTTTGCGACTCATACTTTTACAAGGTGAAGAAATGCGGGGCAATTCCATGGTATGCCCAAGGTAGCTTGAGGAGTAAAATTTAGCTTTAGCATTTTATTACCTTTCCTTTTTATTTTTTGCTTCTTTTACCCAATCTGTTGGGTTTTCCTCTTGTAATTGACACAGAAATGTTTTGTTCGCTTGGAAAATGAGTAGAAACATAATATAATATCATATTACACCAATTATTTTCACAGCTATTTTAGTTGCCAATATTATATATGTTTGTCACTTCGAGTAAATAGTTTAATTAATAATTATATATATATATATATTGTTAATTTTAATTTTAATTTTTTATTATTACTTATTTTAAATAAAAATATGAATTTATATAAAATTGACAAGCTTTCAAACTTAGTAATATTAAGATTAAATTTGAAAAGGTTAACTCAAATTTAATAATAAATGTTCTTATAAAAAGATAAATGATAACCTTGTTTTTATTCAATAAGTGTATTGATCGAAATGTTCATAAAATATTTTTGTTTTGAAACAATTATATATTAAACTTATAAAATACAACTTGTATTTAATTTATAAAATAAAAAAATTTAATTAAAAATATTTTTTAAAAATAAAAAATGAATGTTAGAGTTGTATTTTTAAGAAAATTTAAAAAAGAGTTAAATTATTATTATTTTTTAAGAAAAAAAAGTAAAATTTAAAATATTATTACTCTATAAAAAGCATTATTTCTTCATTTTTAGAAATTATTTTTTTATTTTTTAATTATGAATATTTATGTTACTTAAAGTTTAGGCATATACAATGTATTTATAGCATGAATTAAGAAAATTATAATATGTGTTAAATTATTAATAAATAAATGAAGTAAATGAGATGTATATTGAAATTTTTGTCTTAAAAAATATTATTAACTTATTATTAAGTTAATATCAAATGAATATATTAAAAAATTTAGAAATTAAATTAAATATATATATAAACTAAAATTGAAAGCAAACTTAAATGTTTTCTTTTATAATGTAATCAATTTTGCTTATTCAGAAAATTATACTTAATTTTGAAATTGTCTTAGCAAACTTTTATATTCTTAGTATTTGACATTAACTAAGTATTATTTTCATGGCCATTTTAGTTGTCCTTATTAGATATACCTATCACTTAAGTAATTTAACCTATTTTTTTATTAATTTTAGTTTTATTTTTTTTACTCTTTTATTCTAGATACAAAATGAAATTTTGTATAAAATACCTAATGTTAGCTTTCAAACTTGGCAACACTAAGGCTAGGTTTGAGAGAGTCAAATTCGAATCTAATAATATTTGAAAGGTAGGTGTTTGCATAAAGAAAAAAAATAAAGATATTAATGGTAACTTTGACTTAAGTACCCACAAAACCAATTTTTTGTCTTCAAAAAATTATATATTAGACTTGTGAAATACAACTTATATTTAATTTGATAAAAAAAATAAACATAATTTAAATTATAAATATTTTTTTTAAAAATAAAAAAATTAAATTTAAGAATTATAATTTTAAGAAAATTAAAAAAAGGGGTTATATTATGATTATTGTTTTTGAAAAAAAAAATTACATCACATGAGTCCCACTCTAGTATTTATTATTGAAATTAAGATAAAATCAACTGATTTTTCATTAAACACATCATTATTTTGGCTTATGTGACATCTTTCTCTCAATATGCAAACTAAGGGAATCTCCTCCAACTCCTCTAGCTAGCCTTGACAATGTGATATTATTGAATAAATATCTTAGTTTATTAGACTTATATTAAGTTAGATTTTCTCTTATTTAGTTATTTAATTATCTTTCTAATTAATTTTAAAATTTTATTCAGAATTTTAATCCTATTAATTTTTAGTCCTTTAATTCTATAAATAGACTTGGAATTAGTTCATTAGTATGGAAAGACTATTTATGATATTTGATAGTTGGTGTTGACATTAAATTTTTCAATGAGATGACAATTCTCATATATTATTATTTTTCAAGTGCTAATTTTGTGTTACTCTTTTTAATTTTTATCTATTCTTTAATAAGTTATCTTATATTAGCCCTCCTCTTTTTCCTCTTCTATGACATCATCAGTGTTATACTTTTAAAGTCAGAGATGGTAAAAGTTAAGTTGGTCCAACTTAAGTAACTTGACTTAATTCACCTAAAACTTGACTCAACATAACCTCTTTTGATTGAAAAAGTCAATGATCCATAGCTTGTCATGATTTAGCCTTAGTATGGCTTATGACCCTACTAAATAAGGAGTTGAGTTTAAGATAGAAGAGAGGTAGTTGTGACTGTTATGGCAATCGTGGTTTCCATTCTAATTTTGAGTAAATTAGTAGTCGACAGAGTTCTTATGGCGAGTATAAAGGAGGCAGTCATGTTTGATGTATGCAGTTAGTTATAAAATATCAATACAAATCTTTTTCCAAGTTCTCACTCTCCCTCTTTGCTGCCTTGTACCTTTATTCTGTTATATTCTTTACTCTTTTATATTTTCCTTGGGTCACAATTGGTATCAAAGCATCAATTAAATGAGTTAATCCACTCCACTCTAAATAAAAAGAAGTAAACAACGTTGGCTAAGAACACCTAGCTTAGTAAACAATGTTTTATATAAAGAGTTAAGAAACCTTTAAGCAGATGTAGTATAGCTTGCACTTAGAAACATGTCATTGAAGTAGATTATGGAAATGATGCAAGTTTTCCAAATTAAGGACAAAGGCACGAGTATGAAAACTCCATTCCTGGTCTTTACTCGAAGTATCTTGTCATTAAAGCTGACAATGTTGCTTACCATGGTGCTATAGAATTGCATGCTCTACCAATAAATTGTATGCCAAGTAACTGGTCCGCATGGGAATCAAATACATTTGTTATTGGCTGCATGCTTGTCATTCAAGTCCTATTGAAGTTGTTACCTTAATAGTTACTTACAACTAAAGAAAAGTATTGCAGACATTTTGTTTTTTGAACTTATGTTTATGTACTTTACTATCAAACTTGTCTTATGTTTAAATTTTAAATTTTTAAAAATTAGCAGCTAGTTAAGTCATTAACTTGTAATCCCAAGGGATAGATTTGAATTAATAGCTGATATAAGTTGTTTAACTTACCAAATACATATAATTAAAAAATGTAAAGATATTTTAAATTTGAATCTTTATATATAATAAAGATTGCAAGCTAATGAAAAGTAGTTAACCTTTAAATTCTTCTTCTTTGCCCATTGCTATGAGCTTCAGGTACTTCCTTTCTCTTGTAACCTTCACTACTATGAACTTATGAATCTCAATTCCAATTCTATTCCATTTCTTTTCCTTTCTATCAACATTTGGTATTAAAGCAAGTGGTAGAATAATTGAGAGAGATCCTTTCAAAAGAAATTTAAAAAACTAGCCATGACATCCTCAAACTTTATACCTTTACCACTTCCAAAGTTCAATGGAGACAATTATAGATAGTGGTCTGTCATGATGAAGGTATATCTCAAAGCCTTTGATTTATAAGAGGTCATTGAGTTAAGAGCCTAACTTGATCCCTTTCCTCCTAATCCAACCATGACTTAAATCAAACACCATAGTGAGCAAGTGTTAAGGTAGTATAAAACCTTAACTTGCTTTCATTTAGCTATGATAGTATTTTCAACAAGATCATGGCTTATGAAATAGCCAAAGAGGCCTGAGAGAGATTGAAGGATGAGTTTGATGGCAACTTGAAGACTAGGAACATACAGCTATTAAACCTTAGAAGGGAATTAGAGTTGTTAAGGATAAGGAACCTAAAACTATTAAGAAATATAGTAATAGGTTATTAAAAATTGTGAATCAAATAAAGATCCATGGTGAAGATTTAACTGACAAGTTTGTTGTTCAAAAGGTTTTGGTTAGTATCCCTAAAAGATTTGAGGTAATCTTATCTTTAGAGAATTCTAGAGAGTAGAATGTTATCTCCTTAGTTGAACTAATTAATACATTGTAAGCTCAAAAGCATAAGAGACTCATGAGATAGGAAGATTCAGATGAAAGGGATTTCTAAGTCAAGCAAAAGCAAAAGAAATAGAAAGAGAAGAAACAAGGGAAAAAGTTTGGAAACAAGGCAGAAAGGAAGAGGCAAGATCTACCTTGTGAGCTTTGTAGTAAGATTGACCATCTATTTAAATTTTGCTAGAGGAGGCCTAATTTTTTATGCAACTTATGTTAGAAAAAAATGGCATTTAAAGAGGATTTTCATGAACAAAACAAGTCAACAATAAAAAATTAGCCTAATAAAACCAATGCTCAAGTGGTTAATGAGGACCAGTAATTTGAAGAGCAACTGTTTGTTGCTAGCAGTGGCTTTTCTGACCAAGTTTGGCTAGTGGATAGTGGCTGCACAAATCACATGTCCTTAGACCTTGATATTTTATTATCTTTGGATCAATCCTGCTCTTCCAAAGCAAAGATAAGGAATGGTCAGTTTCTCGAAGTTAAAGGGAAAGACATAGCAAAGATTAGAACATCAGTAGGTACCAAGGTAATCGCTGATATATTATATGTTCCTAGTATCACTTAAAACCTTTAAGCATTGGTCAATTACTTGAGAGAGGATGCTCTTTGACCTTCAAGGATAGAAAATGTGTAATTTATAACTACAAAGGTTATAAATTTGCTATTGTTCCTATGAAAGGGTAAAGTTTTCAATTAGATTGGCTAACAACTAGTTATAAGAAGCCTCTGCTAATGAGTTTATCTTATAGGATAAGAAAGTTAGACATTTCAATTATGTAGGCATTTCAACCATGGCTAAAAGGGGCCTTACTATGAATTTACCTAAAATACATATGCCTAGTGACATATGTAGTATTTATAGTTTGGCAAGTAAACCAAACTACCTTTTATAGCAAGTAAATCTTGGTGAGCCAAGCAGAAACTATAACTAATCTATACTAATTTGTGTGGACCCATAACTATACATTCTTTGAATGGAAACAGATGCTTTATTATTTTTATTGATGATCTCACCAGATTTTACTAGTTGTATTTCTTAAAATTCAAAATTAAGGTTCCTTGTAACTTTAAAAAGTTTAAAACATGGATTGAAAACCAAACCAACCTTAAACTTGTAGCCATCATATCTAATAATGGCTCTGAGTATATCTCAGAAGTGATAAAAGAGATATAAAAGTTACAGTAGATGAATTTAGTACGAGACAATGAGGAACAGTTAATGGAACCTTATTACTTGGGTGAATTCTTTATCTAACAAAGAGGCATATAAGGCATTTTTTGCCTTTCCATCACACTTTAAATTCTTCTTATCAGTTAGTGTCATAGCATCACCTTCAGCAATAGGGATGAACCCACTTATAACAAATTCAAACACATCAAGATCAAGGGACATCAGATATGAAAGCATTTTGTTCTTCAATAATTGATAATTTTGTCCATCAAATGTAGGAATGCCCTTGCTTTTAACATTGTTTATGCTATCCATGATCTCAATTAGTAGTAGAGAGAAAATTCACATAGCAATAAACAACTTCAAATCAAAGTAGAAAAATTGGATCAACAGTGGAACCAACTCTAATACTACTTGATGAGGACTTTTTTAGGTCTCACACTGAGAGGGGGGGTGAATCAGTATGATAGCTTTTTACAAATATATTTGGATTTAACCTTTGTGACTTGTTAGAACTGATAATCCAAATTTTTTATTTTTCTCCTTTATGTGAGAGTGGCCGTATGGATATTAATCAAACATAAGTACCCAAGCACATACAACAATTTTTACATGGTTCACCCACAATATGTGAGCTATGTCCATAGTGTGATAGGATCATTCCTAAATCACACAATTTACTCTTGTTATCAAGGGATATAATTTGGTTGTGGAAGGATCACTCGTTAACCACTTACAATGATCTCCCAATTACTCCAAGGGTATCCTACCCTTTTTCAACAAGTTTATCAAAAGGTTTATAGTGAAAATTTTCCTAGAGAACGATCATTCAATATGTACAGGCTACTAGTGCAGAATACGGATCTTCTCCTTCCTTTACTGCCGGTGTTGTCTCACTCATTGCTGATGCTGCCTACACTACACTCGATGCTACTTGCCCTGCTGCTAGGACAAGTTTTCTCCTCCCACTACTGCAAGCTGTCGTTCCTACTATTGAGATATGTTTTCTCCTTGGCTATTGCAAGTTAACAAACCTGTTGCTATTGTTGCCTATATGCACTATTGTTGCTGCTTGCACATTTTGCTATCGCTACCTGCACGAGTTATTGTCACTATTTGCATGTGCTGCTGTCATTACCTACACGCGCTACTACTGCTATCTGCACGTGCTGCTATCAATCACATGTACGCATTGTTACTATTGTCTGTACATGCATGGGCTACTATCGTTGCTTGCATGTTTTGCTATTGCTGTCCACATGTATTGTTATTGCTGTCTGCATGCGCTGCTACTGCTACTCGCATGTGCATGAGTTGCTATCACTGCTTGTACATTCTGCTATTGCTATTTGCACACACTGCTGCTACTATCTGCACATATTATTGCAGCTATCAACATACACTGCTGTGGCTGTCCGTGCGCACTATTGTTGCTTTGGCTACTTGGTGCGCTGCACCACCTGGGATAGCCTCTTAGACATGTTGCTGCTGTTAGGAAGCCTCCTAAACATGCTACTATTATTGGGAAGCCTCCTAGATGTGCTGCTGTTGCTGAGGAATTTTCTGGACATGCTGCTAGTGCTGAGAAGCCTCTTGGGGTGCTGCTGGTGTTGGTATAGCCTCTTGGAGTGCTACTGGTTCTAGTATAGCCTCCTAGGGTGTTGCTAGTGCTGGTATAGCCTCCCAGAGTGCTGCTGGTTTGCTAGAAAGCCTTCTGGACATGCTGCTGGTGCTGGTATACCCTCCTGGACATGGTACTAGTGTAAGGAATACCTGCTGGTGCTGTTGGTGCATGCTTACTGGTTCTTCTAATGTAGGGAACTCCCGCTGGTGTTACTGGTGTAAGGAAGGCCTACTGGTGTCGGGAAGTCCTACTGGTGCTGCTGATGCAGGGAACTCCTAATGGTGTTACTAATACAAAGAACTCATGATGGTGCTATTGGTGCACAGAACTCCTGGTGGTGTTGTTGGTTTACCTTTCTTGCTGCCAAAACCTATTGCTAAACCTCTCCTTAGTGTGGCTGCTGCATGTCTCTCCCTCCTTACTGCAAGCCTTCTTCTTTTCCTTTGCTTTGGCCAACTGTTGCCTTTTTCTTTCTTTGGTATGGATGCTGCACACCCTCTCCTTTGGTTTATTGTGGCTGCTGCAAGCCCTCTCCTCTGGTTTGGTGTGGCCCACTACAAACCTTCTCCTTTGGTTTAGTATGGTTGCCAACTGCAGCACCTTGTTCTCGATGAGGATCTTTTTAGGTTTCATACTGAAAGGAAGGGTGAATCAGTGTGAGATATCCGCTTTTTACAAATTGATCCGGATTTAACCTTTATGACTTATTAGAGCCAATGATCTAATTTTTATTTTTCTCCTTTATGTGAGAGCGACTGTATAAATAATGATGTGATAGTACCTAAGAACACACGGTAATTTTTATGTAGTTCACCCACAATGTATGAGCTGCATCCATGATGTGATAGGATCACTCCTAAATCACATAATCCACTTTTATTATCAAGAGATACAACAATGTTTTGGAAGGATCACTCTTCACCACTTGTGGAAGGACTACTCCTTAACCACTTACAACGATCTCTCAATCAAGGAGTTGATCTCCCTATCACTCTAAGGGTATCCCACCCTTTTTTAGCAAGTTTATCAAGAGTTTATAGTAAGCATTTTCCTGAAGAATGATCACTCAATGTGTATAGACTGCTAATGTAGATTATGAACCTTTTCCTTCCTTTGCTACTGGTGTTGTCTTACCCACTGCCGATACTGTTTGCACACATTGCTATTATTACTTGCACGTGCTGCTATTGCTTTTCACACAAGCTGCTGTTGCTGTTCACACGCTCTGCTGTTGTAGTTCGCACACATTGTTGTTGTCCGCTCGCACTGCTGTTACTATTTGTGCATGCTGCTCATGTTGTTCACGTGTGCTGCTTTTGTTGTCTATTCACACCGCTGTTGCTATCCTCACATGTTGCTCCTGCTATCTGTGTGTTGCTGCTGTTGTTGACATGCATTACTATCGCTAATTTGGTTGTTGGGCGCATTACACTTGTTGGTATAACAACCTGGACATGCTACTGCTATTCGTGCGCACTACACCTGTTGTTTGCATATGCTATTGCTACTATTCGCGTACACTGCTGCTTTTGTCTACATGCATTACTCCTGCTATCCGCATCCACTGTAGCTGCTGTTTGCACTTGTTGCTCCTAATGTTCGCACGCACTGCTGCTCTGTCTGCTCACACCACTATTACTATTTGCACACACTTGGGCTGCTATCACTAGCTACAAGGACCTCCTACTAATGCCACCTTCTAATTGCCGATGCAGGAACCTCTTGGTGGCTACTGGTGTTCTTGGATTGTCTCCTTTGCTGCAGGATTTTCCAGTGGCTGCTGTAGGTGGCTCCTAATTGTTGGTGCAGGCAACTCCTATTATTGCTGCCTCCATGTTTGCTGGTGTAGGTTATTAGTTTGTTGGTTCAAGGTCAGTTGCTGCAACTTGGTGAGGGCCAGGGTACTTAACTTGGTGAAGGTGTGGTGGCCAGTTGCCTTTCTCTGCCTCTCTTGGTCAGTTGCCTTGCTTTTCCTCTTGGCCGGCTGCTACAACTAGGTTTTGTTCTCTCAAAAAATGCTACAGCACTCACATAACCTTGCAAGACGTATAAGGGTATTTATAGAGCCTTAAGATTAGGGTTACATGATCATCAATGATCATCCTTGATTCCCATAGGTTTCCCTACAATCAATGGCCAGATTTGAGTCCTAAAATTTAGGGTTAATGGTCAACATTGACTTCCTAAAATTTAGAATTAATGGTCAATGGTGAATGATCAATTTTGACCCCTAAAATTTAGGATCACGGTCAATATTAACTTCTCAATGCTAGGGTTGACCTATTATCATCAGTTTTGCCCAATGACCTCTCTGTATCTTAATGACATTCATAACATCAAATCAACTTAAACAATCATGTGAGATAGTGTTGATAATAAATCCAACATTAGCTATTAAAGATGGGCTTAATAGTTCTCCCTTTGGTTGGGCTGCCTTCTTCTTCTTCCTTTGGTATAGTTGCTGGTTGTTGTAACTCCTCCTTAGGTTAGTGTGGTTGTCTCTTCCTTTAGTGGTTACTATCACCTCCTCCTTGGCCAACTGTTGCACCTCCCTTGGTGGCTGTCTCTTTTATAATGTTCACCTCTTTGCAACCCTTGCTATTATTCTCTCTTTGCAACCCTTGTCGTTCTCTCAATTTTTCTGCAACCCCCTTATGTCTTGCAAGGGGTATAGGGTTATTTATAGAGCCTTGAGATTAGGATTACATGATCATCAATGGTCATGGTTAATTCCCAAAGGTTGCCCTACAATTAACAGTCAGATTTGATTCCTAAAATTTAGGGTCAATGGTTAAAGGTCAACAAACAGCCTTAACCCCTAAAATTTAAGATCACAATTAACATTGACTTATCAACTTTAAGTTGACTTATCATCACTAGTTTTTCCCAATGACTTCTTTGTATCTCAATGGCATTCATAACATCAAATCAACACATATAACAATGTGAGATGTTGTTAACAACAAATCCGACGTTAGCCATCAAAGATGGGCTTAACACCTTAGATGAGTGCTTCTTTGTCTTCAGCTTTCTTAGTGTGTTAAGTGATGAGATTTACCCATTATAAAAATAATTGAACCTAAGACCCTTAAGGAGGTGTATGAGATTGTCATCTTGTAAGAAATGGCAGTGGAAACAACAATAAGGAAGAAGTGATAAATAAAAATCCTCACTCACTTGACTTTAGCTATCCTAATAGCAAATAAGCTAATCATAAATGCTCCAAAATAGTTGATGACTAAACCAAATTGAAGGTTGTGGGAGGAACTCTAATGATGAGGTGATTGCTAGTAATGTAGAGAGAAATACACGTACAATCATCAATGTCATAAAAGGCAACTTCATCTAATTGAGGGATATGAGGAAAGAGGTATCATAGAAGTGGCTATGGAAAAGTAGCCAATGATCGAGTCATCATAAGAAAATTTTGGTGAGATATCAATTAATGTTATCATTACCAATCATAGTAACAACACTTTCAAGATGTTAGAGTTCATAAATTGGAAGCAATTAATGATACTCATTAACACCAACAATACCCACAATTTCTTAGATTCTTGAATGTCAAGAACTTACAATTATAAAATTTGAACCACCACTTCAATGGTGGTGACAATGGCCAATGGAGATATAATTACTTATTTAAAAAATGATTGTCATTCACGTGGAGGATGCAAGGCCATATTTTTGCAATGAAAGTTCAAATAATTTTGCTTGGAGCATGTAACGTTGTACTTAGGGTGGACTATATGAAAATGTACAACCCATTGGTCTTGGACTATAAGGTTATGACCTTATCATTCAAGCAACACAAACAATCCATTGTGTTGGTTGAGCAAACCTAATAAGTTAGGTTATCAATGGTATCTAAGAAGAATTTTACAAGTCTCATAAGAAAAACCTAGCCTAGGAGTATAAGCTTATTTCCTAGCAACCATCATGATTAGCACAATCCCAAAATTTGAAAGAGCTTTAAGCAATGTGCTTGAATTAGACGACGTCTTCAAGGAACTACATTCTCTACCATCAATCTAACAGCATAACCACAAAATTTTGTTGATGACTAAGACCTTGCCAATTAATATCAAACTATACAAGTACCTAAATCACTTAAAAATAGAAATCAAAAGGTAGGTGTAAAAGATATTTGATTCCCAATTGATTAGAAATTGTAATAATCCACCCATTTCATTGATATTGTTAGCTAAGAAGAAGGAAAAATTATGGCATTTTTGTGTTGATTATCGCCACCTAAATAACATAACTGTAAAGGAAAAATTTTTGGTATTGATCATCTATGATTTATTGGAAGAGTTACAAGGGGCATGAGTCTTATAGAAACCAAATTGACACATTGAGTACCACCAAATTTATATAAAGGAGGAAGATATATTGAAAACAACCTTTCGAACTCACCAAGGATGCTATGAGTTCAAGGTCATGCTATTTAGTCTCAACAATACTTAAGCAACATTCTAATCATTGATGACTTATATCTTTGCTTTGTTATTGTGCAAATATATCTTAGTTTTTTGTATGGCATCCTTGTTTATAATATTGATATAATAAGTTAAATTAAATATGTGAGACAAGTTTTTTTATTACCAGGGCAACACTAGCTATATATAAGAGGACCAAGTGTTTATTTTGACAAACGCAAATTGAGACTTAGGGCACACGTTCATAGTGGCAGGCATTTCCAACAACCCTTCAAAGATTGAAGCAATGCATTTTTATGGCTAGTTCCAACTTTCGTTAAAAGTCTCAAAGGTTTGTCAAGCTAATTGGTTATTACTACAAATTCATTAGGCACTATCAAATCATTAACAAACCATTTATAGAATTGTGAAAGAAAGATGGTTTCAAATGTAGTCAATCATCCTAAAAGTGTTTGAGCAATTCTAAGACACCATATGCCAAGGCCTTATTTTAACCTTGCTTCATTATGACAAGTTATTTGTAATTAAGATGAATGTGTGTGTGCTGAGATGAGAGCCATTTTAATGCAAGAGGGGCACCTTGTGGCCTACTTGAGCAAGAAATTTTGATGTGAAGACCAATAGATTATCCATCTACAAAAGGAATTGCTATGAATAATTATAACAATCACTAAATGGCATCATTATATGAAAGGACAACAGTTTGTTATCAAGATTGACCATGAAAGCATTAAGCATATATTCTCCAACAATGTCTTCATACCTATGTGCAGTAAGAAAGCATTACAAAATTACAAAGATTTGATTACAATATACACTACAAGAAAGGCAATGAAAACAAAATTTTAGACACTCTACCTTGGTGACTTAAAGCTAACTGCTTAACAATTATAAAAGTTGTTCCCAAATTGTTGGAGGATATCAAGTAAAGTTATAAAGGAGATGAAGTATGTCACAGAGGTTATTGCTCATCCCATGGGAATAGGAAACATCGATGACAGAGGTGACATTGCTTATAAGTGGCAGTAACATGTTTTGCAGTATCTTGCTCCAAGAGGTGAGGTTAGCAGAACGTTGGAAAGGCAGAAATGGAAGGGCTGGTCTACCCTACCAATGAGGATGTTGGCTTTAATGGGTAGGGGTGGTTTGTTAGTCCCTTAACATAGAAATGTAAGCAATTGATGGTCCTTTGCACCAATGCTTGGCATAAAATTGGTGTGAGATGGTCACATCAAAGGGAATAAGGTCAATCTATAACAACATGTTAAAAGGTTTAAGGCATGAAAGGATAGAGTTATTTAAGGGCGTTGATTAGGTGTCAGAGGCACACTGGTGGCGTGGCAGCTTCTGTAAACTAGGTTTGATTGCTGAGACACATCAATGTCTCTCTTTGCCAAATGACTAGAATCCCTAATACTCTATAGGGAATGAGGGTAGTGAATGTCTCCCCAAATTTAGCAAGGGCTAATAAGTGCTGCAGGGGTGACTATGACCCCATGGAGTGTTAGCGCACAGGCTGGGGCTTGGGTTAATGCTAATGAGATTGATTGTGGGCTAATCAACAGGCCAATGACTTAGGGTGCAGACCAAGTCAAAGTGTGCCCCCTACACCACTAAAATAGGAGATCATAGGTGGTGGTCTTCCTAAAAACATGGGAGTTACTGATGGGGGCAGACTTGGCAAAATTCTAGTAGCCTTATCAATGCTAGTGTGCTGGCATGGACTCCTTGAGAAAAGGATAGGTGGCTAAAGAAAGTGGTTGAACAATTCCATAATGAGATGTCAATCTCTCCTTGAATGGAGAACATGATCTTGGAAGAAAGTGGGGATGTGCTCTTAAAATGGGGAATCCACTATGCATGATTGGCTTAATGGCCAAGTCATGCCAACCTATATAGTTGGGTGTGTCAACTATAACTCTATAACTAGGTGTGGGAGGAAAAGGGCTTACAACAAGGAAAGGGAGAGAGAGATAAGTGTAGAGAGTACACTTGTAATAGACTTACAAATCCTTTGTACACTTTGTGGAAAAGTTATAAAGGTCGAGAAAGGTTCCCGTATATCCCTATGTCTCTTCCTTTAAATTATGTGAGGTTGGGTGCAATTACTTACTAGTAATCTCATGGATTGGTTTGGCTAAGACTGAAAGGTGCCTTGGTGCCATCACAAGGTAAAATATTTGTGTTGAAAATATTGGCCCTATGACAGTAGGAATGGTGAACTAAACTGTGATCTTTAAGGAAAGGGGCATATATACTTAATCCAAGAAAAAGGGATGTAAAATAGTTGCTAAAACATCAAATCTTTGTCATTGCCTAAGTTGTTGGATGGAAAATATTATTAATATAATGGAAGGTATCACAACTTTTTAATATTCCTCTATAAGAACATTACCTTCAATTTTTTCACATTTGCTAAATTGAAGTGAAGAAGTCTAGTGCACTGACGTCTTGAAAGTTTCTTATGCATGAGCTTCTATAAGGTCGTATTACAAACTTGTTCTCTTGGGGCATCCCCTCATATGTCCATTGAGGTCTTTCAGGGAACTACCAAGATGCATGAATTCTCTTATGTCCATTGATAAGTAGCTAGGTGCTATGAAAATTACAAATACTAGTTAATTTAAATGGAGACAGAATGGTCATTTAAGTTCTAAATTTAGATGCTCAAGTCAAGATGATACACTTGAATTGAACTGCTTTGAATTTAAATTAGGTCCTCTGCTAACTGTTGTGAAAGAATCTTTTC
The DNA here is from genome assembly GCA_037897445.1 of Ceriops zippeliana. Classification (NCBI taxonomy): domain Eukaryota; kingdom Viridiplantae; phylum Streptophyta; class Magnoliopsida; order Malpighiales; family Rhizophoraceae; genus Ceriops; species Ceriops zippeliana. The sequence continues at coordinate 240,463 of JBAPLH010000759.1, forward strand.
TTTTTCTGATCAAAAGTTTGGCTTATTAAATGCATTTATAGATGATAAATAGTTTAGTAAGGGTGTCAATTTGATGTAAAGCATTACTCTTGATTACAATACCATGTATGGTTGAAATAAATTAATTGTTCTTTTGAGTTCTTATTTTCCTTTGGTTAGGCTAGCACCTTTGAAGAATGCAATTGATTTGGCATTTAGATCACCAAACTATTGGGTTGGTAAGGTTGCTGCCATGGTAAGTGTTACAGGAGGCTCTTATGGTTGGCGAGCATAATACTATCTTCGCCAAATTAGAGTTTTTTAGATCTTTATTTCATCAACAAACCTAAGTTTTTCTTGTATGCACATACCCCTCCTACAAAATTTGATAAAGATGGTAATTTGATGAATCTAGAGATTAAAGAGAGACTAAAGGAAGTTCTTTTAAATTTGCATGAATTCACTTTGCAATTGAAAGGAAATAGACAACCTTTGTGATTCAGTTGCAACCACATTATCATCTTTTTTAATAGTAAATAGATTTAAAATGTAAAAGAATGTTTAGTGAAATTTCAAAAAAAGAAAAAAAAAGTTAAACACATACTCTACTTTAATTTGGAAATGACAATTCAACTTATTTACAGTCAAGCAAAAGGCATACATGTAGTGTCTAGTTGTGAATTATGCTAACATAATGGTATGTGGATTAATAATTTTTTTAATTAAGGTTTTATAGTAATTCAATTACAATTATGACTTAATTATGCATTTTCTAGTTAGTTTAAGAAGGCAAATGTGATTTTTACTCTTATCAAATTTTAAAGGATTCTTAGAAGATTGCTGGACAACATGTTATAGTAGGCATGAATGGGAGGAAATACAATCTTTACAAAAATGAAGCCAAAACCTTTTGTTAGACCAACTCATGATGGATCTAAAGTCAAAGATAATAGATAGGCCTAAACCTACCAATTTTTGATTGCATCTTGAAAGAAAAAAATTAGTAAACATTTTCAAATAGATTTTATGTCAACCCAATGAGATGATGGTATATTGCTATACATCATCTAATCATATAAATAATCATATACGAAGTTCCTAACTTCTCTCTAGGATCTACTAGTTTGTGATACTGAGAGGGAGGGTGAATCAGTATCACCACAATTCACAATTTGTAGGTAAGTGAACAACTTCAATCTTTTCTTAAAAGTGAACTCTTTCTTGAATTCGACTAAGGTAAATCTATTGCTACCTACTAATCACAATAGTCCCTAAAATCACCTTTCAGACACATTGCCTAATAGACAATACGAATGTTCTTGTTTAGGTCTTCGTTAGGTTATGGGTTGGCTGATAGTTTAGTGTGTCTACCCTTCTTCTAGCTTGTCTTGCCTCTATTGAATTGAACGGCTGTTGCACTATTGCTTAGAAGTTCACCGCAACGCTCTCTAACATCTTTTGAAGAAATCTAGAAATACTTTGAGTTCTTTACGTGCTTCGCCAAATTTCTTTTCTACATTATTTCACACAATTCCTGCTTTTACCGTCTTACGGTCTCACCTATCTCCTTGTCTCACGATCTTACTGTCTCACGGCTCGTCTATCTGTTTCTCTCACAGTCCAATCGAATTTCTCTCTCTTCCCGTCAAATTTCTATCTCCTCTCGTCGGATTTCTCTCTCTTCACAAGATTTCTCTTTTTCGTTCACCTACTTGGTCGGATTTCCTTCCTTTTCTACCGGTGGTCCGCTTTTCTTCGTCTTGCCGTCCAGCCCCATATAGCCGTACCCGGTTTTCTCTCCCATTGACCCATTTCTCTAGTTTTCCGATTGTCGATTTCTCTCTCTACCATGTTGTCTCCTTGCAGATCGGTGATGTGTCGTTCCTTACGGGTTTCTCTCCTTCCTGATCTGGGTTTTCTCTCTCTTCGTCCGTCGGCTGCATTTTCTCTCTCTTTGTCTGCTGGTTTGCTTGATTATTCGACCGTCGATGGCTGTGTTTTCCCTCTCCTTCTCGTCGACGGCTGCTCAATTGCTTCGGCCGTCCACCTTTGTTCTTTGTTCAGCCCTTAAATCTGATTTTGGTCGTGCTTCTCTTCGTTTTGTCGTGTATTGTTCGTCGACCGTCGGGTTTTTCTTCTTCTTCCCGTGATGACTTCTGTTCACTCACGGTTACTGTTCACTAGATGGCTACTATTTAATTCCAACGACATTGTTCCCTCAACTGTTGTACTATTTACTGTCTTCGTCCTTGCTGGTGGTGTTCTTCCGTGTGGGGTTTGGTGTTCTCTTTGTCGGTTGTGTAGGTTTTTTTGAATGCTCAATATTACCGACTCCCTGTTCTTTGTCTTTCAAGACCATTATATACTCTACTCCACGAAACCTTAATACAGTTTACGCAGTGAATTTACTTTCTTGCCATTCTGTGTGGTTTTACCTTTTTGTCCTTCCACGTGGCTTCAATTTACTTGTACACGTAAAGCTAGTTGACAACAATTACAACCTATACAAGGCTATGAGAACAACAATCTTCCCCTTTGTAATTGTTGGCAACACTCATAATAAATGCCATTATACAGCAATTGCAACTTTAACTCCCCCTAAATATGCACTCCCCCTTTATTAACAGCTCCCCCTGCACTGTTGCTTCTCTCCCCCTTTGCCAACCAATTACAAATATGAAAAACTCACAAAGTAGAGATGGAGGATTCACTTGAACTTCAGGCTTGAGGAGGCATCTGCATAGATAGACTCAATCTATGCTTTTCAAACAACTATGTGGATAGAGGTTTAGTTAGAATATCTAAAATTTGATCTTCAGTGTCAACATACTCCAATTGAATTGTACCCTATTCCACTTGATCTTTGATGAAGTGATATTGGATGTCAATATGCTTGCTCCTCGAATGTTCAACTGGATTCTTGCTGAGATCAATAGCACTTTGATTATCACAAAGTACACTTATTGGTAACTCCACTTCAACACCCATGTCTGCCAATTGTCTTAGCATCCATATCACCTATGTACATGCTACACAAGCAACCATATACTCCGCCTTAGCTGTGCTTAAAGCAACACTATTCTGCTTTCTACTTAACCATGCAACACACTTTGAACCCAAGTAGAAGCTGCAGCCACTGGTTGATTTTCTGTCATCTATACTTCCTGCCCAGTCTGCATTAGTGTATGCTTATAGTTTAACAAAATCCATGGCTGGATACCACAATCCCATTTCCAGTGTTCCTTTGAGGTACCTTAGGATTCTTTTCACTGCCAACACATGAGATTCCTTAGGATCAACTTGGAACCTGCTGGCAGCGCACACAACTTGCATAAGATCAGGCCTTGATGCTGTAAGGTATAAAACACTCCCTATCATCTTCCTGCATTTTGTAGGCTAGTACTCCTTCCTTCCTGATCTTTTGTTAACTTGTAGCCCCATTGTCATAGGGGTACTGACAGGTCTGTTATCCTCCATGCCAAAATTTTTCAACATCTCTTTAGGATATTTCGTCTGAGAAATAAAGATACCTTCTTCACACTGCTTTATCTGTAATCCAAGAAAGTACGTCATTTCTCCAATCAATGACATCTCAAATTCTTCACTCATCTTCTATGCAAAATCTTGACATAGTTCAAAGTGATCCCTTCTAAAGATGATGTCATCCACATATACTATGGTTATCAGCTGGCCTTTCTCTGAGTTGAACACATATAGGTTATTATCAATTGTTCCTTTTCTAAAGTTCAACCTTCTCAAGTACGCATCCAGCCTGCTGTACCATGCTCTTAGGGCTTGCTTAAGACCATACAGGGCTTTCTTCAGCTTGCACACGTGATTCTCATCCTCACTGATTTGTACTCCATCGGGTTGTTCAATATACACCTCTTCTTTCAGGAGCCCATTCAGGAAGGTGGATTTCACATCCATCTAATAGACTTTATACCTCTTGTGTGCTGCCAAAGCTAGGAACATTCTGATAGTTTCTAACCTTGCTACCAATGCAAAAGTTTCATTAACATCTACACCTTCTATCTACATGTAGCCTTTGCAAACCAGCTGGCCTTGTTCCTCACCACCTTGCCATCTTTATTGTGTTTATTCTTAAACACCTATTTCGTTCCTATGACATTTTTTTTAGTAGGTCTTGGAACTAGCTCCCATGTATCATTCTTCTCAATTTGATCCAGCTCTTCATTGATAGCTTTGACCCAGGCTTTATCTTGAATAGCCTTTTCAACAGATTTAGGTTCAACTTGTGAGAGTAAAGCAGTAGCTCCCACAATTCTTCTTCTTGTTGTAACTCCTACTGATGGGTCACCTATGATCTGATCTTTTTAATGAGCACTAATCCATGTTTTCTTTGTCCTTCTACCTTGCCTCATCTTAGTTGCAAAAGGATCTCTTTCTTCATCTTTAGACTAACTCTTTTCTGAGTCTGAACTTCTTGTTCCTTTTCTTCAAGTTGGTTTGATTCCTCATCTACATTAAAGTCATCTTCTTCTTTGTCCTCAGCTTCTCCATTCTATATTGTTTTCCAGTTCTAATCTATTCTCACACCACTGGAAGTGATCACTTTTTCCAGCTTATGCAGAAAAACTCTGTAACCTTTTGTCTTTTTTAAGTATCCCATAAAGATGCCTTCATCAGACCTAGCATTGAATTTTTCCAAGTTTTGCTCTTTATTCTTCACAAAACATGGCTGCCAAAGACTCTGAGATACTTGGTTGATGTCTTCTTCCCACTTCATAGCTCATATAGAGTCTTATTAGTATTGGGCCTTAGTAATAGTCTATTTAGTAGTTGCACGGTTGTAAATGTTGCTTCTGTCCAGAATCTTGTGTGAAGCTTGGATTCCAGCAGTAGAGTCCTTGCCATTTCAACCACAACTCTATTTTTCCTCTCTACCACCCCATTCTGTTGAGGTGTTCTTGCTGCTGCCATTTGATGATAAATTCCATGCTTCTCAAGATAATCTTCAAAAGCTTTACTTGTAAATTCAATGCCTTGATCTAACCTTAATACTTTGATCTTTCTTCCACTCTCATTTTCAGCCAATCTTCTGTATCTCTTGAAATAATTCAAAACTTCTGACTTGTGTTTAAGGTGCATGAGATAGGTCCTCGAATAATCATTAACAAACAAAATGAAGTATCTTTCACCTTTCAACCCTTTTGTCCTCATCAGTCCACACAAATCAGTATGTACAATGTCAAGCACTACTTCAAAATTGAACTCTTTGGTCTTGTACTGCTTTTTGGCATATTTTCCTTTAAAGCATGCTGAGTAAACATACTCTCTCTCTCTCTTGAGGTTGGGAATGTCTCTGATTGTATGAGTAGTGGTCAGCTTCCTCATATTCTTTTATGATAAGTGTCCCAGCCTTCTATGCCAGAGTCGATTTTCTTCTTCTTTGGTGAGTAAACAGCTGCTTGTCTTGTCCTCATCAATCACATATAAATTTCCAGTTGTTCTCTTCCTAGCTGCAACAGTATTGTCTTCTTTACTTTTTACCTGGCAACCTGTTTTTATGAATATCATTTTGTGGTCGTCCTTATATAATTGGCTGACAAATGCTAGATTATATCTGAGTCCTTCAATATGCAGAACATCTTTCAACTTTCCTTTTCCAACTTTTACTGACCCTTGACCACTGATGTTGAGTAAATCATCATTGCCAAACTTAACTCTACCTTCTCTTGATTTGTTTAACTTTGACAATTTACTCTAGTCTCCCGTCATGTGTGAAGTGCATCTATTATCAAGGATCAACTGCTTATCCTTGCAATCAGCCTTCAGTGCAATTTCAGCTATATTAGTCATCTCCCTTTTTGCTTTATATTCCTTCTTTTAAACTAGTTGGAAGATAGCTTTCTCCTTATTCTTAACTTTGATTGCACCACTTGTTTTCATTGTGCCATTAACTCAGGGAGAAGTGTCATGCATATCTTGGCACTATAGCCATCCTGCCCACACCTTTCACACTGTTCCAAGTTTGCCAATATAGCAAACTTGTTCTTTGAAACTACTGGTTTGGGCTTCCACCAACAATCCTCTTCAGTATGTCCTTGCCTTTTACAGTATGTGCAAGAACTCACGACAGACGATCTCTTCTGGATTCTGTATTGTCTCCCCCTGTATGTAGCATCGTATCTTCTCAAGTTGGAGACATATACTAGCCTTTTCCACCAGCAATTAATTACTTTATGACCCCAAACTCCATAATAAAGGCAATGACCTTGAAACTGCCTCTTCTTAGGTCTGATCACAGCTAGTCTTCTTCTGTTCATCATTTGTTGTGTAGGCAACATAGCTGGCTTCTTTGCTTGTGTGACTTTCATTTCAGTCACCTTCTTCTCCTTCTTCTGTTCAGTCGTAGCCCTTTGCTGGCTAACTTTCTTTTCTTTCTAAGATGCAGCAGCTATGGGTTGCTACTCTTTAACCACATCCATCATTTTTGGCCTTATCTTTGGTTTGATAATTGCCTTCTCTTCTTCAGTTATCTTCACCTGAGTCACAACCTTCTCTTTCAACTTCTGTGGCAAAGTCTCATTCTTCTTTTCTCTTGCAGAACTTGTTTCTCCTACCACTTCAAAGATCTGCAAGTTTTTCTCTCTCTTATTGAGTTGTTGCTTAAGTCTCAACAACTCTATCTCTATTTTTTCAATTGTTAAAGTCCTTGAGCCAAGCTCTATTGTAAGGTCTTCACATATTTTGATCTATTCTTTAAATCTTCTTTTCAAGTCAATATGTTCAGCCCTTATCTCATCATTTTGACTTTCAGCTTCCTCAGACTTTGCTTCAACTTGTTTTATGTGAGCCTCTATCCTTTTTATGGTTCTGCCCCTTCTGATTATCTCCTTTGAAGCTACTTCCAATTCAGCTTTAAGATTTGGCTCTTCTTCATCAACCTCCTCTTCCTCTTCAGAGGTTGAGCTACCACCTTATGCTGATGCTAAAAAGACATACTCATTTAATGACTCTTTATCTTCCTCCTCATCAACTTCTTTTGTTTGACTCACATAACTCTTGAATGAGTCTCTCTTCTTCCTCTGTGGGTTGGCAGTCTTCTTGTTGGACTTCTTTGATTTGAATGATTGTCTTCTCAATTTTGAATTCGACTTATCATCACCATCCTCATCTTCATCATCAAGTTTCACTTTGCACTTAGAAGCAAAGTGTCCAGTCTTCCCACAATGATAACATCTCAAGGACAACTATCCTTTTCCCTTCTTAGACCTCTTCTTGAATTTCCTTGTGAAGTAAGCCAATACTTCACCTTCACTTTCTTCCTCATCATCCTCACTAGATGATTCTTCCTCTTCTCTTATCTTCAAGTGCTTCATAGCTTTGAAGGCAGCATCCTTTGATACCTTCGTTGTTGCAGAGCTTTCAACTGACTTTATCCTCATCTCATATGCAATGAGATTGCACTGGAGATTATGTAGAGACATAGAATTGAGATCTCTACTCTCCTCCATGGCTGCTATCTTTAAGGCAAACCTCTCAGGCAGAATTCTCATAATCTTCTTTACAACAGATGAGTCCTTCTTATTTTTCCCATGACTTCTCAGGTCGTTCACAGCATTAATAACCCTGATGAAGAACTCTTGGATTGTCTCATTTTTCTACATTCTAAGAGATTCATATCTCTCCTTGAACACTTGAAGTTTAGCCTCCTTCATTCTGCCATCACCTTCATAGATTTTTTGCAATCTGTCCCATATCTCCTTGGCAAATTTGCAATTCATAACTTTAGCATACTCAGCATCTGTTAATGCTGAAATGATGATGTTTAAGGCCTTCCCATTTATCTCAAACTGCCTTAACTCTTCTGGAGTTGGGTCTTTACTTTCTTCCAGAGCCACAAAACTCTCTTGTACGCATTTCACCATGTTCATGCCTATGGTTGCAAATCTTCTTGCTATAAGTGGTGCTGGTACCGGCTTCCATTTCTCAGTATGCTAAACAAATCAAACTTCTAGATCCCTTTAAACTAGTACACCAAGCTGTTAAGCTTCAAACTAGTGAACCTGGCTCTGATACTAATTGAAGTTCCTAACTTCTCCCTAGGATCTACTAGTTTGTGATACTAAAAGGGGGGTGAATCGGTACACCACAATTTTCAATTTACAGGTAAGTGAACAACTTCAATCTTTTCTTAAAAGCGAACTCTTTCTTAGATTCGACTAAGGTAGATCTATTGCTACCTACAAATCACAATAGTCCCCAAAGTCACCTTTCAGACACCTTGCCTAATAGACAATACGGATGTTCTTGTATAGGTCTTCGTTAGGTTATGGGTTGGCTGATACTTTAGTGTGTTTACCCTTCTTCTAGCTTATCTTGCCTTTGTTGAATTGAAAGGCTGCTACACTACTGCTTAGAAGTTCACCGCAACGCTCTCTAACCTCTTTTGAAGAAATTTGGAAATACGTTGACTTCTTTACGTGCTTTACCGAATTTCTTTTCTACGTTATTTCACACAATTCCTGCTTTTACCGTCTTACAGTCTCACCTGTCTCCTTGTCTCACGATCTTATTGTCTCATGGCTCGTCTGTCCATTTCTCTCTCATAGTCCAGCCGGATTTCTCTCTCCTACCACCGAATTTCTCTCTCTTCCCGTCGGATTTCTATCTATTCACCGGACTTCTCTTTTTCGTTCACCCACTTGGCTAGATTTCCTTCCTTTTCTACCGGTGGTCCATTTTCCTTTGTCCTGCCTTCCAGCCCCGTATAGCCGTACCCGGTTTTCTCTCCTGTCGACCTGTTTCTCTGGTTTTCCATCCATCGATTTCTCTCTCTACCATGTTGTCTCCTCATAGATCGGTGGTGTGCCATTCCTCACGGGTTTCTCTCCTTCCCGATCTAGGTTTTCTCTCTCTTCGTTTGTCGGCTACATTTTCTCTCTCTTCGTCCTCTGGTTTGCTCGATTTTTTGACCATCAATGGCTGTGTTTTCTCTCTCCTTCCCGTTGACGGTTGCTCAATTGCTTCGGCCATCCACCTTTGTTCTTTGTTCAACCCCCAAATCTGATTTTGGTTGTGCTTCTCTTCGTTTTGTCGTGTACTGTTCATCGACCATTGAGTTTTTCTTCTTCTTCCGACGACACTGTTCACTACGGCTACTGTTCACTCGATTGCTGCACTGTTTACTCTCTTCGTCCTTGCTAGTGGTGTTCTTCCGTGTGAGGTTTGGTGTTCTCTTTGTCGGTTGTTTAGGTTTTGCTGAATACTCAATATTGCTGACTCTCTGTTCTTTGTCTTTCAATACTATTATATACTCTACTCCATGAAACCCTAATAGGTCTTATGCAATGAATTTACTTTCTTACCCTTCTGTGTGGTTTTACCTTTTTGCCCTTCAACATGGCTTTAATTTACTTGCACACGTAAAGCTAGTTGACAACAATTACAACCCATACAAGCCTGTGGAAACAACAATATAATACAATGTATAAAAAGAATATATCAACATTGATGGCGGTACCTAGTGATGTGTGGGTGAAATAAGCTACTTGTTGGTTTTGTTACAACCAATAAAGATTAAACAAGTTGCCAAGTAAGGAACCACGAAGATTTCCTATATTAAGGAAGTGATGCACATACATAATTTGAAATAATAAGTATTTGTAAGTTTCTTTTGTTCAAAGCTCTTGTACGTATGTTTAAAAGAAGGAGACGAGACTTTTGTTAATTTTGTAATCCATCATAGTGCAAATATTACTCATTCTAAATTTCTATATCTAAATTTGTGATATTAATTAGGTTGCTTATCCAACAATAAGTGATAAGAAAATTAGGATAGAGCAACAAATATACTATTTTTCAAACAAGGATTTATTTTTATGTATATATTGATGTATTGATATTTGTTACTCATTACCAACTTTTTTGTAGGTGAATGAATTTTAATTAAATTGACTTAGTTATTGGCTCTCTAGGACCATGTACATTGGCAATTACCCACTAATACACTAAGACTTCTATTGTCATATAGTATTATTATGCTTTCTACTTTGGATAAAACAATTTGTTGTTGTATCAGATAAATGAAAATGCCTTAATGCTTAATATCAGTTGTAATAATGATAATGATTTGCTTGATATTTAGACAAGCAGGGTACTTGTCTCGAGCAAAGACTTGCCAATTCAGTCGAATTTAGAATCAATTCATTAGAGAATAGAAGATTGACCATAGATCTTATCGTTGGAGCTCTATTCTATTGGTCTTATGGGCAATAGCAACATAGCTACTCCATGCTCTCACAGCATTACACGAATATTATTTCATATATGCATTTTGGGTTTTTTAGTGTGTGCTTGAAAGTTTTTACTTTTATACTTGGTATGCTTGATTAACAATTAAAAATATGTGCAACATGTAGTGTACTCTCTTATCCAACTAACACAAAAGTAGATTACATATCAACTACATGCCACCATAATATTTTATGTTGGTATGCCTTTTCTTTTTAATAAATATTGTTTGCTCTTGTCCATAAATACAAGTACGAACATTTGTCCTATTTATTGGCCCAATGCAATCTTGTTATTAGAGTATGCTCATAATTATATTTGAGTTATATACTTAAATTTAACATACAATCAATGTAAAAATCAAAGTTAATTATTTACTATAATAGTATTAAAATAAAAAGTACTTTAAAATGTGACTTATATCTACTATTATAAAAAATTTGTAGTAGGATATCTCTAAAATTAAGATCATGAGATTTGCTAACATCTTTTGTAAATAATAATATTGTTAATAAAACTTACGTGAAACATCTACTAATTGTTTCACCAATTCTTTTAGTTGATTCGACCAAAAAATACCTGTGCTTAAAAATATACACGCTTTCTTAATTGAAGACATTTTCCTTTAATATTTTAATCCATAATTTAATTGTAAATCAGTGCATAATTGGAGCAATGTTTCGTTGTCTATTTTGAACATTTTCTAGGAAAAAAAAATACCTCAATATGAAATAAAACAAATATTTCAATTTTTTTGTTTGGATAAATAATGAAACAAAAAATAATAATAACTAATAAATATTTCTAATAATAAATAAAATAATGCACACCAAAAAATGTTGGCAACAAAAGAAGTAAATTTGCATCTATTGAGTTTTCTATTTCTTAAGTTGATAATGTAACTAGTGCAAATTGGTTTCTTTAGTCATCAATCTACAATAAATTTCTCTATTTTTATTGTCTCAAATTAACTTTATGGCATCCATAAAAAATTTAGTATCTTCTTCAACATCAAGTAGAAAATAACTATTTTTCGTTACATTATGTACTTAACAAATCTATTTTTATTTTGAGCAATGCTATTAACTAATTGATCAATTATTTCTTTAACAGTAGATGCTCCTCCTAATTGTTGCATTGTATTATTTATTTTAGTACCTTTTTTCAAGTGTCAATTTTCTTCAGTAGCTTATTTCTTATATACCTTATTTCTTCCTTCTACATTAATTATGCCAATATTTTCATTCCACTCTCATTTATTTTAACCTTAGAACCTCTAATGCTAAAAGTAGCTAATGATGGTGCATCAATATATTTTCCACTTGCCACAATATCTCCAAACATCTAATTTTCTCGAGTTCTAGCCCAATGCTAGATCGTTAAAAGTTTTTCATAGTTGGGTTAGCTTGCAACATTTAAAAATAGTGTTAAAACCAACGTTAACTTGCTCTTCCCACCATGTCTCAGTAGTAAGAATTGTTTATTTCATAGGATCCCACCCCAGTCCAGTCTCTTTCCCAACTAAAACATTCCGTTGCCTCCAATCCTTTTTTAATGCAACTAGTGTTTGTCATACTTGTATTCACTTCTTTTTTTTTTTTTTTTAAACTCTCCAACAACTAATGAGTTGGTTGTTATTATTTCTTTTCATCTACAATAAATTTAATTTGGAGCTCACAAACATATTTGCCAAATAAAGGTTACACAAAATGCCTAATAGTGGTCACAAACATATCTGCTGTATATCATATTTGTCATATGTCATTTGAAATAAATGTTACAAACATTTCAAACTCAAATAAGTATTAAACACTGAATCTGAAAAATATATTATGTTTTCTCAATTATTGCAGATTTTTTCTTAATGTTTTCTAGGCATTCAAAATTTTATATGCAGCAAAAATTAAAACCAATTTAGTCCTAGAGCAAATGATTGGTATAAGCAGGTGGACTTGGTAAGGTTCCTAGTAGAAGGCTCGCTTTTGATACCACGTTAAAGCATTACCTAAAAGACAAGTATATTTAGAATATTGCTCAACTTAAAATAGAATGTATAAAATCTATAAATGATTAAAATTGATCAACTTGCAAGTAAAATGGCAGTGACCAATGAATCAATGCATATTAACCAAAAATGAAAATTGCAGTGCTTGTACTTCCTGTCAACACATGCATGTCATGCACAGGTGGACCACTAATACAACCTGGTGACTGTAAGGTCAAGTAACCCCTAGCGCCACTTGATTTACAAATGTCAAATCCAACAAGCCATAAAAAGGTAAAAAGAAAATGAAAACAAAGCATCATTAACAAACAAACCGGGTTTTAACACAAGCAAATCCTTATGTGCCAAGTGCAAGTAGCAACCGTTAACTAAGAACCAACAAAGTTAGGAAACCCATGGGGAAAGGAAAGTAACGGGAATAACAAATACTAATAATATTGACAACTAAATCAGCCCATAAACACATGCTTCACAATTTGCATGACATATGCAAAGAAACTAATCAATTAAACCATAAAAGCTGAATGTACATACGCCAAGATATTGATTAAAGATCACAGGGAAAAAGTATCATTCGGTTAATATAGTTTCTTTGATAGCACCGTAAGGCTGGTGTTCTTGCATGATGGAAAGCAACTAAGGCAATAAAACAAGCACAGCCCCCCCCCCCTCCCAAAGCGATTTTATACAACAACATTAAATGCACCATCTATGCAAGGAATATCTAAAGAGTATTCCTGTTGCACAGAATGCACTGCATATGCATCAAGTCTTGTACTTAGTGTTTTCAATATATAATAAGAATTATGCATGTTTTACCTAGCTTATTTCTCACATTGACTTCTCTCTTCAGGGTGCTTGATTTGCCTAGATTTGGAATAAAAGGTCACATCCATATCTATAAGAAACAGCGGAAGAAATACAATAAGACACCAGGAACCAGGTGGAGCATAAAGATAAAGGTCAGAAAACAGTGGAAGGCAGGAGACTAACCTTTGTACCCCGAACGCCCACTACAATATCAGTGCAAAAGTCCCGCAAGATCTGAATGGACCTCAGTAAACTTAAACACTGTATACATTAATAAAACAAAACTGAGACTTAGCTGATTAGAGAGTCCAATGACAATAGAATTCCAATCGTGCAATAGATATTTTATGTAAAAAATTCTATTTGACTTGGGATTCTCTGTGAATAGATGAGAGGATTTCCCACCAAAGGAACTTTATTGGATTCAGGAAGATTTCTAAGCAAAAATTCTATTGGGTTGGGGACATTGTGAGGGCAGAAAAGATTAACTACCCAAAAAACACCACTAATTTTAGGGTTCCAGCGAGACAAGGACTCTGAATTGCCTTAACCATGGAGTTTTCCCACCATGGACTATTAAAACCCAATAAAACATAAACATGTTTCGAGCATCACAATATAGCTGATGCAGACCCACAATTATAAACTTCTAGAAAATTCTGTCAAGATCATCACAACACTTTGTACGTAAGAATCAAATGTGTTACTATCAGAGAATATAAATATACAGGAATAGTATGACAAAAGTAAAAGAAGTAGAAACTATTCTGACCCTCAAAAGACACCTATGAAGACATTGCTCATTCTGTCTCATTCTTTCAATCAAAGGAAGAGTTTCTACTTGGAAATGCCTTTGAAGCTGTGAAAAAAAAAAAAAAGGCCTAATTTCAAAAGGTCATTCAAAACGTGTGATTCGGCAAATATGCGATCCAGAGATGGAGATCTGGAGTACAATTTCCACGTTGCTTTGGGTCATTCGCAATCTTTCAACATCCAAAACAATGACTTCATCTTGATTCTGCACCACTTCAAAATTAATGTCAAAAAGTGCAGTCACCATCAGTAGTGTAGCAACTGTTTTGACTTCACGTGACAGGACACGAAGCAAAGGGCCAAAGGTCAAACAGTAAATTGTCGGTCACTTCTGCTTTCAGAAGCTTCAATCTTAGGATGTTTGTAACTTATAGAGCATCTTCAACCCAAACTGCATATTCCCTCCAACTAATTGTGGTCTCTGTCAAAGGTAAAAGGCATGTTGAAAGAGGCATTGAAAGATCTAGTCAAGCATTAAATTCTCCAATAACTATACATACATTAACAAAAGAAAAAACACTAAGGCTTTACCATGTGATACATAACATAATCCAAAATTAAATGACACTTGGAAGGTAACAAATCAATGGCCGATGTACAAACATTCGAACAACATGACAGCATCTCTTAACTGTCGGTAGATCTCAAAAAGGATGAAACATAAATATAACACAGAGCTTAAAAAATTAGTAATCACAATCACATTCTGTCAGATCATTATCTACTCTTCCAGAACACCAGAACTATAGTAGAGATGGCACTACACAAACAACAGCACATGAAAGCACCAGCATTGTTGGACATCAATCAATGAGATATTATTCAACAAATGCTAAAACTAAAACCAATCCAAGTCTAATAACCTACTTGTAATGCTTCCCTGGGGTCATTTGCATCAAGCAAATTAAATACCTTATTGTGTGGTAAGACCCTGATCAAAATCATTTATTTGGAGAAACTTTCAGCATCTTTGCTCTCATGGGAGAAATGAATAGCACATAGCCATGGAGCATTGCAGGAATGGAACTCAAAATAAATAGTTCAAAAGTTTCTATTAAGAGATCAATCCCCCAAAAAGATGCCTCCACAATTAATGTCACGTATAAACAACTTAAAATGTAGTGAAGAAATTTCTAGTTTCATATAAATTCCACCACAATATATATATATATATAAAACAAATTTATTTGAAAGAAATAGCAGCCGTGAGAACCCGAATATACTTTATCAGCATAAATAAAAACCACATATTAGTAGCACACAACCATTTGATCATAAAGCTCAATGCCATGAGAGAGGTGGTTAACATCAGATCCTCTGGGAAACTATAGCCTCCAAAATTATTGGAAAATATTTCCCATCGATAAAATAAAAGAGAAATTGCCACCTATACATAAATGCAAAGGTTAAGTTGCTTAAACAAAGAAGTAAAAGCAACTGTTTCATTCCTAACTTTGCTCTCACCTGCTCATAAATCTGGTTATACACATGGTCTTTCAGTTGGCTCTTGTACGAGGCATGAACATATAACCTATCTTGGATTGTGTGGCAAAGCTTCTGAAACTGTGTGATAAGCCCAAAAGCCTCAGCCTTCTGTAGATAGCGAATCATAGATGCTATATCATGCATGTAGCATTCAACATAGCTCCTCTGCAATCTTCCGAACTCCAATACAGAACTTGACCCTCAACCTCATATCCACGCAATGAGGAAAAAGAGCCAGTGTCACTGATTCCATGATCTGACAAATGGTTTTCCCATCTGATCATGTAAAGCAGGATCCTGTGGCAGGTTAATCCATCCGAAATCAACAGGCATCAGGGAACCAGCTGCATCACTTGTATTAAATTAATCCCACTGGATGAGATGCTTGTGTTAAAGTATTACTGGTTGCCGGCCGAACACTGCTAACCCACCCATAATTCCTTGGCAACATGAATTGCCCAGGGACGAAAGATCAACATGTCTCAGGAGGGCCTTGTGCAATTCCAATCAGGACCAACCACTTTCCTGATAGATCATATCGATAGTTGATAATTCGATTATTTGACAGATTAGCTATTCGGTCAAACATCTTGACAGGCTCTGTTATAAAATTAATTTTGATTTCAAAATAATCCAAATAAGTTATAAATTTTTTTATGTTATCTAGTTTAATTTAATTTTGTATCTAAACCATAAATCAAATCAACTCTAAGCAATGTTATACAATCACACTTTTAAAATAATATAATAAATAAAAAAATATTAAAATAATTATTTCATATTCTATACCTCGATTGGGTTGTAACCTTGCTTGGATTCAAATTTTTTCGTTTTTTTTTTTTAAGTACCACAACCATTAAAAAAGCTTTTATTTCCTGCAGACAAGAAAAAGATTAAGATTTTTTTTTATTTTTATGATCAATTTTTTCTTACGCACGACACATGTTTTGTTTTGCGATTTGATTCCAATGGCACATGGCAATGCCGGATATAATCGTTTTAATTGTGGGGCAAGTGCATTAACACCAAAGCGGTGGAAGGCACGAGACTTGAAGTGGATGACAGAGACTGATGTGGTGATACATCTTTCGTTGGTGCATATATATATATATTTAATAGATTTAATTGTTTTAAAAAATAAGTTAAAATATAAATTTTTATTAATTATTGAAGTAATTTGTTAAATTTGTTGAATTAATAATAATAATAATAATAATAATAATAATAACAACTCAATAATTACTAATTAAATATTTTAATAAAATACTTATAATTTATAATTTATTTTATATTTATTATTTTTTATAAATTATATTCATTCAACTTATTATTCCTTTTTATTTAAATTATTAAATATTTTAATTCTTTTTATTAGGTAGGGCTAGTGGGGAGATGAGAGAACTCGACAACTGTGTCAGGTAGAGGTGACAATCGGTTTGGATGGACTTGATTGATAATTCACTCTCCACCGCCCATAGGTTTCCCTTTCACACTTATTTTATATATATATATTTTTTATCTACCTACTTTCTGTAAGTATTTTATTTTTTTTATTTATTTGGGTGGCGACCTAATTGTACCTTGAAACTTTCCATTTGATTAAATTTTCTCCTTTCTCTAAGAAGTTGACCAGTCAACACTCAACAACGGGCTATTAAAAAATATGGCTATAATGACATATATGTATGTATGTATGTATGTATATGTGTAATGTAAGCATGTTGGTATGTTTATGTGAGCATTTGGACGGTACTTTGGATGCGATATTAAAAACCATGCTATATGTGTCCATATTAAACTCATTGAATCATAAGCCTCCTTTGTTCCAAAAGTTCTTAGTATACATCTTAGTGGGAATAATGATATGATGATGGAAGATGGACTTTATATCTTTTTGGATAGGCTAAATGATCGACTTAATAAAATTAAAGGGGAAGTAGTTCAACTCTAATAGTTTACCACAATAAAGTAGGCATATGTTATTGTTATGATAAAAAGATCTTCGACAAGTTGTGATGTTAGCCAAGTGGGATAAAGATCCTATTCCAAAAGTAGTAATATATCCAAAGGAAAATTGAAACAGTAATCCTTAAACCATGAGATGGTAAAAGACTCAGTGTCTTAAAACTAAAAATACAAGGAAGTGAAGGAAGATATACCTATTATGAAAATTCAAAGTATACTTAAAAGACTTGCTTTAAACTCCATGGATACTTAAAATGGTGGCATGAACTAAAATCCAAAAAAGTAAGGTAGTAGGGTTAGAGACAATCTAAGTTAAGTTTTATTAATGAACACTAAAATACAACCACAACTTTCACTTATATCTTAAGAGAGGAGAGTCGAGGTAGCTAATTTCTCTTATTAAGTAGCTGCATTTACCATAACAGCTCATAACCTAGAAATCTTTAAAGAATTAGGTAAACATGGTTGGATTATTGATTTAGGAGTTAAAGAACATATGACATTTAATGGATAAGATTTTGTGAAACCAGTCAAAGCAAAAAGAAAAAACCTTATATTGCAAATGCTAATGGCATGAAGTATCCGATTACTAGATTTAGGATAATGGAATTCTCATCTTATCTTCCCCTCTCAAACATACTTCTAGTTCCATCTCTCGCAAATAAAGTGTTGTCCATAGGACAAATAATTGAGGATTTAAATTATTGTGTATTGATTTATACCACTTTTTGTTTATTCTAGGATATTCTCATTAAGGAGATTATTGGTCATGGTACTAAACGTGAAAGGCTGTATTATATTGATAAGCTTATGTCTAAGTAAGCATACAATATGAACCAAGTATGTAGCAAAAAAAAGTAGGTTTGGCTGTGGCATTGCCAATTAGGACACTTATCATTCCCATATATAGAGTCCCTATTCCTATGTTTATTTTTTGGTCTCTAGGAGTAACAATTCAAATGTGTAGCTTGTTTACTAGCTAAGAGACATCACATTTCTCTTCCATTAAGTACTACTTCATGTCAAAAACCATTTGAACTAATCCATTCAAATGTGTGGGGGCTAATGCCAATTGTGGTACAATCTAGTATTTGATGGTTTGTGATATTTATCAATGATTATATAGGCATAATTTGACTTTACATTATTAAAAATGAAAGTGAAGTGTGTAATGTTTTTTGTTCATTCCATAATATGGTCAAGACTTAATTTTTTATTAGCATTCAAATTCTAAGACTAGATAATAGTGGACAATACATCAATAATAAGTTTTAGAAGTACTTTGAGCTATATGGTATGTTCTATGAAACAATTTGTTTTCAAACTCCTCAATGGGACAATATTATTAAGAGGAAAAATAAGCATGTCCTAAAAGTAGCAAGAGCTTTATTAACTTCAGCAAATATGCCTAAATAGTTCTAGATTAAAGCAATAATTATGTCATTCTATATGTTGAATAGGATGTCATCAATGGTTTTAAACTTTAAAACTCCTGTATAAACTCTCTTATAATACATGGCTTTTCCATCTATTTTGATGCTCCCTCTGATAATCATCAAGTGTGTAGCCTACATTCATCTTCATAAAAATCAATGAACTAAATTAGATCTTAACATAGTTAAGTGTGTTTTCTTAGGTATGGAGCCCATAAAAAAGGATACTAATGCTTTGATCTAAGTACCAAGTGATAGTATATTTCTATAGACATTACTTCCATGGAGACAGAAATTTCTTCGAAAATTTAGAAATGTCCATAAAGGAATCCAACAATGTAATGGAATGATGGGAGGTTTGGTTTGGTTTTAATGATTCTTATGTGCAAACATATTTGATAAAACTAAGTGAACAAGACTATCTTTCACCACGAGATACTACTTTTGACAATACAAGAAGGTACTAGTGAAGGGACTTATTTAGAAGCTCTTGAATAGCCTTTCTCTAGTGATACCTAGTTTATAGTACATGACCAATCTTTGAAGAATAATGTTGAGTTACAAAACATAAACTCTTATCATAATGACTTTAATGATTATTCTAATGGATATAAATTGCCTTTTAGATATAATCATAGAGTGCCACCAAATTGGCATTCTTTTATGTAAAGAATAAAAAGGTCAAATACCTAATTGCTAACTATGTCCACACCCAAAATTTATCAACCCTACTTAACACGTTTGTGATCCAATTATCCTCTAAACATATTCCGTTTATTGTAGATGAAGGCTTAAAGGATCTAAAGTAGACTAGGGCAATTGAAGAGAAAATAAAAGCACTATAGAGAAATGATATATAGGAAATAATGTCTCTCATCGAAAAGAAAAACCCAGTAGAATGTAAAGGGGTTTTTCAATCAAATACAAAGTAAATGGCTTAGTAGAAAGATCTAAGGTTAGATTAGTTATGAAGGGAGATATATAAATATATGATGTTGATTATCAAGAAACTATTGAGCCCATCTTTAATGGCTAATGTTGGATTTGTTGTCAATACCATCTTACATGGTTATATGTGTTGACTTGATAATATGAATGCCATTGAAATACAATGAGGGCATTTGGAAAAATAGTGATGACAAGTTAACCCTAATGTTGAGGAGTAAATGTGACCATGACCTTAAATTTTAGGGGTTAAGATTGACCGTTGATTGTTGACTATTAACTTAAAATTTTAGGAAGTTAATGTTAACCATTGACCCTAAATTTTAGGACTCAAATGTGGTCGTTGATTGTAAGGCAACCTATGGGAATCAACAATGACCATTGATGATTATGTAACCCTAATCTCAAAGCTCTATAAATACCCCTATGCGTCTTGTAAGAAAGGCGTGTGTTGTAAAATTTTTTGAGAGAACAAAACCTAATTGCAGTAGCTAGTTAAGAGGGAGAAAGAGGCAACAAGGTAGTTGGCCGAGAGGGAGAGCAAGGTAGCCAACCAAGTGGAAAAGTAAGGCAGCATGCTAGAAGAGGCAGCAAGGTTGCCAACCAAGAGGGAGAGAAAGGCAATTGGCCACCATACCTTCACCAAATTACAACAACTAACCCTTTACTAAGTTGCAACAGCTGACCTTTCACCAAGTTGTAACAGCTGACCCTTCACTTAGTTATAGCAGCCGAACTTGAACCAACAAACCAGCAACCTACACTAACAAACAAGGAGGTAGCAATAACAAGAGGTGTCCTACACCAGTAGCTGTAACAGCAGCATCCAGGAACGAAGCTGCCACCCGTAGTGGCCACCTGAAAATCCTACAGCATCGGAGATAATCTAGGAATGCAGTAGCCATCGAGAGGTTCCTATATTAGCAATCAAGAGGCAATATTAACAAGAGGTCCTTGCAGGCAGTGATAGTAGCCAAAGGCGTGCAGATAGCAGCAATGGCACGAGTAGACAACCTGAGTGTGTGTGGATAGCAACAACGGCACAAGCATATAGTAGCAGCACGCATGAATAATAGCAACAACGCAAGTAAATAGCAGCAGTAGCACACATAGACAGTAGTAGTAACGTGTGTAAATAGCAGTAACACATATGGACAGCAGGAGCAGCACATGTGGATAGTAGGAACAGTGTGTGCAGAAAATAGCCGTAGCGCGGGTGGATAGCAGGAGCAACGAGTACGGATAGAAGCAATAGTGCATGTGGATAGCAGCAACATGTACAGGAGGCTATACTAGTAAGTGTAATACATCTAACAACCAAATCAGCGAGAGCAGCACGTGTGAACAACAACAGTAGTGCGAACAAGCAGCAGCTATGTGAGTGGACAACAACAACATGCCCAAATAGTAGCAACAGTGCAAGCGAACAGCAACAGTGCGTATGGACAGCAGTAGTAATGCGTGTGAAAAACATTGGCAATGTGTGCGAGCAATGGCAGCACGTGCATATAGTAGCAGCAATACATGCATGTAGCAGTAATAGCACGTGCAAATAGCAATAGTGGCACATGTATGTAGTGATAACAGCATGTATGGACAGCGATAGTAGCATGTGTGGACAACAATAGCAGTAGGTTTGGTAGCTTGTAGTAGCCGAAGAGAAAGTGTGCTTGGCAGCAGGTTTGGCAGCTTGTAGTAGCCGAAGAGAAAGCGTGCTTGGCAGCAGATTTGGCAGCTTGCAGCTGAAAGAGGAGAAAACATGCTCAAAAGTAGAGAAGAGATCCTATTCAGGCAGCAAGTGAGGCAACATTAGTAGTATGGGGAAAGAACCTGCAATATAGATAAGTTGCACAGAAGAGATTGATAAAGCCCCAGTAAAAACCAACAGTGAGGAAGAAGAAGATCTGTTTTTCTATAACAGCAACTTGTACACATTGAGTGATCTTTCTTAAGAAAGTTTTATCATAAACTCTTTATGTGTTTCTTGAAAAAGGGTGGGATACCCTTGGAGTGATTGAGAGATTAATCCATTGAGTGATTGGGAGATCATTATAAGTAGTTAAGGAGTGATCCTTCCACAACCAAATTGTATCCCTTAATAACAAGAGTGGATTATGTGATTTGGGAGTGATCCTATCATACCATGGACGTAGCTCACACATTATGGGTGAACACATAAAAATTTTCATGTGTTTTTGGGTGCTAGTGCATTGATTAATACTCATATGGTCACTCTCACATAAATGAGAAAGATAAAAAAATTGGATCATTAGCTTTAACAAGTCATCCAAATTGATTTGTAAAAAGTGAATATCTCACACTAACTTACCTCTTTCTCAGTGTAAGACTTAAAAAGGTCCTCATCAAGTGGTATCAAAGTCGGTTCCTCTATTGATCTAATTTTTTTACTTTGAATTGATGTTATGCATTGCTGTGTGAGTTTTTATCTCTACTGCTACTTAAGATCATGGATAGCATATAGTATTAATAGCAAGGGCATCCCTATTTTTGATGGACAAAATTATCAATTATGAAAGAATAAAATGCTTTTATATCTAATGTCCTTTGGTTTTGATGTGTTTGAATCTACTATTAGTGGCTTTATCCTTATTGTTGAAGGTGATCCTATGACGCCTGCTAATGCCTTATATGCCTTATTATGGAAGAGACTGTGGATGTGTTCTTCACAAGAATTAACGAAATTGTGTGCTTTATTAGAGGTTATAGAGAAGGGATCGATGATGCCACTATAGTAAGGAAAATACTTAGAACCTTGTCGGAAGCTTACAACACCAAATTCTTTTTCATAGAAGATAGAGATCTAGATAGGCTACCTTTACATGATTTGCATAACATATTAGTGACTTATGAAATGAGAATAGCCCCAATGAAGAAAGAAAAGATATCTAAGATGGAGAAGGAGCTGGTTTTCGAGGCAATGAAGAAATTAAAGATTAAAGACCAAGAAGAGGAATCTGACAGTAGCTTTGAGGAAGAAGATGGTGATACTGAACTGGATGAAGTCATGGCATACATCACCAAAAATATGAGGAAAGGAAAAGGAAAGTACAAGGGAAAATTACCCTTGAAGTGTTTTAGCTATAGAGACACAGGGCACTTTGCTATAGACTGCCCAAAAAGAATAGAAGCAAGTAGTATGATGATGATGAGCTTGCCCCAAGGTAGAGAACAAAGAAATCTAGCTATTTTAAAGCTGAAAATTCAAGTGCCAAAAGGAAAAAACAACTTTTCAGATCCAAAAGAAGAAATTTTCTGAGCAAGTTGGATGAAGAAGATTTGAAGAAGAAATTGATGATTATTTTGAGATGATGTTGTAAAGGATGTGCTGGTTACTAAAGTAGATGATGATAAAAAATCTACAAGTGATGAGGAATTAACTAAAGAGGAAAAGGATAGGTTGGTGTAGCAACTTAAGAATGAATTGAGAACTTGTTTGCACAAAAATAGTAAGCTGGAAAAATAAGTAAAAAATTATACTGTTGATGAATCTAATCTCCAGGTGAAAGAAAAGGAGTTTAAAGCTAAAGAGAAGTACTTGAAGAGGATTAAGGAACTGATTGTACTTGAAGCAGAGTAAGGCAAGATAAACAAAGATCTTGGCACTAAAGTGATTGCATAAAAGCAAGAGATATTGATTTTGCAAGCCAAACTCCACAATGTTAAGTTCGAACTAAATAAGTGTGAAGAAAGCTTAATGTAAGCCATAAAAGTTAGAGGAGAGTCATCTTTAGCAAATGCCATCAAGGAGGATGCTATAAAAAAATTGGATGTCTAAGCAAACAAATACCTCATTCTATGAGGAAAAAAGACCTTGGTTATATAAAAAAGCCAAATGAGAAGGTAGCAAAGAAGAAGAAATTTATGTTTATACTCGAAAGCAAGTACAATGACGTGATGGAGAAGAAAGAACCTAAGCTAAAATGGGTTAGAAATATGTGGTAAAGACTCTCATCCAAACGAGACAGACTGTCAAAGATGGAGAAAAGGTTGCCACAATAGTTGCTAAAGAAAGGAGACATGAAATTGGTAAAAGCAGTAAATCCAGGCTTGAAGGATTTTGCTGGAGCTGTGGTAAGTATAGGCACAAGGCTAATGTGTGCTGGAGTACTTGACCTATAATGAAGAGGAATATAAGGCAAGAGTCTAAGGGGAGACACTATCAAGAAAGGAGACAATCTTAGGCAAAAAGAAGTTATATTCCATTAAGAAATAGTTTTAATTTGTTGGGACAGATCTATGGAAGATACGAAAGGGTTGAAGACACTGTTGAGGATTGTTTAACATTGTTGCCCAGTTAAGAAGTGTAAAAGAGAACACGCCAACCATTGTTGCCCAGTCAAAGAGTGCAAAGGGGAACACTTACACATGCTCTTAAATTCGGCCAAAGAAAAAAAAGAAGAGGAAGAGAAAGGACTATAGTTATGGAAGTAGCCTTAAAAGCTTCTAAGAAATAAAAGCCATGGATCCTGGATAGTATTTGCTTTTTGCATATGACAAGAGACTCCAAGATGCTCAAGGAAGTAGTAAAATATGATGGAAGATCAATCAAATTTAGTCATAATGGTGCCTTAAAATTTCAAGGTATTGCTGCTATTGAAATTAGTCCAAAAAAACTGAAATTAAAGAAAGTACTTTATGTTGAAAGGTTAAAATACAATCTCATTAGTGTTAGCCAGCTTTGCCATGATAGGCATGAAGTTACTTTCAATAAGAGTGGCTACACAGTAAAGAGATTAAGTGATTGTGCTATTCTTATTAAGGGTGAAAGAACAAATGGAAACTTACACCAAGTTTCTAAAAGCAACAACACATGCCATAAAAGCATTAAAGATGAGAATTTGTTGTGGCATGGAAGATTAAGACATCTTGGACAAAAAGGGCTAAACTTATGTATTAAGCTACCTCTTAAAGGCTAAGGTATGCCTTCAACCCCTTTCCCCTTCCCTCTTCTATTATTCTTTGGATTTGTTGTCAAATAAGGAGATATTTTGCATAAATCCAAAGAGAGTATATACTAATCATAAGGGGAAGTAGGTTGATGAATAAAAGGGTGAAATTGTCAAGGGGAAAAGGAAAAAGAGGGAGTTAAACCTAGTTATGAGAGATGTATGTTTGAGGGGAAGCTGTGAATAGCAAAGGTTGTTATATATGCATTGTTGGATTTAATGTGTTGCTAACAAATCCGAAAGGAGAGATCGTTGAGTCTATCTTTGATGATTAATGTTGAATTTATTGTTAACAGCATCTCACATTGTTATTCATGTTAATTTGATGTTTTGAATGTCATTGAGATGCATAGAAGTCATTGGTCAAAATTGTTAATGATAGGTCAACTAAAGTCAATAAGACAATATCAACCATTAACCCTAAATTTTAGGGGTCAAGGTTGACCGTTGACCCTTAACCATTGACCCTAAATTTTAGCAAATCAATGTTGACTATTGACCCTAAATTTTAATAATCAAATCTAGCCATAGATTATAGAGCAATCTTTGGGAATCAATGTTGGCCATTGATGATTATGTAACCCTCATCTCAAAACTCTGTAAATAACCTAAAGACAAGTGTGTGTGTTGTAGATTTTTCTAAGAGGAGCGACAAACCTAAAGGCAGCCAAAAGAAGAGATGAACAACAAAGAAAAGGCAACCACCAAGGAAGGTACAGCTAGCCAAGGAAAGAGCAGTAGCCAGCCAAGAGAGTTATAGCCAAGGAAAGTGCAGTAGTTGACTAAAGGAGTTACAATAGTAACCAGCCAAGGTGAGGTAACAACAACCACCAAAGAAGGTGGCAACCATACCAAACAAAGAAGGAGTTGGACCAACTAGTAGCCACACCAAAAGGAGAAGAAGGTAACCCTACTAAAAGGAGAACAAGGTGTAACAGTTGACAGCCACACTAAACTAGCAAAGGAGATGTGCAACAACCACACCAAAGAGAGAAAAACATATAATAGTCATACCAAGGAGAGAAAAACATGCAGCAACCACACCAATGAGAGAAAAATGTGCAGCAGCCAACCACTAAAGAGAGGTGAAACAATCGACCACACTAAGGAGCGGTACAGCAGTCGATTACACCAAGGAAGGGTGCATGCCAATAGCATTAACAACACGCGTAGACAGCAGCAAATAGATGCGGCAACAAGTATGGACAACATTAATAGTGTGAGTGGACAGTAGTAGCAGTGCGTGTAGATAGTAACAGCAGTGCATGCGGACAGCAGTAGCAAAACCCACGGGCAGCACCGACAACAAGCAAGACAACACCGACAGGGAAGGAAATAGAAGATTCATATTATACTTTAGCAGTATGTACACAATGAGTGATCATTTCCTAGGAAATTTTTTTCCATAAATTCTTGATAGATTTATTGAAAAACATGGTGGGATACTCTCAGAGTGATCAAGAGATCAACTCCTTGATCAGGAGATTATTGTAAGTGGTTAAGGAGTAAACCTTCCACAAATGGTGGACAAGTGATCCTTCCATAATATTATTGTATCCCTTGATAATAAGAATGGATTGTGTGATTTAAGAGTAATCCTATTACATCGTGGAGATAGCTCACACATTGTGAGTGAACCACGTAAAAATTATCGTGTGTTCTTGGGTGCTTGCACATTGATTTTTTTTTTTTGATACTGTTGCACTTACACAAAGGAGAAAATTAAAAATTAGATCATCACCTTTAACAAGCCACAGAGGTTAAATCCAGATCAATTTGTTTAAAAAGGATATCTCACACTGATTCACCCCCTTCTCAGTGTGATACCTAAAATGGTCCTTATAAAGTGGTACCAGAGCTAGTTTCTCTGTTTATCAAATTTTTCTGCTTTAAATTGAAGTTGTGCATTGTTGTGTGAGTTTCTATCTCTACTGTTGCTTGAGATCATGGATAGCATAAATAGTATTAATAGTAAGGGCCTCCCTACATTTGGTGGGCAAAATTATCAATTATGGAAGAATAAGATGTTCTTATATCTGATGTCCCTTGGCCTTGATATGTTTGAGTTTGCTGTTAGTGGCTTCATCCCTGTTGCTGAAAGTGATCCTATGATGCAAGCTGATAAGAAGAACTTAAAGTGTAATGGAAAGGCGAGAAATGCCTTATATGCCTCTTTATCAGCTAAAGAATTCACTAAGGTGATAGGGTGCAACACAGACAAGCAAATTTGGGACAAATTGAAGAACATCTATAAAGGAGATAAGATTAGGAAGGAAGCCAAGCTACAAATCTAGAGGAGCATATTTGAAGACATAAAGATGTAGAACAATAAGTCTGTAGATATATTCTTTATAAGAGTCAACAAAATTGTGTTCTCTATTAGAGGCTATGGAGAGGAGATCCACGATGTCGCTGTGGTAAAGAAAATACTCAGAACCTTGCAAGAAGCTTATAACACTAGAGTCTTTTCCATAGAAGATAAAGATCTGGATAAGTTGCTCTTAGATGACCTACATGGCATATTGGTGGCTTATGAAATGAGAATAGGCCCAATAAAGAAAGAAAAGAAGGATAAGGTGAATAAGGAGCTAACGTTCAAGGTAATGAAGAAATTAAAAATTAAAGACCAAGAAGAAGAGTTTGACAATAGATTTGAAGAAAAAGATGGTGATACTAAGATGGACAAAGTCATGGTATACATCACCAAGAACTTGAGAAAAGGAAAAGGGAAGTACAGGGGAAAACTACCCTTAAAGTGCTTAAGGTGTGGAGTAATTGGGCACTTTGTCATGGACTGTCCAAAAAGAAGAGAAGCCAATAGTGAGGATGATGATGAGCCGGTCCTAAGGACGAAGGCAAACCAATCTAACTACTCCAAAGATGGAAATTGAGGAGTTGAGCATACTTGAGGTAGAGCACAGCAAGACACATGAAGATCTTGGTGCTAAGGTGATTGTACAAGAGAAAAAGATGTTGACTTTGCAAGCCAAGCTTCATAAGGTCGAATCTGAGCTAAAAAAAAGCATAAAAAAAGCTTTATGCAGGCCATAGAAATGAAAAAAGAGTCATCTTCAGAGAGTACCATCAAGGAGGATTCTATCAAAAGTTGGATGAGTGTGTAAGTAATCAAAATCTCATTCCATGGGAAAGAAAGACTTGGCTACATTGAAATGTTGAATGAGAAGGTAAAAGAAAAGAAGAAGATTATGTTTGTACCTGAAAGTAAGCACAATGACATAATGAAGAAGAGAGACCAACCCAAGTTAAATTGGGTTAGGAAAGATGTGGTGGAGACTTTCATCCAAAGGAGACAGGCTATTAAAGATAAAGAGAAGGCCACCACACCAATTGCTAAAGAAAGGAGACATGGACTTGGTAAGAGAAGTAAATCCAAGTATAAAGGATTTTGCTGAAGTTGTGGTAAGTATGGGCACAAAGCCAATATGTGTTGGAGTAATAGGCCAAAAATAAAGAGAAATGTGAGGCAAGAGTCTAAGGAGAGACTCTATCAAGAAAGGAGGTAGTCTTAAGTAGACAGAATTCATATTCTACTGAGAAACAGGTTTGATTTGCTGGGAAAGATCTATGGAAGATGTAAGAAGGTTGGACATGCTGTTTAGGACTGCTTGACATTTTCACCCAATCAAAGAATGCAAAAAAGAACACATCAACCATTGCTACCTGGTCAAGGAAAGCAAAGGAGAACACCTACATAAGCTCCCCTATTTGGCCAAAGAAGAAGAAGAGGAAGAGACATGTCTATGGTTGTGGAAGAGCCTTAAAAGCTTTTAAGAAAGAAAAGCCATAGATCTTGGATAATGGCTGCTCTTCACACTTGACAGAAGACTCTAAGATGTTGAAGAGAGTAGCCAAATATAATGTAGGGTCAGTCAAATTTGGCAATGATGGTGCCTTAAAGATTCAAGGTATTGGTGCTGTTGAAATTGGTACAAAAAAGCTTAAATCAAAGCAAGTGCTTTATGTTGAAGGGCTAAAACATAATCTTATCAATGTTAGCTAGCTTTGTGATAATGGATATGAAGTTACTTTCAACAAGAGTGGTTGTATAGTAAAGAGACTAAAAGATGGTGCCATTCTCATTAAAAGTGAAAGAACACATGGAAACTTGTACCAAGTTTCTAAAAGCATAAACATATGCTACATAAGTACCAAAGATGATACCTTATTATGGCATAAAAGATTGGGACATCTTGTACAAAAAGGGATGAACAAGCTATCCAAAAATGAAGCTACGAGAGATGTACCCAAGCTAAGAAGGGAGAGAGACATATTTGTAGCACGTGTAAAAAAGGGAAGATGGTGAATGCTCCCAACAAAAATGTGGAGATTCAAATGAAGAAGCTATTAAAGCTCATCAATTCAAACATTTGTGGGTTGATGAGACAAAGATCAACCAAGGGTGATAGGTACTTCATCTCCTTTATTGATGATTTTACAAGAATAGCTTTTATTATGTTCTTGGAACATAAATTAGAGGCTCTCTATAATTTCAAGAGCAATAGGAGGTTAGTTGAAAACCAGTTAGGGGAAAAAATTAAAAGGCTTAGGATAGATAATGGGACAAAATACACATGTGGCAAATTTAAAGATTTTTTTGGAAAAGCATGGAGTGAAGCATGAATATGCTAGTCCCTATACGCCCCAACAAAATGGAGTGGCTGAAAGGAAGAACGAAAGCCTAGTGAGGATGACAAGAACCATATTAGTTAAACATGGTACATCACATGGCCTTTAGAGAGAGGCTATCACCACTGCAACTCAGGTTCAAAATAGATGTTTAATGAGACCACATATAGAGAAGACACCTTATGAGTTGTATTATGGTAAGAAGCTAATTGTAAAACACTTTAAAGTGTTTGGGAGCTCGTGCCTTATTAACGTCAAAGGTAAGCATCTCGACAAATTTGATGAGAAGGATGATGAAGGCATATTTTTGGGCTATGCACCAAACAGAAGAGATTTCAGATGCTACAATAAAAGGTTGCTAAAAATGGTAGATAACTTTAATGTTAAAATGATTAAAGCTGATACTGCAATGCAATCACAGTATGTGAAAACTAAAGATGCCGTGTATGACAACCAAAAAGTGTCCGATAGTGATGAATCCAAGGCTGTCCAGCATGAGGATGATGTTGATTCTTAAGTTACATGTGATGAAGAAGAAGAATCAAGGCATTCTTAAACTCATAGAAGAGTTAGAGTTGAAGTTGAAGCCAAAAACATTATTGGTAAGAAAAAGGACTTTGTACAGACCAAAAGAAGACTAAGGGGTAGTGAACAAACCTTACTGATTTTTTAGGTTGAACCCAAGTTCGTGGATGAAGCATTAAAACACAAGGAATGGTTGAATGTTATGAATGAAAAGCTTGATCAAATTTGAAAAAAATAATACTTGGTGTTTAGTCCTTAGACCTAAAGGAAAAACATCATTGGAACCAAGTGGGTGTTCAGAAATAAGCTTAATGAAAAAGGTGAGGTGGTAAGAAACAAGGCAAGACTTATCTACAAGGGCTACTTATAAGTAAAAGGTGTTGACTTTGAAGAGACCTTTGCTCCGGTGGCCAGACTTAAAGCAATTAAAATATTCATAACGATTATTGCTTAAAGGAACTATAAAGTATAAAGTCCGCATTCTTGAATGGAGAGCTTGAAGAAGAGGTATTTATTAAACAGCCTGATGGTTTTATACTTAATTATGATGGTTCAAGTGTGTGCAGATTAAACAAGACGTTATATGGCTTAATGCAAGATCCAAGAGCATGACATTCAAAGCTGAATACATGCATTAAGAACATGAAATTTAGAAAAAGGAATGTGGATAACAACCTGTATATCAAAGAAAACAACCAAGGCCAGTTAATTTTCATGGTCTATGTTGATGACATAATCTTTATTACAAAAAATGATGCCTTGTGTACTGCTTTTGCTGAGCAGATAAAGAAAATTTTGAAATGTCCGTGAAATGAAATTCTTCTTAGGATTACAGGTAATGTAAAGCGAGGTTGGAATTTTTCTTCCCAAGACAAGTATGCTTGTAAGCTATTGAAAAGGTTCTGGATGGAGAATTCTAAAGAAGTAAGCACTCCCATCACGGTTGGAACAAAGTTAAGCAAGGATAAAAAAAACAACATAGTTTATTAGAAGGAATATATAAAGTTGATTAAAAGCTTATTTTATTTGACAACATTAAGGCTTGATATTGTTTTTGCTGTAACCCTGTATGCTAGATTTCAAAGTGACCCCAACAAGTCCCATTTCGTGGTGGTTAAGAGAATTCTAAGGTATATGAAGGGCATAACAAATTATGGGCTGCTTTATGATAGGAGTAAACAGCTTAATCTGTATAGGTATACAGATGTGGATTATGTTGAAAATTGTGATGATAGAAGGTTAACATCCAGCAGTGCATTTTATTTAGATAGTAGATGTGTTTCTTGGCATAGCAAGAAGCAAAATTCAATGACTCCAAATACTGTAGAGGCTGAATATATGGCTGCCACTCAAGCTTATACTCAACTGCTATGGATGAAATAATAACTTAAAGATATAAAGGTGAATGTGTAGCTACCATTGCTCATTGGTTATGACAACCAAAGTGCCATCAATTTCAAAGAATCTTATCTAATACTCAAGAACTAAATATATTGAAATCAAGTATCACTTCATTAAAGAAAAGGTAGAGAAAAATGAAGTAAAGCTAAAGTATGTGCCTACCTTATAGTAAGTTGCTAATATATTCACCAAACCTTTGTCAAGAGAGATGTTCCAGAAGTTAAGGTTAACCCTATGTATTTAGCCAATCCCTCAAAGCTGAGGTATTTATTAACCTCTCTCCCCTTCCCTCTTCTATTATTCTTTGGATTTGTTGTCAAAGGGAGAAATATTTTGCGTAAATCCAAAGAAAGTGTATACTTATAAAAAAAAAAAAGGGAGTAGCTTAATGGATAAATGGGGAGAACTTGTCAAGGGGGAGAAGTAAAAAGGAGGAGTAGAAAGTAATGCATGTTTCATGGGATGTCAAATGACTTCGTGTAAGGGATGTTGTGTATGGTTGGATTTAATGTGTTGCTAACAAATCCAAAGAGGGAGATTGTTGAGCCCATCTTTTATGGCTAACATCGGATTTGTTGTTAACACCATCTCACATGGTTATATGTGTTGATTTGATGTTATGAAAGCTATTGAGATGTAGTGAGGTTATTGGGAGAAATCGATGATAACAAGTCAATCTTGGCGTTGAAGAGTCAATGTTGACCGTTGACCTTAAATTTTAGGGGTCAAAATTGACTATTGACTGTTGACCCTAAATTTTAAGACTCAAATCTAGCCATTGATTGTAGGGCAACATGTGGGAACTAATGATGACTATTGATGATTATGTAGCTCTAATCCCAAGGTTCTATAAATACCCTTAAATGTTTTGCAAAGAAAAGAAAAAGAAGAAGGGCTGCAAAAATAGAGAGAGTTGACCAAAAAGAGAAATGAGAGGCAAACCTAGGAAAAAAGGGAGATACACAAAGAGGAGGCAACCACCAAGCAAGGTGCAACCAGCCAAGAAGGAGTAAAAGAGAGAAAAGGGCAACTGACTAAGGAGAGTGCAGTAGCCACCAAAGAAAAAGGGCAAGGCAACTAGCTAAGGAGAGGAAGAAACAAGGCAAGGTAGCTGACCAAAGAGAGAGTAACAACCACCAAGGAAAGAAAGTAAGGCAATTGAACAAGAAGTGGAAGAAAGAAAGCAAGGCAATTGACTAAGAAGTGGAAGAAAGAAAGCAAGGTAGCTAGCGAAAGAGAGGAAGAAAGAAGGTAAAGCAGCCAGCTAAGGAGAAAGTAGCCACTAAGAAAAGGCAATAAGGCAACTAGCCAAGGAGAGAAAGAATGGAGTAGTAGCCGATAGGTGGTAGAGCAACAGCAGAAAGGTCCTGCACTAGTAACTAATGTGTGGGGATAGTAACAGTGGCACAAGAAAACAACTGCAACGTGCGGGGAAAGTAGTAGAGGCATGAGAAAACAACTGTAGAACTCGGGGATAGCAACAGCTACACGAGAAAATAATTGTAACGGGTAGGGAGAGCAGTAGCTAAGTGAGAAAACAATTGCAATACACATAGAGAGCAACAACGGTGTGAGAAAACAATTGTAGCATGCGAGGAGAGCAATAACGATGTAAGAAAGTAGTAGTAGTGTGCACGGACAGCAGTAGTAGCACGAGTAGATAGCAAGAATAGCATGCTTAGATAGTAGGAGCAGTATGTGCAAACAACAATTGCAATGCATGCGAACAGTAGTAGCAATACGAGTAGACAGTAGGCAAAATGCACACGGACAGTAGGCACAGCATATGCAAATAGCAGGCACAGCTTGTGTGAATAGCAGGAGTAATGTGTGCAAACAACAGGTGCAGCATGCGCAGACAATAGAAGCAGTGTGTACGGATATTAGGCACAGCATGCGTAGATAATAGGCACAGCACACGTGGACAATAGGAGCACGGCATTTGGACTGCAAGCACAGTATGTGCGAACAGCAAGCACAATGCGTGCAGATGATAGGCACAGTGCATGTGGACAACAGGGATGATGTGGGCAGACAGCAGGCAATAGTGACAATGTGTGCAGACAACATTAATAGTGTATGCAAACAGCAGTGGCAGCATGTGCGGGCAGCACCGGTAGTAATGGAAGAAAAAGGTTCATATTCTGCTCTAATAGTCTGTACACATTAAGTGATTATTCTTTAGGAAAGGTTTTTCTTTAAACTCTTGATAAATTTATTGAAAAATAAGGTAGGATACCCTTAGAGTGATCGAGAGATTATTGTAAGTGGTTAAGGAGTAGTCCTTCCACAAGTGGTGAAGGAGTGATTATTCCACAACATTATTATATCCCTTAATAACAAGAGTGAATTATTTGATTTAGGAGTGATCCTATCATACCGTGGATGTAACTTACACATTGTGAGTGAATCATGTTAAAATTGTTGTATATTCTTAGGTGCTTGCGCATTGATTTTTTTTTTTTTCATATAGTCGCGTTTACATAAAGAAGAAAATTTAAAACTGGATCATCTACTTTAACAAGCCATAGGGGTTAAATTCAAATTGATTTGTAAAAGGAGGATATCTCACACTAATTCACCCCTCTTCTTAGTGTAAAATCTAAAATAGTCCTCATTAGTTCCTCAGGAAAGGTTTCATTATAAACTCTTAATAAACTTATTGAAAAAGGATGGGATACCCTTAGAGTGATTAGGAGATCATTGTAAGTGGTTATGGAGTGATCCTTCCATCACCAAACTGTATCCCTTGATAATAAGAGTGGATTGTGTGATTTAGGAGGGATCCTATTACACCGTGGACGTAGCTCATACATTTTGAGTGAACTATGTAAAAATTATCATGTATGCTTAGGTGTTTATGCATTGATTTATATTCATATGATTGCGCTCACATAAAGGAGAAAGATAAAAAATTAGATTATTAACTCTAACAAACCACAGAGATTAAATCCAAATTGATTTGTAAAAAGTTGATATCTTACACTAATTCAACCCTCATCTTAATGTGAGACCTAAAACGGTCTTTATCAAATTTGATCTGAAATTGTTTGTTGCTACTATGAATCTTTACATTTACTACTGATTAGTATCAAAAGGGCATTCCCACTTTTGATACATAAAATTATCAGTTATGGAAGAATAGAATGCTCCCATATCTGATGTCACTTGGTCTAAATGTGTTTGAATATGTTGTTAATGGCTTCGCCCCTGTTACTGAAGGTACTACTATGACTCTTACTAATAAGAAGAATTTAGAGTATGATGGAAAAGAGAGAAATGCCTTATATGATTCCTTATCAAACAAAGAATTCACCAAAGTGATAGAGAACAAAGCCAAACAAATTTGGGACAAATTAAAGAATATTTATAAAGGAGATAAGGTTGTGAAGGAAGCTAAGCTATAAATTTGGAGGAACAGGTTTAAAGATATGAAGATGTTGAATGATGAATCTATGGATGCTTTCTTTACACGAGTAAATGAAATTGTATACTCCATTAAAGGCTATGGAGAGAAGACCAATGATGTTTTTGTGGTAAGGAAGATACTTAAAACCTTACCAGAATCTTTCAATGTCAGTCTCCTACATAAAAGATAGAAATTTGGATAAGTTGTCCCTAGATGATTTGCACAACATATTGATGGCTTATAAAATGAGAATAGCCCTAATGAAGAAAGAAAAGGAGTCTAAGGTAAAAAAGAAGTTAGTTTTCAAGGCAATAAAGAAATTAAATATTAAACACCAAGAAGAAGAATCTGACAGCAACTCTGAAGAAGAAGATAGTGATACTAAACTTGATAAAGTCATGGCATATATCACCATAAATATGAGGAAAGGAAAAAGGAAGTGTAAGAGAAAATTACCTTTGAAGTGCTTTAGTTGTGGAGCATTTGGGCAGAAAAGAAGCAAACAATGATGATGATGATGATAAGCCAACCCAAAGGAGGAGAACAAAGAAATCCAACTATTCTAAAGTTGGAAATTCAAGTGCCAAAGGAAAAAGCAACTCTTCATATTTAAAAGAAGTATGTTTTGAACAAGTTGGATGAAGATGATTCTAAAGAAGAAGTTGATGATGATTCCGATGATGATACTGTAGAAAATATGCTGGTTGCTCAGGTAAATGTTGAATAAGAATCTTCAAGTGATGAGGAATCAACCGAATAAGAAGAGAAAAAGTTGGTACAACTTGAAAATGAATTGAGAACTTGTTTACATAAAAATAGCAAGCTGAAAAAAAAAAAAGGTAAAGCATCTCAAGAAGCCGTATAAGGATTTTGTTATTAATAAATCTAATCTCCAAGTGAAAGAAAAAAATTTTGAAGCAAAAGAGAAGGAGTACTTAAACAGAATTAAGGAGCTAAATGTACTTGAGGTAAAGCAAGGCAAGATACATAAAGATCTTGGTGCTAAGGTGATTGCACAAGGGCAACAAGTGCTAATTTTGCAAGGCAAGCTCCACAAGGCTGAGTCCAAACTAAAAAGTATGAAGAAATCTTTATGTAGGCCATAGAAGTGAGAGAAGAGTTGTTTATAGCAAATGACATCAAGGAGGATGCTACCAAAAATTTGGATAAGTGTTTAAACAAACAAAGTCCTCATTCTATAGGGAAGAAAGGACTTGGTTATATTGAAAAATCGAATAAGAAGGTGGTAAAGAAGAAGAAAATTGTGTTTGTACCTGATGATGTTATGGAGAAGAGAAAGTAACCCAAGTTAAAATGAGTTAGGAAAGAGGTGATGAAAACTCCTATTCAAAGGAGATAGGTTGTTAAAGACAAAAAGAAGGTTGCCACAATAGTTGTTGAAGATAGGGGATATGAACTTGGTAAAAGAAGAAAATTCAGATTTGAAGGATCTTGCTAGAGTTGTAGTAAGGATAGGCACAAGGCTAATGTGTGCTAGAGTAATAGGCCTATAATGAAGAGGAATGTGAGGAAAGAGTCTAAGCAAAGACTCACTAAAGAAAAAAGACAACTTCAAATGAAAAAAAGTCATATTCCACTAAGAAATAGATTTAATATGTTGGAAAATGCAAAAAGGCTAGACATACTGCTCAGGAATGCCACATTGCTGCCCAATCAAAAAGTACAAAGGAGAACTCCTACATATGCTCCTATATTTGGCTAAAGAAGAAGAAGAGAAAGAGAAATGGTTATGGTTGTGGAAGTAGCCTTATAAGCTTTTAAGAAAGAAAAGTCATGGATCCTGGATAGTGACTGCTCTTCAGACATGATAAGAGACTCCAAGGTGTTGAATGAAGTAGTAAAATATAATGGAGGATCAGTCACATTTGGCAATGATGATGCCTTAAAAATCAAAGGTGTTAGTGTTGTTGAAATTTGTGCAAAAAAGCTAAAATCAAAGGAAGTAATTTGTGTTAAAAGGTTAAAACACAATCTTATTAGTGTTAGCTAACTTTGTGATTATGGACATAAAGATACTTTTATCAAGAGTGGCTACATAGTAAAAAATTAAGTGATAATATTGTTCTTACTAAGGGTGAAAACAAATGGAAACTTATATTAAGTTTCCATAAGCAAAAACACATATTACATAAGCACCAAAGATAAGAATTTATTGTGGCAAAAGAGCTATAAAAATGAGCTATAGAAAAAAAAGATGGCAATAGTAACCAGAAGAAGGAGATGGCAACACCAAAGGAAGAAGAAAACACTAGCAACATCCAAGAGGGGAAAGTGCAACAACATCCAGAACGGGAAAGTGCAATAGCATCTAGGAGGAAAGATAGCAGTAACGTCCAAAAGTGTAGTAGTATCTAGGAGGAAAGATAGTAGCAGCATCCAGGAGGAGAAAACAATAGTAACACCAGCAAAAAAGAGTGCATTAGTAAAGAAAACAGCAGTAGTACCAAAGGAAGAAGGAGTGTGCAGCAACAAAAGAAAACAGCAGCAGCACAAGAGGAAGAAGGCAGTAACTATAGCAAGGAGAAGACAGCAATTATAGTAAAGGGAAGGCAGCAATTGCAACAAGGAAAAGGCAGTAATTACAGCAAGGAGAAAGCAGTAGCTGCAATAAGGAGAAGGCAGCAATTGCCGTAAGGAAAAGGTAGCAATTACAGTAAGGAAAAGGCAGCAATTGCAGTAAGAAGAAGGCAGTAATTACATAAAGGAGAAGGTAGCAATTGCATTGTAACAAGGAAAAGGCAGTAACTACAGTAAGGAAAAGGCAGCAATTACAACAAGGAGAAGACAACAATTGTAATAAAGAGAAGGCAGTAGTGGTAACAAGGAAGAGGTAGCAATGATAGCAAGAGGAAGAAAAAGGAGTGGCTACAGAAAAAGAGCTTGTAGTAGCAAAATTAACAACTAGCAAAGAAGAGAACTTATAAAAGGGAGAACCTGTAAAGGCAATGGAGAGAACTTGTAATTGAGAGAACTTTCAGTAGAGATAACCTGCATCGGAGAGAACCTACAGTGAAAAGAACTTGCAACAAAGATAACCTACAACAGAGAGAACCTGCAATGAAGATAACCTACAGCTGAAAGAACCTGCAACTGAGAGAACCTACCAAGGAGAGAACCTATAGAAGAGAGAACTTGCAAAGAAAAGATAGTAGCAACAATATAGTGAACCTGTAGAGAAAAGAATTGGCAATAGAGGAAAGAATTGGCAGCAAAAGAAAGAACCGACAACAACAAAGAGGACTTACAAAAGAGAGATAGCAGTAGTAATAGAAAGAAAAGGAGAGAACTTGTAAAAGAGAGATCGGCAAAGCTTAAGCAAAGACCAGCAATAAGGAAGGAGAAGATCCGTTTTCTATAACATCAACCTATAGAAATTGAGAGATCTTTCTTAGGAATGTTTTTATTATAAACTTTTTATGTACTTCTTGAAAAGGGGTTGGAGACCCTTGAAGTGAATGGGAGATCAATGCTTTAAGTGATTAGGAGATCAACTCTTTTAGTAGGAGATTAACTCTTTAAGTAATTAGGAGATCATTGTAAGTGGTTAAAGAATGATCCTTCCATAACATTAGTTGTATCCCTTGATAACAAGAGTGGATTATAAGATTTATAAGTGATCCTATCACACCGTGAACGTAGCTCACACATTATGGGTGAACCATGTAAAAATTCTATATGTTCTTGGGTGCTTGTGCTTGCTTGATATCCATATGGTTGTTATCATATAAAGAAGTAAGATAAAATTGGATCATTGACTTTAATAGGTCATAAAGGTTTAATCGGGATAGATTTGTAAAAAGTAAGCATCTTACACTGATTCACTCCCTCCCCCTCTCAGTATGAGATCTAAAAAAGTCCTTATCATAAACAAAAAGTGATTGCCTTAACAAGTGTAAAGGCCAAGTTCAAAAGCTTAGAGAAGGAATTATACAAGTTAATTTGACTAGGTAGTTTGATGAGGACCTTTCTAGGTCTCACACTGAAAAGGGAGGTGAATCAATGTGAGATATTCACTTTTTACAAATCTACTCGGATTAACCTCTGTGACTTGTTATAGTCGATGCTTCAATTTTTATCTTTCTCCTTTATTGAGAGCAATCGTATGCATATTAAACAAACATAAGCACCCAAGCATATATGACAATTTTTACATGGTTTACCCACAATGTATGAGCTACATCCACAATGTAATAGGATCACTCCTACATCATAAAATCCACTCTTGTTATCAAGGAATACATTTTGGTTGTGGAAGGATCACTCCTTAACCACATACAATGATCTCTCAATCACTAAGTTGATTTCCTGATCACTCGATGGTTTGATCTCCAAATCACTTAAAAGGTATCCCACCCTTTTTTAACCAATTTATCAAAAGGTTTATAATAAAAACTTTCTTGGAGAAAAATCACTCAATATGCACAGGTTGTTCCAGAATATAGATCTTCTCTTTCCTCACTACTGGATTTTGCTCAAACTTTATCAGTCTTTCCACTCTGCTTCTATTGCCGATGTTA
Source organism: Ceriops zippeliana (assembly GCA_037897445.1). Taxonomy (NCBI): domain Eukaryota; kingdom Viridiplantae; phylum Streptophyta; class Magnoliopsida; order Malpighiales; family Rhizophoraceae; genus Ceriops; species Ceriops zippeliana. The sequence continues at coordinate 279,645 of JBAPLH010000759.1, forward strand.
CCTCACTTGTTGCCTTGGTAGGTTGCCTCCTCTACTGCTATAAATTACCCGACCTACTACAAGGCACGTTTTCTCCTCTGTTACTACAAGCTGCTAGACCTACTATTAAGCATATCTTTTCCTCAGCTATTATAAGTTGTTGGACTTGATATTATGACACGTTTTCTCCTCTGCTGCTACAAGCTATTGGACTTACTACCAAGTACATTTCCTCTTCTGCTACTACAAGCTATGGAACCTACTACCAGGCACATTTTATCCTCTACTTTACAAGTTGTTGACCTACTATCGGGCCAAGTTTTCTCCTCTTACTGCTGCAAGCTACTGATCCTACTGTTGACATGTTTTCTCCTTTGGCTATTATAAGCTGCTAGACTTGCTACTATTGCTGCCTACACATGCTGTTGCTGCTATCACTGCCTATATGCATTGCTATTGCTATCCATACGTGCACAAGTTGTTATCGTTGCCTGTATTCACTGCTACTGCTATCTATACATGCTGCTTTCGCTACCTGCATGCACTGTTACTACTGTCCAAACGTGCTATTTTTGCTACTTGCACGTGCTATTTGCACATGTTGCTATCGTTACCTACACGTTCTACTTTTGTTGTCCATATGTGCATGAGCTATTAGTACAGGGAACACTGTTGATGCTATTGGTGCATGGAACTCCTGTTAGTGCTGCTGGTTTGCCTCCCTTGCTGTTGGAACCTATTGCTATACCTCTTTTTGTGTGGCTGGCTACTATATGTCTCTCCCTCCTTGGGGTGGCTATTACACACCTTTTTCTTTTCCTTTGCTTTAGCCAACTATTGTCTTTTTCTTTCTTTAATGTGGCTGTTACACACCCTTTCCTCTGGTTTGGTGTGGTTGTTGCAAGCCCTCTTATCTGGTTTGGTATGGCTGCCAGTTGTTACACTTTGTTCTCTATTTGGTTGGGCTGCTTCTTTTTCTTCCTTTGGTGTGGCTATCGGTTACTATAACTCCTCCTTTGGTCGGTGTGGCTGCCTTTTTCTTTAATGGTTGTTGTCACCTTCTCCTTAGCTAGCTACTGCTACAACTCCCTTGGCCAGCTGCTACACTTACCTTGGCTAGTTGTACCTCACTTAGTGGTTACCTCTTCTTTGTTGTTCACCTCTTTGCAACCCTTACCATTCTCTCAATTTTACTCTAACCTACATATATTTAAATTTACACAATTATCAATGATCATCATTGATTCCCAAAGGTTGTCTTACAATCAACAGCCAAATTTGAGTCCTAAAATTTAGGGTCAATAGTCAATCTTGACCCTTAAAATTTAAGATCATGGTCAACATTGACTCATTAACTTCAAGGTTAACATGTCATCACCGATCCTGCCTAATGACCTCTTTGCATCTCAATGACATTCATAATATCAAATTAACACATACAACCATATAGGATGATGGTGATAATAAATCCAACATTAGCCATTAAAGATGGGCTCAACAATCTTCCCCTTTGAATTTGTTGGCAACACATTAAATCCAACAATACAACTGTTGGAATTTACAACTCCCCTTGTACATTGTCATTCATAACTCCCCCTGAAACATGCATCACCCTTAGCCAGGTTTAACTCCCTCTTTCTACTTCTCCCCAATAACACTTGACAATTTCTCCCCCTTTTTATCAATATATACTCTCCTAGGATTTATGCAAAATATCTCTCCCTTTGACAATAAAACCAAAGAATAATAAAAGAAGGAAAGGGAAAGGGGTTAAAGAATACCTCAGCCTCTAGGGGTTGGCTGAATACATAAGTTTAACCTCTTTTGTCCAAGATGTCTCAATTTTCTATGCCGCAACAAGTTATCATCTTTGGTACTCATGTAGTATATGTTTTTGCTTTTGGAAACTTAGTATAAGTTTCCATTTGTTCTTTCACCCTTAATAAAAATAACACCATCTCTTAAGCTCTTTACTATATAGTCACTCTTGCTGAAAGTAACTTTATGTCCATTATCACAAAGTTAGCTAACATTGATGAGATTGTGTTTTAACCCTTCAACATAAAGCAGTTTTTTTGATTTCAATTTTTCTACACCAATTTTAGCAGCACTGATACCTTTAATCTTTAAGGCACCATCATTGTCAAATCTGATTGATCCTTCAGCATATTTTGCTATTCCCTTCAACATCTTAAAGCCTCCTATTATGTGTAAAGTGCAACCACTGTCCGTGATCCATGGCTTTTCTTTCCTAGAAGCTTTTACAGCTACTTCCACCATCATAGATGTTTCTCTTCCTCTTCTTTTTCTTTGGTTGAATGTGTGAGCATGTGTAGGTATTCTCCTTTGCACTCCTTGACCAGGCAATAATGGTTGGCCGAATATAAGCTCATGTGTAGGTGTTCTCCTTTGCATTCTTTGATCAAGCAATAATGTTTAACGTGTTCTCCTTTGCACTTGTTGACTAGGTAGCAATATTAAGCATTCCTTAGTAGTGTGTCCAATCCTTTCACCTCTTCCACAAATCCCTCCCAGTAAATCAAAATTGTTTCTCAATGGCATATGACTTCTTTTCGCCTAAGATTATCTCCTTTCTTAATAGAATCTCCCCCTATACTCTTGCCTCATATTCCTCTTCATTATAGGCTAAGCACTCTAGCACACATTAGTCTTATGCCCATACTTACTATAACTCCAGCATAATCCTTTGAATTTGGATTTTCTTCTTTTACTAAGTTCATGTCTCCTTTCTTTAGCAATTAGTGTGGCAACCTTCTCTCCATCTTTGACTGCTTGTCTCATTTGGATAGGAGTCTTTACCACTTCTTTCCTAACCTATTTTGGCTAAGGTTGGTTTCTTTTCTCCATCATGTCATTGTGGTTGCTTTCACGCACAAATACAATTTTCTTCTTCTCTACTACCTTTTCATTTAGCTTTTTGATATGGCCAAGACCTTTCTTTCCTATGGAATGAGGTCTTTGTTTGCTTAGACACTCATTCTGGTAGCATCCTCCTTGATGGCATTTGATAAAGACAACTCTCCTCTCACTTTCATGACCTACATGAACCTTTCTTCACACTTTTTTAGCTTAGACTCAACCTTATAGAGCATGGCTTACAAAATTAGTACCTCTTGCTTTCGTACAATCACTTTAGTGTCAAGATCTTCATGTATCTTGCCTTGCTCTACCTTAAGTACAATCAACTCCTCAATCTTTTTTAAGTACTCCTTTTCTTTTGCTTTAAAGTCCCTTTCTTTCACCTAAAGATTAGATTCATCAATAGCAGAATTTTCATACAACTTCTTGAGATGTTTTACCTCTTTTTCTAGTTTGTTGTTTTTGTGCAAACAAGCTCTCAATTCATTCTTAAGTTGTTGTACCAACTTATCCTTTTCTTCTTATGTTAATTCCTCATCACTTAAAGATTTTTAATTATCATCTACTTAAGTGACTAACATATCCTATGTAGCCTCATCATCATCACTTTCTTCTTTAGAATCTTCTTCATTCAACTTGCTCAGAAAATTCCTTCTTTTAGATTTGAAGAATTTCTTTTTCCCTTTGGCACTTGAATTTCCAGCTTTAAAATAGTTGGATTGCTTTGCCCTCCTCGTTGGGACTGGCTCATCATCATCATCACTATAAGTTTTTATTCTCAATAGGTAATCCACAACAAAGTACCTTATATCTCCACAGCTAAAGCACTTCAAGGGTAGTTTTCCCTTGTACTTCCTTTTTTCTTTTCTCATATTTTTGGTGATATATGTTATGACTTCATCCAATTCAATATCATCATCTTCTTCTCTAGAGTTGCTATTAGATTCTTCTTCTCAATCTTTAATCTTTAATTTCTTCATTACCCTGCAAGTTAGCTCCTTTTCCACCTTAAACTTCTTTTTTTTTTCTTAATTGGGGCTATTCTCATTTCATAAGGTACCAATATGCTATACAAGTCATCTAAGGGCAGCTTATCAAAATCTCTATCTTTTATAGAAGAGACTTTGGCGTTGTAAGCTTCTAGCAAGGTTTTAAGTATTTTCCTTACCATAATGGCATCGTTGATCTCCTCTCCATAACTTCTGATGGAGCATACAATTTTGTTGACTCTCATGAAGAACATATCCACAGACTCATCATTTTGCATCTTTATGTCTTCAAATTTCCTCCTCTAGATCTATATCTTGACTTCCTTCATAACCTTGTCTCCTTTATAAATGTTCTTTAATTTGTCTCAAATTTACTTAGCTATGTTGCACCTCATTACTTTTGTGAATTCTTTGTCTAATAAAGAGGCATATAAGGCATTTCTCGCCTTTCTATCTGCTCCAAATTCTTCTTATCAGCTGACGTCATAACATCACCTTCAACAATAAAGATGAAGCCACTAACAGCAAATTCAAACACATTAAGACTAAGGGACAACAAATATGAGAGCATTCTATTCTTCAATAACTAATAATTCTGTTTATCAAAAGTAAGGATGCCCTTTCTATTAACATTGTTCATGCTATCCATAATCTCAATCAACAATAGAGATAAAAATTCACACAACAACAAACAACTTTAAATCAAAGCAAACAAATTGGATCAATAGAGGAACTAGCTTTGATACCACTTGATAAGGATCTTTTTAGGTTTCACATTGAGAGAGGGATGAATCAGTGTGAGACATTCACTTTTTACAAATCTATCTAGATTAACCTTTATGACTTGTTAGAGTCAATGATCTAATTTTTATCTTTCTCATTTATGCGAGAATGATCATATAAATATTAAATAAACACAAGCACCCAAGCACATATGGCAAGTTTTACATGGTTTACCCACAATGTGTAAATTACATCCCCAGTGTGATAAGATCACTCTTAAATCACACAATCCACTCTTGTTATCAAAGGATACAATTTGGTTATGGAAAAATTACTCCTTAACCACTTACAATGATCTCCCGATCACTGAGTTAATCTCTTGATCACTCAATGGTTTGATTTCCTGATTACTTCAAGGGTATCCCACCCTTTTTCAACTAGTTTATCAAAAGGTTTATAATAAAAACTTTCCTAGAGAAAGATCATTTAATGTCCATAGGCTGTTGTTGCAAAAAATGGATCTTCTCCTTCCTCACTGTTGATCTTTACTCAAGCTTTATCAGTCTCTTTTCTGCACGTTATCACCACTATAGGTTACCTTTGCTCTTGCTGCCTTGGCAAGATCTCTCCTTTGCTACTGGTGTTGCCTCCCCTACTACCTTAATAGCTTTCCTTACCTGCTAACTTGGCATGTTGCCTCCTCTGCTACTATAAACTTTTTGACCTGCTATTAGGCACGTTTTCTCCTCTATTTCTACAAGCTATTGGGCCTACTATCAGGCACGTCTTTTCCTCTGCTACTACAAGTTGTTGGGTTTGTTGTCAAGACATGTTTTCTCCTTTACTGCTACAAGCTATTACACTTGCTACCAGGTATGTTTTTTTCTACTGTTGCAAGCTATTAGACCTAATATCAGGCACATTTTCTCCTTTGCTACTGCAGGTTACCAAACCAACTGTTAAGCTAAGTTTTCTCCTCCTACTATTGTAAGCTGTCAGTCTTATTGTTGAGACACATTTTCTCCTCGATTGTTACAAGTTGTTGGACTTGCTGCTATTGCTGCCTACACATGCAGTTGTTGTTGTCTACATGTGCTACTATCGCTACCTGCACATGCTACTACTGTTGTTCGCACGTGCACGAGCTACTATCATTGCATGCACTCATTGCTACTACTGTCCACACATGTTGCTTTCGCTACCTATATACGCTGCTACTATTATCTGCACGTGCTATTTTTACTACCTACACGCATTGCTATTACTGTCCACACGTTCTACTATTGTTGTCGCATATACACAAGCTATTGGTGCAAGGAATGCCTAATGGTGCAAGGAACTCCTGCTGATGTAGCTAGTTTGTCTCCCTTGCTGCCAGAACCTGCTACTACACCTTTCTTTGTATGGCTAACTGCTACACGTCTCTCCCTCCTTAAGGTAATTGTTGCATGCCTTCTTCTTTTACTTTGCTTTGGCTAGCTGCTACCTTCTTCTTTCTTTGGTGTGGCTGCTGCAAGCCCTTTCTTTTGGTTTAGTGTGGCTACCAACTACTACACCTTTTTCTTTCTTTGGTTAACCTACCTCCTTTTTCTTCCTTTATTGTGGCTGCTAGTTGCTGCAACTCCTTTGGTTGGTATAGCTACCTCTTTTTTTGGTGGTTGTTATCACCTCTTTCTTTATTGGCTGTTGCTGCAACTCCCTTGGTCAGTTGCTGCACTTTCCTTAGCTACAACTCTCTTGGTCAGTTACTGCACTTACCTTAGCTGGCTGCACCTCCCTTGGTGGCTGCCTCCTTTTTGCCATTCACCTCTTTGCAACCCTTGCTGTCATTCTCTCTTTGCAACCTTTACTGTTTTCACAATTTTTTTGTAGCCCACACATGTCTTGTAAAGGGTACAGGGTTATTTATAGAGTCTTGAGATTAAGGTTACATAATCATCAATGGTCATCGTTGATTCCCAAAGGTTGCCCTACAATCAACGGCCAAATTTGAATCCTAAAATTTAGGGTCAATGGTTAATCTTAACCTTTAAACTTTAGGGTCATGGTTAATATTGACTCATCAACTTCAAGGTTGACCTGTCATTACCGGTTTTGCCCAATGACCTCTCTGCATCTCAATAGCATTCATAACATCAAATTAACACATACAACCATATGCGATGGTGTTGACAACAAATCCAACATTAGCCATCAAAGATGGGCTCAACATAGTTTATTAGAAGAAATTAATTTTTTACAAAATGCTTCTATGGACTTGTATTGTGACAATAAGTCTACAATTGAGATTACTCAAAATCTAGTTTAACATGATTGCACTAAGCACATGGAAATAAATTTGCATTTTATCTAAGAAAAGTTAAAAGAGGAGATCATTCAACTTTATTTTGCAAAATCAGATGACCAATTAGCAAACATTTTGACAAAGGTAGTTACAAGTAAAGTGTTTTATAGCACATTGGTCAAGTTGGACATTAGAGATATACACACCAGCTTAAGGGAGGGTGTTGGCATAAGCTGTAATCTTTAGAGGTTTTTAAGATTATTGGTAATTAAAAGATTATGTTGTAAGCCCTTATGTCTAGGTTAGTTTATTAGAATTGTTAATTACTTTCCTTATATAGCTTTATCCATCCTATTTATATGTAAGGTTTTGTAATATTAAAAGGTGATAACTTCTCAATAAAAAAAAAAACTTACGTAATTCATTCATTCATCATTATTGTTTATCCTTTTATGCAGTGAAGAAATATTACTTCCCAAATTATGTCCTTGGTTTCCAACAAAAGGTAACAAGGAATAACTAATTTGTGAGGATTGAACCAAGATTGCTCATGTCCTTGATATCTAAATTAAGGAACCATGATTTCAATTTTGTAATATCTACTATATTTATAGTAACTAAGTTACACTTTACGAAGGTTTGTACTTTTCTCTACGTATTAACAGTTATATAATTTAGGAATTATTATTGTTTAATTTTGAAATTCCACTTACTGTTTCTCTCAATTCCTTTTAAGGAAGATGAGAAGGATCATCAATGATATATTTGAGTTTAATTTTATTTTCAAATTAATTCATTCATAATTTTTGTTCTCTATTCTTAATTCAAATTCCATAATTTTTCAAGATAAAATATTTACAAGATATATAGATCATAAGAGTGAAAAAAACTAGTTTTTCAAGGGTTGTTATGTATTAAATTATTGATGATAATTATATTGATCATGAAAGAAGACTTATGTTTTTCAGTTTAGATTGTTCAACCTTTGTTTTTATCTAAAATCCCTTGATGATCATTACAACCAAGGAGTCAAGTTCTAATATCACCACTTGAAAGTGTTCTTCCCATGCATAATGTCACGGACTTGGCCTTGATCAACCAATGACCCGTGCAACACTAGCAATATGAAGAATAAGCCTCTTTAATAGCTTAATTTGGGCAGAATGATGTGGCGTATGACAATAAGTAAAGGTATAGGTAAATGTCCCAAAGTTTAGCCATGAAGACAAAGCAAAATCTAAGCTCATGTACAAAATCCTCCTAACTAATTTATTTTGGTTGCCACTTCTAGCCCCATTTATCTTAACTTTGATCTTTCTTTAATTTGGAATCTTTATTTAATGTGGTCTCTCTCTCTCTCTCTCTCTCTCTCTATGAAGGCTTAGGCTTGTAAAATACTTTAAATAGAAACTAAGGTTATAAATTTAATGGTCATTTAATAAATTTTACTATTTAACATTATATTTAATGAATACATCTAATTAACATTTGTTATAATTTAATTAAATATATAAAATTTCATTTGTATATCCTTAATTCTATATACCAAATACACCTAATTGTAATGTAATATCCTATTTCATACATACTTTTAACTGTTGAGTGTTTTTTTTTCTTTCAACCTTTGAATAATATTCTTTTTATATGTTTTTGACAATGGATGTGTAAATGTATTTTAAGCAGGTTTAGATGAACTTCCTTGAATCCCCATCATCCATAAATCTTATCAATATTTTATTCTTTTATCTAGAAAAAGAAAAAGTTTTTAATATCCATATGCATCAATCAAAATAATTTTATTTCTTTGTACATGTATAATATGTATGTACAAGATGGTTTTTATTTTAAACAACATTTTAACATGGAAACAATCACTCATCCCACAAGTACACTATTTTTTTGATTAAAAAAATAAAAAAGTACTAAAGATTCCATGATTGGAAAAGTGTTATTTTTTAAAAAAAAAATTGTATAACAAAGAGTTATTACAATATAAAGTAAAACACACACACACACACACACACACACACATATATATATACACTCGTACATACCAATTTCTAGTTTTCATTAGGAGTTGAACTTATAATGTTTTCTTTATTATATATCTTACAAAAATAAAGTACTTAATTTATTAGATTTTATGTCACATTCATTTTATTTATTTTGTCTATAAAATTTAAAATATTATTCTAAAGTTTGTTATTTTAACTTACCTAATACTGTAATAAGGGTTATGACTTTCTTTAGTATTTATTTTTACTAATAAATATATTAATTAATAATATTTCTTTTTTTAATTTGACATTTAAATCATTAATTATAATACTTTTTTTTTTGGATAGCATATATTGACTAAAGAAATAAATGTACCAACAAAATCTTATAATTATGTTCCAAATTGTCTCTTTTTTAAGTCATTCTTAACAATCAGGAAAAATAAATAAAACATGATTTTGTGAGTATAAAAATTAATTAAAGGAGAATTGAAAATGAATCATGAGTGTGTTTTACATATTTATTAACAATATTTTTTTCTAAAATCTTGAACTTTCTTGTAAAACAAAGAATGATATTTTAAGAAGATAATATTTTATATTTTACAAGTCTTACTCATCAACTCACTCTAACTCCTCTATGATAGAATTTCTTTGTCCACCAACATTTTCTTATATAAATATTACTAATTCTAAAACCAAAAATTTAATTCAAATTTGTTTTATCTTTATTATTGGTAATTGAATATAAATCAACTTGATGTAAATAGTAACATTGAAGAGTAAATATACTCTTTTTCATACATTTTTCTCTATTTTTTTTTAAGCATTGGCTGATATGTTGAGTTTTCTAACATCAAGTAAATATATTTTTAAGTTTTTGTACTTATTTTTTTAATAAGGAATAAATTTTTAAAAAGTTAAAAGTATTATTGATCATTAATTGACATTTTATATTTATTAATTGTATTCCTATTTTATGAAATTAAATTTATTCATACTTATTTTAAGTAATTATTTAAATTAAATTTTTTATATTATAAATATTTTTTTATATAATAATAATTATTATTAATTAACTTATTACATATTAAAAGTACAAAAATACATGATTATGTCTCCACCTGCGGTAGCACACTTAAATAGGCAAATAATCGTGACTAAATTTATTGATCAATTTTGTCTTCCACGTCACACATCTTTTGTTTCGTAAATTGAGCTCAATCACATCTTTTGTTTCGTAAATTGAGCTCAATTGCACATGGCATTGTCAGACATAAAATTTTTTTAATGCAAAAGAGGTGAGAGGCACGAGACGTGAAGTGGATGACACGTTTTGGGAGTAAATTTATTGGTCAATTTTTCTATGGACACGACGCATCTTTCGCCTTGTGATCGGATTCCAATGGGCACATGGCACATGGCTGCCTTGTTTTTGGAGGAATCTAAAAGCTGCTCACACCCACGCATTTCTGCCGTTGATGTAACGTTGCTTTGGAATTCGGTGTGGTGGACGGCCTACGGCACCAGAAGCACTTTGGTCAGGAATGAACACTCAGGTACCCATTGGCCTGCCGTTAGAGATGAAACATCGTTACACTGAGTGCAGTCACTTATTCTGTGATATTATTTATATTAATTTATTGAAAATATTAAAAATATATTTTATAATGTTATTTGTAATTACAATTATTTATTAAGAAATTAAAAATTTGTACCCGATTTTTATGGTATTATAACAGAGTGAACTTTCAATCAAAGCCTCCGTTTAGTAAGAAGACCTATCTTTTTTTGCATTGCGGTTGAGCTATCAACGAGGAGGAAACCACCTAAATTAATAGAACCCATTGAAGAAACGAAAAATGTGGCCGATTTATTTTAATTTATTTTTTCTTCCCTATGTTTACTAATTATATTTAACACTAATAATTCTACTTTCTACAGAAATTTGGCTTACAGCTATAACCTGCTGCCACATTATTCCTTGCGCACGTTTAAGCATGAAGGTTACTGATTGATTGACCATCGATGGCCATGATCTCAGCCACGTGGCTTCCCTTTTTTTTTTTTTTCTTTTACTCTTTCACTTTCCCAGTGGAAAGTTTAGTGTCCAAAGATAATGAAGTGTGTGAAGGCCTCGTGAAAGAGAGGTGAACTGCTTAAATAAATAGGGAGTGTTATTACAATAATTGTTTATTTATAATTTTTATTTTTAATTATAAATATGAATAATAATTAATAATATATAATTAATAATAATTATTAAATTTAATGTAATATTTTTATTAATATATTTTTATCTTGCATTAAAAATTTTATATCATATAATATTTTTTCATTTGTTTTGATTTTCATTATTTAAATTAATTACTTAATCAAAATGTTAATTATAGTTTGCATGTATATTCTTAAGAGCAATAATTACTTATATTCAATTCATAGACAAAGTTTGTTTCATAATATCTCTAATTCTAAAACAATAAAATATATATATAATTTTGATCAAGTCCACTAATTTATATTCGAAATAATAACAAATAATTATTATGTTTGTAAAATTAAAAATTAAATTTTATTTTGATTAAAAATTAAAAATTAAATTCAATGATAGATAAAGATAATAAAAATAAAATAAAAAAGATTTATAATTAAAATTACTAAGTTAAAGATATAAAGTATTGAAAATTTTCAATTCAAGTACTAATGTTGGTTAAATACTAATTACTTTAAAAGTGTACAAACAAAGTGACATAGTCAAATTAAGATGCTAATTCCTAAATTAAGATTAAAGTGCTATTAATTGTACTCTCATTTTACATAGTCAAATTTACTCACATACATTTTAAGTAATTATTTTTAAATTGAGTATATATATTATAAATAAACTTAATTATTTCAAAAATTAAATTAAATTATAAATTTTTGTTAGTGATTAATAGTGACTTTTTAGATTTATTGAAAAAAAATAAAATAATAATAATAATAATAATTTAATAATTACTAATTAAATATTTTGATGTGACACTCCAAATTTATAATTTATTTAATTTTTATTATTTTTAAATAAATTATATTCACTGACCTTATTACTCTTTTCTACTTAAATCACTAAACATTTCGTTACTCTTTGTTAGGTATTGGGCTGGGGGAAGATGGGAGAACCCGACAACCAAGTCAGGCGGAGGTGATGGTCGGTTTGGACGGATATGGTTGATGATTCCCACTTGCCACCGTCCATGTGTTTCACTTTCACACCTATTTTATATGTTTTTTTTCAGCCCACTTTCTGCAAGTATTTCTTTTTGTTTTTTTTTTTGTTGTTACAGCATGGATTTCTTATTTGTTAATTGTTCTTCGTTAGGGTCGGGGTGGGCCACGTACTTGTTTCTTGAAGCTTTTCATATGTATGTATGTAATGTATGCATATCGGTATGTTTATGTGATCATTTGGATGGTGCTCAGTGGATTCTGACGCGATATTAAAGACCATGCTATGTGTACGTATCTCCATCAATGAAACATAAGCCTCCTTCGTCCCAAAAATTCTCCGAATACATCTTCCTGCACCTAAGCCTCTGAGATCGCCTACTATAGTGACTTCAAACACAACTAAAGTTCCTTGCTTTTCAACTTGCACCCAATAGGACATGGCGGAAGGATTAATGTTCAGTGTTGCTGAGGGAATTCTTGGAAAATTAGGCTCCTCTGCTCTTCGAGAGATTGGCCTGTGGTGGGGTGTCAAAGATCAGATTGAATCGATGCGCCGCACAGTTAGAGAACTTCTTTTGGCAGAGAACTACGAGACTAATGTAAGCGTGATTTCGATAGTTGGAATTGGAGGAATGGGAAAAACGACGTTGGCTCAACGCACATATCATGATGCCTGTCAAATTTTGATTTAAGAACGTGGGAACGTGTGTCTGACAATTTCGACGTAAAATTGATAGCTGAAAATATCTTAGAATCTATAACAGGAAGAAAATCTGAAAGGAGTCAGATGAATACGGTAGCAAGTTCTCTCTGTGAAAAATTAATAAAAAAAAATATTTACTTGTATTAAATGATATTTAGAATGAAGATACTGAAAAATAGTATTCTTTAAAAGATTTGTTAGACGGTGGTTGTAGAGGGAGCCGAATATTAATAAACACACGTTCTAAAAAAGTTGCAGCAATTACAACTCTTTTACTACAAGCACGATATGAATTGACAGGCTTATCTAAAGAGGAATCTTGGTCTTTGTTTGTTGAAATGGCATTTGAACACAAGTCGATGCCACCAACACCAAGCCATAAAGTAATTGGAAAGGAAATTGTTGCAAAGTGTAAGGGAGTTCTCCTGGGTATAAGGGTAATTGGGCGTCTCATGTATTTCAAAAAGGGTATACTTGAATGAGAATTACTTAGAAGTAAGGAATTGGTGACAATAGATCAAGGAGAAACTAGTATTATGGTAGCTCTTAAGTTAAGTTATGATATTCTTCCTTCACATTTAAAACACTGCTTTGCTTATTGTAGTTTGTTTCCAAAAGACCATGTAATTAATGTAGATAGATTGGTAGATCTTTGGGTGGCGCAAGGGTATATTAAGTCATTGAACCCAAGTCAGTGTCTTGAAGATATTGGTCGAGAGTATTTTATGGATCTTTTATGGAAGTCTTTCTTCCAAGATGTGGTTGAAGATCATTTGGGGAATATAGAAAGTTGCAAAATGCACGACTTAATGCATGATCTTGCTTAATCAGTAGCTGGAGATAAAAGTGTTTATATGTCAATATCAAATCTAAGAGAAGTTGGTGACAAAACTCGGCATATCACATTTGACATAAACGATGATGATAATTGGCAAGTTCCAGGATCTGTGTTTGAAGCAAAAGGTCTAAGGACATTTTTGGCACTAAAGGTACATCATTACAATGTCAAGAGTAACATAGACGAAGGGCAATGCCATGCAATTATTTGTAATTTGCGGCGTTTACGACAGTTAGATCTACAAGAATCGGCTACTGAGACAGTGCTCAATTCCATCCATAAATTGAAGTAGTTGAGGTATCTTGATTTGTCTTGGAATAGGAAGATCAAATTGCTGCCTCGTTCAATTATCAGCTTACAAAACTTGCAAGTGCTCAAACTAGAAGAATGTGTTGGGCTTAGACAACTACCCAAGGATGTCAAAAAGCTGGTCAATCTCACGAAACTCGACATCGATTGTTGCCATAGTTTGACTCATATGCCACGTGGGATTGGACAGTTGACTTCACTGGAGAAATTAACGAGATTCATACTGCCTAAAAGTGAAAATTCAAAACAAAAGAGTGGAGGACGGGGTGAATTACATGACTTGAGCAAGTTGGGAGGAAAGCTCAGTATTGAGAATTTGCCGCATCATGGGAATGGAAAAGGCAATCAGAAGGGTACTACTCCTACTCCCACTACCACTGGTGTAGCCGAAAGTTGTGCAGCGGCCAATTTGAGTGAGAAGCCGCGTCTCCAATATTTGAAATTACATTGGGTGCCATTGGATGGTGACGATGATATTGATTTTAATGAAGATGACATGTCATTGGGAAATCTGCGGCCACACCCAAATTTGAAAAGCTTAGAAGTGAGGAATTACGGAGGAATAAATTTTGCCAACTGGCTTTCTTCCCTCACGAATCTGGTCACGCTTAGGTTGTTTCGCTGCCCGAAATGCCGGAGTCTGCCGGCATTGGATGAACTCCCTTCGCTAAAACAACTATGGAATTAACTGATCTGGAATACATAGATATGAGTATTTATTCTGCGGTTGGAGGAGGAGGAGGACCAGATATCTGTAGCAGCAGCAACAACAACGATAGCATGGTCTCCTTCTTCCCTTCCCTTGAGACACTGACACTCTGGGACTGTCCCAATCTGAAGGGATGGCGACCATCGTCACCGTCATCTTTGCTTCCCCAATTTCAGCGTCTTTCTTCTCTGTCTATTTCAAGTTGCCCAAACCTGACTTCAGTGCTACCGTCATCCCCATCCTTGAAAACACTGAGCATATCTTCAAGCAGCTTCAAGTCATTGGAGCAAATGCTCAAAGGGACGATTTCTCCAGCATCGTCTTCTTCTCGTCAATCTAATCTCTCTTCGTCTTTGAAACGTCTGATGATTTATAGAATGGAGCAACTGCCAGAAGATTTTCTGTCGGCGGAGTTGCTGCAAACCCTCACTTCTCTGGAGTATTTAGAGATTTGCAGTTGCCCGACATTAACTTGTCTACCTCATGCGAAAATGCTACTTCTCACTTCCCTCAAGGGTCTCGCGATTTGTGATCTGTCCAATTATGATGATGACAGCAACAACAACAGCAACAAGGACGATGCTATTCTATCTCAAGGGCAAGGCCTTGGAAGCCTCATCTCTTTTCAAATTATAAATATCCCAAAGTTGGTGCATCTGCCAAGGAGGCTTCTGCTGCATTCAATTGTCCTGCAGACGCTCGAAATACGGGGTTGCCCTAATTTGGCGTCCTTGCCGGACTGGATGCCCAACCTCACCTCATTAAAATCTTTACGCATTGAAGATTGTTCCCAACTGTCAGAGAGATGCAAAAACAAAATGGGCGAGGATTGGTCCAAGATTGCCCACATCCCTACCATTACAGTCGATTGGAGATCCGTCCAGCAGCTATAAACTTTGATTTGATAAGAGGAATCCCTCAACCTTTCCTTTCCAATTTCGGCAGGTTCCTTCTCCTACTGCTCTCTTCTTTTTATTTCCATCTCCATCCATTTTGTTTCTATTAAAAAGAGCCCGTGGTGCTGTTTTTTTCCTACAAATTAACAGATTTCTTCTTCTTTTTTTCTTTTGTCAAAAAATCATTGTAGGCATCTTCAATTGACATTTCATCTTTCCTTACTAAATTTTATCATCAAAACTGGCATCATGACCATCTTGCAAAACACTTATGTTTTCATCCCACTAGAGTTTCTCATGTATTTGAGTGTGTGTTGGGTTTGTGAGATTTACAGCTTGGGATATTTCGATTTTTCATTTCCTCAGTATGGAACAAATTATTTTATGTATAAATCAATGCTGAGGTAATTTTTTGATCTTTCATGCAGTGAAAAGAAATTGCTCCCAAAATGTTGAGTCCTCTGTTTTCCACCAGAAGCCAGAAAAGAGTAACTGATGTCTAAGGACCAGCCTAACATTACTCGCATCCCTAATATCCAAATCGGAGAGCCATAATTTCAGTTTCGTGGGATTTACTATATTTACAGCAACCCTTTGCACTCTGAGTAGGTTTGTAGTTGTCTTTTTCAATCCACAATATTTTTAGTAGTGAAGCCTACACTTGTTTTTGGCGAATATTGAACTTTTAATTTCGGTTTTCATGAATATTTTGCAGGTCTTTTGGCAAATTTGGCTATCAAATTACTGCAAGCACTATTTATACTCTACTGGATTTTGTTGCAGGCACAGGGGTTAAAGGCATGGATGTTGTTGCTGTCTTATTTTGGAAAGTAGTGAAAGTCGAATAACAGCTGTACCCATGATCAATTGTAGGGTTTCTGAGCAAGGGTGGAGGTATGGTCCTTGTACTCTTGAAGAGGATAAGTTGCTTAGTGAACATGTGAGGTTGTATCGAGAAGGTAGGTGGAGTTCTGTGCCAGGTGGTGCACTGGAAAGGTATTTATTATCAGCATATACCATCTGAAAAGAATGATTTTGCATTTTCTTTTTCTCTGTCTTTGATTTAAGAATTTGTGTTACTGGTTTGTTGCTGCCAGGCTTGAATAGAAGTGGCAAGAGCTACAGGCTAAGCTGGATAAATTACCTTAAGCCTCTGCTGCTTGGCCTTAAAGGAGATCTAATTACACCTCTGGAGGAATGAATTATTATTGAGCTGCATGCTTTCTGGAGTTAACAAGTAGTACATCTCTCATAAATTGCACCTTTAAGTTCTAGTTGTAGTTAGTTACTGTATTGTTACAGTTGCTATTAACAAGTAATACATCTCTCTTTACTGTATTGTAAATTTGAAATTTGTGCTATTATGACTTGTAATTTGGGTTTTTGATATATGGATGTGGGTTGGTGTTCTTTACTTCTTTTGTAGCAATTGAGCCAAGCCAGGAATCAGTTCTTCAGGGTATCTAAATTGAATACCTTGACATTCTGCAGTTGCCAATGCTAAATACTGACCTTGAAGTGGATGGTCATTTCCCACCACATGATGAAGCTTTTAGGGAAAAGGTCTTTGAGGCCAATAGCATCCTCTTTGCCTCACCTTATAATTTCTCAGTCACTGGTACTTCCTTTTGCTCTCTCTCTATGCAAACACACACACATATATAAATAGTGTGTGTTGGTGTTTTCTATTTGATCTATTGAAATGTTTTTTGGGCTCTATCATGCAGCAAAGTTAGAACTTTATCATTAAGCTATGAAAGAGGGTATTACATTTCAGGTTGTTGAGGGAGAGTCGTCTATCAGTAGATTATCGTGTTTCTTATTAAGTTAATTGTGGTATGGATAGTGAACTAAACTGTGATTTTCAGGTAAAAGGGCATATATACTTAATCCAAGAAAAAGGGATGTAAAATAGTTGCTGAAATATTGAATCTTTCTCATTGCCTAAGTTGCTATATGGCAATTACTGCTAATATAATGGAAGGCATCACAACTTTTTGATATTCCCCTATAAGAACATTGCCTTCAATTTTTTTCACATTTGCTAAATTGAAGTAGCCTGGTGTACTGACATCTTGAAAGTTTCTTATGCATGAGCTTCTATGAGATTGTTTTGCAAACTTGTTTTCTTGGGATGTCCCCTCATACTGCATCAAGGTCTTATAGGAAGCTACCAATATGCGTGAATTTTCCTATGTTCATTCATAAGTAGCTAGATGCTGAGAAAATTGCAAATGCTTGTTAATTTAAATTGCAGTAGAGTGGTCATTTAAGTTTTAGAATTTAGATCCTCAAGTCCAGATGATTCACTTGGATTGAATCACTTTGCATTTAAATTAGGTTCTCTGATAACTGCTGGGAAAGACTCTTTTTTATTTGTGAAGAGGATAAATTGCTTAGTGAATATGTGAAGTTGTATTAAGAAGAAGATAGAGTTCTGGCCAGGTGCATTGGTAAGGCATTTATTATCAGCATATATATACCATCTAAAAAGGATGGTTTTGCAATTTTTTTTTTCTCTGATTTTGATTTAAGAACTTATGTTATTGCTGTGTTGTTGCCAGGCTTAAACAAAGTGGCAAGAGCTATTGGTTGAGCTGGGTAAATTACCTTAAGCCTTTGCTGCCTGGCCTTAAAAGAGGTCTAATTACACCTCTGGAGGAGTGAATTATTATTAAGATGCTCGCTTTCTAAGGTTAACAAGTAATACATCTCTCTTAAATTGTACCTTTAAGTTCTAGATGTAGTCAGTATTGTTATAGTTGCTATTCATAATTCCCCTAAAGTGCTAGTGAAGAGACTTTTTGGTTAGAGAGACTAGCTGCTGTAGCAAAACTATAGTCATTTTCTATGATTTTTATGCAGATAAACAACTATTGCCAGATACTTGACTGGCAAAAGAGACAATGAGATAGAGAACTACTGGAGACCTCATTTCAAGAACAAAGAGAGATACTCTTAAATATGAGAGAAGCAAAAAGGCTCTAATTTTAAATCAAAAATGGCAGAATCAAGATCAACAACCGCAAGAGCAACAAAAAACAGAAGATGACATGAAAAGTTTCAATAGTGCATGTGATATATTGGGACGAGATGAAAAGCTTTTTATGCATCCCACCTTAGATTATCAATGCTTGGCTGTGATGTATTTGGAGGTTGCACCTTGGGCAGATTCTGTAATAAAGGATGGGCTATGGGGTACCTGTGGAATCTAGATGAACCATGCACAATTGTTATAGCAAGATGGTCACCTTTGCTTTAGAGGGATCCAAAAATATGGATATAATGGAGGGTACAAGTGCCACAATGTTATTTGTATCAGCTACTTGTAAATGATTCCTCAAGATTTTTTATTTGTTATATATCATTAACCTGACTTTATAGTTGAAATTTGCTATTGGTACCATTTACTCTATCAATCTCACCACCTCGATTTGTCTTCTTTCAAGCAAATTGTGTTGGAAGATAGAGTAACTTCCTTTGGTACTCTTGTCTTGTTACGGTTAATTTATCATTTCAAATGAATAATATAGAATCTTTAAGAAAATTATTGAAAATTATATTAGTTTGAGAAATTAGTGTGTACTATTTAATGGAGAGAAAACTTGGTTGATGATTTTGTAACAAAAAACAAAATGTAAAAAATAAATTGATTAATGTCTAGTATCATTCAACATAAACTTTGTATATAATAATATTCAAGTATTTTACATATTTTGAAAATCAATATGTAGGAGAGTATTGTATCTTCTTAATTCTTCTTACTTATAACTGCAAGATTGAATATTTTGTTATTTTCTGTTGACATGCTAGTGGAAATTTAGTGACCTTTTATAGGACAAAACTTAATTTCTTGTAGCTTTCTTTTTATGCCAATTTCTATATTGGCATGAAGTTCTTTTTTTCCCCATTTTGGCTTGTTCAAGATTGCTAAAGAGACCTTAGATTCATTAAACAAGTTGCCATAAAATGCAAGATTCACGTTTAGTCTTTGTATAATGAATGAGTTCAGGAATTCAAAGATTATGATGCTTCTACCTTGCTGTTGCAACAACACTTCACATCCTTGTCTAATTACCCTTCTCACTAAAGCCAATAATAGTTAGTAATTGATAGTTACATTGGTTGGAGAAGATGAATGCAATGACTTCTTTAGCAAGTTTTTTAATGTATGCTATTAATATATAATAATGTATTTAATTTAAATTTAAAGTATTTTGAATTTAAATCAATATAATCATATAATATTAAGTTTAAATTCAAATTTATCAATTTTAAATTTATAAGTCTAACGATGTAATACGACTAGTATATAAGAATGCAAAAGGAGGCACCTGAAATCTACAATCCTTTCTATCTATCCTACCTTGCTTTCTAATATTTGTCTTCTTCATCTCTTTCCATCTCCTTCTAGTTTACTTCATTATGGATACTTAGGTTGCATCTTGCATTCACTACAACAAACAACAAACACTTAAATTGCAATTAGCATACTATAGTAGACTAACAAACATCTAAGCTACAACATAACAACCTTTTTTCCAAACTGTTCCAATATCTCCAAACAATTCAACATCTAGTGTCAAAACATGTTAAATCCAAAGAACCTGTCATAACCATTCAAGAAGGAAGGAAAGAAGAAACAAGTCAGAGCTTGTATTAAAAGTAAGAATTCTTACAAAAACTCACCAACAAACCAAGCCACATTTCTACAAATGGCTTCCTCTAGATTCCTCCCACTTTCACCTCTCAAGTTCACTAGGGAAAGCTATCCCCAATGGATAGTAATGGTGAAATCTTACCTTAAAGTATTTGACTTACAGTAAGCTATTGAAAAGGCATACAACCACCTCTTTTGCTTGCTAATCCCTTTCTTACACAAATCAAACAACACAATAAGCAAACATCAAAGCAATATAAAGCACTTACCTACATCCATTTAGCTATGTTAAAAACCATTTTTAATGGAATCAAGGCTTATGAAATAACTAAGAATACTTAAAAAAAGGTTAAAAGAAGAGTTTTCTAGTTAAAGGAAGGGTTTTCTGGTAGTGAAAATACTAGAAATATGCAATTTCATAATCTTAGAAGAGAATCTAAACTTTTAAAGGTGAAAGAGGTTGAAACCATAAAGGAATATGTTGACGAGATTTTGAAGATAGTTAATTAAATTAGAGTATTAGGAAAGGACTTTCTAGACAGAAGCATTGTTCAAAAGGTCTTAGTGAGCATTTCAAAGAGATTTAAGGCAAAGATCTTCTTAAAAAACTCTAAAGGCCTTATTTCCATAAGTTTCCTAAAATTGCTTAACTCTTTTTAAACTCAAGAGTAAAAAAGGCTCTTAAGGCAAGAAAAGGGCATAGAAGTTGCCTTTGCTATAAAGCAATAGCTTAGGACTTAAGCAAGGAAGAGGCAATAAGGGAAGCAAGAAAGAAAGTTAGAGGAACATACTAGTCTAAAGGTAAAAAATAACTTCCTCCATGTGAATATTGTAAAAAAAAAAAAAGCTCTCTCTAAAAATCATAAGGGCATGCAAAAAGGATTTGTTAGCATAATGGGAAATAGCAAAAAAAATTGCAAAAGTCACAATAGGCAAGTAGTTGATGAATAACAGATAATGAAGAAGCAATTATTTGTTGCAACCACCAACTCCATTAGAAGCACAAGCAACACATGGTTGTTGACAGTGGTTGCATAAACTTAATGTTACCAGATTTATATTTGTTTAAAAATCTTAACAGATCCTTCATAACTAAAGTGAAAATTGGCAATGGCGAATTAATTCAGGAAGAAGGGAAAGGCTTTGTCATCATTCACATAAATATAAGTATCAAATTCATACCTGATGTCTTATATATGCCTAGTATGAATTGTAGCCTTTTAAGTGTAGGGCAACTATTGTGAAAGGAATATACCCTAGTCTTCAAAGACAACACATCTCATTTCAAATGCTAAAGATATCTTTCTAACTAAAGTACCTATGTGTGGCAAAACCTTCTGATCAAAAGCAAGAAAGGTATAACATCTTTTAATGTCTACAAAAATACAAGATGTTGTAATTTGGCATAAGAAACTAAGGCATTTTAACTTTACTGGTCTCAGAAGGATGCAAAGAAAAGGGCAACTGTAGGGTGTACCTCAAAGTGAAAAATTTAACTTTATGTGCCAAACTTGTCAACTTGGAAAACAAGCTAAGCTACCATTCTTATTTATAACACCATTTAAGGCAAAGGAAAAATTGGAACTCATCCATAATGACCTCTGTGGACCAATGGAACATGAATCCTTAGAAGGCAACAGGTTTCACATCATCTTTATAAATAATTTAACCAAGTTTACCTAAATTTTCTTTCTCAAACATAAATCTAAATTTTTAAGTATTTTTAATCACTATAAGGAATGGATTAAGAAGTAATCAAGCTATTACATCAAGGCTATAAGTATTGGTTTGGCACCAAACCTTCCTTAGCACATTTAAAAGTGTTTAGAAGTTTGTGCCATATTTATCTGCCATAAGCAAAAAGGTCTAAACTTGATCCTAAGGTAGAAATGTTTGTATTTATTGGTTATATAAATACATCACACATTTTTAAATTGTATAATCCTAATGCCAACAAAGTCTTTACAAGTAGAGACTTGAGGTCAGATAAGGCTTTGAGATGGAATTAGGAGCAAGGAGTTCTTAAGCCATATAAAAACTTAACCTCAGGTTTTGGTCAGCCTGTACATTTTGCACATCAATAGTCTAACTCCTTTAATGAAAATCATATTGATAATCATCTTTGAAGTTCTTGACTTCTCCCTAGGATCTACTAGTTTGTGATACTGAGAGGGGGGGTAAATCAGTATCACCACAATTCGCAATTCACAGGTAAGTGAACAACTTCAACCTCTTCTTAAAAGTGAACTCTTTCTTAGACTCGATTAAGTAGATCTATTGTTACCTGCTAATCACAATAGTCCCCAAAGTCACCTTTCAGACACCTTGCCTAATAGACAATTCGGATGTTCTTGTTTAGGTCTTTGTTAGGTTATAGGTTGGCTAATACTTTAGCTGCATTCAACTCAATTCAAAACATAGAATGTAAAGCAAATTAAGGACACACAAGATTTATGTGGTTCCGTCAACATGGCATACATGGTGGTACGGACTCTCCCTTATCGAGACTATCCACTATACTTGAGAATTCCAGTTACAATAAATGTCTTAATCCTCTACTCCTTTCACTATTGTAATTTCTAAGCAAGTACAATACAAAGAGTGTCACTTACTGTGTCTACCCTTCTTCTAGCTTGTCTTGCCTTTGTTGAATTGAAAGGCTGCTCCATTGTCGCTTAAAAGTTCACCACAATGCTTTCTAACCTCTCTTGAAGAAATCTGGAAATATGTTGAGTTCTTTCAATGCTTCGCCGAGGTTCTTCTCTACATTGTATCACACAACTCCTACTTTCACTGTCTCACAGTCTCACTCATCTCCTTGTCCTATGATCTCACTTTCTCACGGCTCACATCTTCATTTCTCTCTCTTGCTGTCCAGTTAGATTTCTCTCTCACCATCTAGCTGGATTTCCTCTGTTCTGCCATGTACCCCTCTTGGTTGGCCAAATCGGGTTTTCCCGTTCACCTCTTTTTCACTTGGTCGTTCCTTGTTTTGTTTTTCTTTTGGCTGTTCGGGTTTTTCTACTTCTTCCAACAGCTATGTTTTCTCTCTCCTCCAACGTCTAGCCACCGGATCTCTCTCACCTGTTCCTAATTTGGTCTCGTCTTACCCGTTCCAATTTGGATTTGGTCTCACCTATTCCCAATCTGGTCTCCTTGTTTTGTCTTTCTTTTTGGCCGTTCCTTTTTCTCTCCTTCCCCGGTAGTCTGTTTTTGGCCTTGTCAGGTTTTTCCTCTCCTTCACTGTCACTTTGATTTAGCCGTATATTTCTTTGCCGTCACTCTCCTCTTTGGCCGTGTCGGATTTTCTCTCCTATCTCCGACGACGGCTATTTTGCGTTCAACCTGGCCGTCGACCGTCTCCTCTTTCTTTCTCTCTCTTGATGGTTACATTGTTCACGACAGCTACTATTCACCTGACAGCTACTGTTCACTTGACGACTACTCTTTTCTTTTGCAGTCCCTTGTTCTACCGTTCGCTTGCCGTCGGCGTGCTTTGGCCGTATGTTGTGTTTTTTTGTTTTCTCTATTTGGCCATCCACACACTTTTGTGTTTTGTCATGTATTCAATTGTGTTGGACTTACCCTAGCTTTGTCTTCCAAGGTCTTTATATACTCTCTTCCATGAAACCCTAATAGGGCTTATGCAGTAAATTTATGTTCTTGCCCTTCCATATGGATTTACCTTCTTGTCCTTCCATATGCCTTTACTTTCTTGCACACTTAAACCTAGTTGACAATAGTTACAACCTATACAAGGTTGTGGGAACATCAATCTCCCTCTTTGTAATTGTTGGCAACACTCATAGCAAAAACTACTATGCAATAATTTCAACTCCCCTAAATATGCACTCCCCCTTTCTTAATAGCTCCCCTTGCACTGTTGCTTCTCTCCTTTTGCCAACCAATTACAAATCTGAAAAACTCGCAAAGTGGAGATGGAGGATTCACCTGATTTTTAGGCTTGAGGAGGCATTTGCACAAATAGACTCAATCTGTGCTTTTCAAACAGTTCTGTGGATAGAGATTTAGTTAGATCTTGTGTAGCCTCTTCAACAGATTTAGGTCCAATTTGTGAGAGTAAAGTAGTAGCTCTCACAATTCTTTTTCTTGTTGTAACTCCTGTTGATGGGTCACCCATGATCTGATTTTCTTCATGAGCACTAGTCCATGTTTTCTTTGGCTTTCTTTCTTGCACTGTCTTAGTTGCAAGAGGATCTCTTTCTTCATCTTCAGACTCACTCTTCTCCGAGTCTGAACTTACTTCTTGTTCCTTTTCTTCAGGTTGGTCTGATTCTTCATCTACATTGAAGTCATCTTCTTCATTGTCCTCAACTTCTCCATTCTGCATTGTTTTCCAGTTCTCATCTATTCTTACATCATTAGAAGTGATCACTTTTCCTAGTTTATGTAGGAAAAATCTGTAACCTTTTGTCTTTTCTGAGTATCCCACAAAGATGCCTTCATCAGACCTAGCGTTGAATTTTCCCAAGTTTTGCTCCTTGTTCTTCACAAAACATGGGCTGCCAAAGACTTTGAGATACTTGGCTATTATCTTCTTCCCACTCCATAGCTCATATGAAGTCTTATCAGTATTGGGCCTTAGTAATACTCTATTTAGTAGATGCACAGATGTAAATGTTGCTTCTGTCCAAAATCTTGTGTGAAGCTTGGATTCTAGCAGTAGAGTTCTCGCCATTTCGACCACAATTCTATTTTTCCTCTCCATCACTCCATTCTCTTGAGGTGTTCTTGTTGCTGCCATTTGATGATGAATTCCATGCTTCTCAAGATAATCTTCAAAAGCTTTATTTGCAAATTCAGTACCTTGATCTGACCTTAATACTTTGATCTTCCTTCCACTCTTATTTTCAGCCAATCTTCTGTATCTCTTGAAGCAATTCAAAACTTCTTACTTGTGTTTGAGATGCATGAGGCAAGTCCTTCTCGAATAATCATCAATAAACAAAATGAAGTACCTTTCACCTTTCAACCCTTTTGTCCTCGTCGGTCCACACAAATCAGTATGCACAATGTCAAGCACTGCTTCAGAACTGGACTCTTTGGTCTTGTATTGCTTTTTGGCATGTTTTCCTTTAGAGCATGTTGAGCAAACATACTCTCTCTCTCTCTCTCTCTCTCTCTCTCTCTCTCTCTTGAGGTCAGGAATGTCTTTGATTGTATGAGTAGTGGTCAACTTCCTCATGTTCTTCTGTGATAAGTGTCCTAGCCTTCTATGCTAGAGTTGATTTTCTTCTTCTTTAGTGAGTAAACAGCTGTTTGTCTTGTCCTCATCAATTACATACAAATTTTTAGCTATTCTCTTCCCAACTACAACAGTATTGCCTTCTTTACTCTTTACTTGGCAACCTGTTTTTATGAATATCATTTTGGTCATTGTTGCATAGTTGGCTGACAGATGCTAGATTATATCTGAGTCCTTTAACGTGCAAAACATCTTTCAGCTTTCCTTTTCCAATATTTACTGTCCCCTGACCATTAATGTTGAGTAAATCATCATTGCCAAACTTGACTCTACCTTCTCTTGATTTGTTTAGCTTTGATAATTTACTCTTGTCTCCCTTCATGTGCGAAGTGCATCCACTGTCAAGGATCCACTACTTATCCTTGTAATTAGCCTTTAGTGCAATTTCAGTTATATTTGCCACCTCCCTTTTTGCTCTATATTCCTTCTTTTGAACTAGATGGAAGATAGCTTTCTCCTTTTTCTCAGCTTTGACTGCATCGCTTGTTTTCATTATGCTATTAAGTGCCTTCTCTTGCTCAGGGAGAAGTGACATACATCTCTTAGCATTATGGCCATCCTGCTTGCACCTTTCATATCGTTCCAAGTCTGCCAATATAGTTAAAGCTATTAGTTTAGGCTTCCATCAACAATCCTTGTCAGTGTGTCCTTGCCTTTTATAGTATGTGCAAGAACTCACGACAAGTGTTCTCCTCTGAGTTTTGTATTGTCTCCCCCTGTATACAACATCCTATTCTCAAGTTGGAGACATATACTGGCCTTCTCCACTAGCAGTTACTTGCCTTCTGACTCCAAACTCCACAATAAAGGCAATGACCTTGAAACTACCTTTTCTTGGGTCTGATCACAGCTTGTCTTCTTATGTTCATCACTTGTTGTGTAGGCAAAGTAGCTGGCTTCTTTGCTTATGTGACTTTCATTTCAATCACCTTCTTCTCCTTCTTCTGTTCAGTCGTAGCCCTTTGCTAGCTGACTTTCTTTTCTTTCTGAGTCGTAGTAGCTATGGGCTACTGCTCTTTAACCATATACATCATTTTTGGCCCTAGCTTTGGTTTGATAACTGTCTTCTCTTCTTCAGTTATCTTTACCTGAGTCACAGCCTTCTCTTTCAACTTCTATGGCAAAGTCTCATTCTTCTTTTCTCTTGCAGAGCTTGTTTCTCTTACCACTTCAAACGTTTGCAAGTTCTTCTCACTCTTTTTGAGTTGTTGTTGAAGTCTCAGCAACTCTATCTTCATTTCTTCAATTATTAAAGTCCTTAAGCCAAGCTCTATTGTAAGGTCTTCACATATTTTGATCTATTCTTCAAATCTTCTCATCAAGTCAATATGTTCAGCCCTTATTTCATCCTTTTGACTTTTAGCTTCCTTAAACTTTGCTTCAACTTGTTTTATATAGGCCTCCAACCTTCTTATGCTTCTGCCCCTTGTAATTATCTCCTTTGAAACTGCTTTTAGCTCAGTTTCAAGATCTAGCTCTTCTTCGTCAACGTCCTCTTCCTCTTCAGAGGTTGAACTACCACCTTGTGCTGATGCCATAAAGACATGCTCATATGATGAGTCTTCATCTTCCTCCTCATTAGCTTTTTTTGTCTGACTCATATAAGTCTTGAATGAGGCTTTCTTCTTCTTCTGTAGGTTGGCAGTCTTCTTGCTGGATTTCTTTGATTTAATGATGATCTTCTCCATCTTGAATTCTGCTCATCATCACCATCCTTGTCTTTATCATCAAGTTTCACTTTGCACTGAGAAGCAAAGTGTCCAGTCTACCCACAACGATAACATATCAAGGACAACTATCCTTTTCCCTTCTTAGACCCCTTTTTGAATTTCCTTGTGAAGTAAGCCAATACTTCACCTTTACTTTCTTCCTCCTCTTCATCATCATCATCCTCACTGGATGATTCTTTCTCTTCTTTTATCTTCAAGTGCTTCATAACTTTGAAAGCTGCCTCCTTTGATACCTTTGTTGTTGTAGAGCTTTCAATTGACTTTATCCTCATCTCATATGCAATGAGATTGCACTAGAGATCATGCAGAGACATATAATTGAGATCTCTACTCTCCTCTATGGCTGCTACCTTTGAGGCAAACCTTTCAGGCAGAATTTTCAGAATTTTCTTCACAATAGATGAGTCCTTCTTGTTCTTCCCATGACTTCTAAGGTCCTTTACAACATCAATTACCCTGGTGAAGAACTTTTGGACTGTCTCATTTTTCTGCATTCTGAGAAATTCATATCTCTCCTTGAACACTTGTTCTGTCATCACCTTTATAAACTTTATGCAATCTGTCTCATATCTCCATGGCAAATTTGTAGTCCATAACTTTAGCATACTCAGCATCTGTCAATGCTGAAATGATGACATTTAAGGCCTTCCCATTTATCTCAAACTGCCTTAACTCCTCTTGGGTTGGGTCTTTACCTTCTTCTGGAGCCACAAAATCCTCCTGTACACATTTCACCATGTTCATGCCCATGGTTGCAAATACCACTTGCATTCTTCCTCTCCATATATGGTAGTTGGTCTCATTGAAGATTGGAACCTTCTTGCTATAAATGGTGCTAGTGCTGGTACTGGCTTCCATTTCTCAGTATACTGAACAAGTCAAACTTCTAAATCCCTTCAAACTAGTACACCAATCTGTTAAGGTTCAAACTGGTGAACCTGTGCTCTGATACCAATTGAAGTTCCCGACTTCTCCCTAGGATCTATTAGTTTGTGATACTTAGAGAGGGGTGAATCAATATCACCATGATTCACAATTCACAAGTAAGTGAATAACTTCAACCTCTTCTTAAAAGTGAACTCTTTCTCAGACTTGACTAAGGTAGATCTATTTCTACCTACTAATCATAATAGTCCCAAAGTCACCTTTCAAACACTTGCCTAATAGACAATTCAAATGTTCTTGTTTAGGTTTTCGTTAGGTTATGGGTTGGCTGATACTTTAACTGCGTTCACAACTCAATTCAAAATACAGAACATAAAGCAAATTAAGGACACATAAGATTTACATAGTTCCATCAACGTGACGTACATCCACGGTGGTAGGGACTCTTCCATACTGAGACTATCCACTATACTTGAGAATTTCAGTTACAATGGATGTCTTAATCCTTTGCTCCTTTCATTATTGTAATTACTAAGCAAGTACAATACAAAGAGTGTCACTTACTGTGTCTACCCTTTTTCTTGCTTGTCTTGCCTCTGTTGAATTGAAAGGTTGCTCCACTACCGCTTAAAAGTTCACTGCAACACTCTCTAACCTCTCTTGAAGAATTCAGTAAATACGTTGAGTTCTTTTAATGCTTGGTCAAAGTTCTTCTCTACGTTGTATCACATAACTCCTACTTTCACTGTCTCATAGTCTCACCCGTCTCCTTGTCCCACGATCTCACTGTCTCACGGCTCGCTTGTCTGTTTCTCTCTCTCTTGTTGTCCAGCCAAATTTCTCTCTCTTACCGTCCAGTTGGGTTTCTCTCTCACTATCCAACCGGATTTCCTTTGTTCTGCCGTGTACCCCTCTTGGTTGGCCGAATTGGGTTTTTCCGTTCACTCCTTTTTCACTCGGTCGTTCTTCATTTTGCTTTTCTTTTGGTCGTTTGGGTTTTTCTCCTTCTTCCAACGGATGTGTTTTCTCTCTCTTCCAACATCTAGCCACCGGATCTCTCTTACCCGTTCCCGATCTAGTCTCGTCTTAGTTCAGATCTGGTCTCACTCGTTCCTGATCTGGTCTCTCTGTTTTGTCTTTCTTTTTGGCCGTTCCTTTTTCTCTCTTTCCCCGGTCGTCTGTTTTTGGCCTTGTCGGGTTTTTCCTCTCCTTCGCCGTCACTCTGATTTGGCCGCATATTTCTTTACCGTCCACTCTCCTCTTTGGCCGTCTCCTTTTTCTCTCTCTCTCTCTCTCTCTCGACGGTTACACTATTTATGACAGCTATTATTCACTCAATGACTATTCTTTTCTTTTATAGTCCCCTATTCTACCATTTGCTTGTCATCGGTATGCTTTGGCCGTATGTTATGTTTTTCTGTTTTCTTTATTTGGCCGTCCACACACTTTTGTGTTTTGTCATGTATTCAATTGTGTTGGCCTTACCCTAGCTTTGTCTTTCAAGGTCTTTATATGCTCTCTTCCATGAAATCCTAATAGTGCTTACACGGCGGATTTATGTTCTTGCCCTTCCATGTGGATTTACCTTTTTGCCCTTACATATGGCTTTACTTTCTTGCACACTTAAACCTAGTTGACAACAATTACAACCTATACAAGGCTGTGGGAACAACAATCTTGTTAGATTAATTAGATATCTCACTAATATTTATGAGAGATGTAATGAAGCCCTTCTTGTACCAATAAGCTATAATAAAGCTATAAAACATCCTAGCTAGAAAGATTGAATGCAGGAGAAGTTTTGAGTCTTAAAAAGGAAAAAAACTTAAATTTTGGTCGTGAGGCCCAAAAACAAAAAAGTAATTAGAGTTAAATGGATTCATAAAGTGAAAATGAATGTAGATGAAAGCTTACACAAACTTAAGGCCAGATTGGTTATTAAAGATTTCTCTCAGTAAGCTGAAATTGATTTCTTAAAAACCTTTACTCTTGTAGCAAGGCTAAATACTATTAAGTTTCTTGTAACAGTGGTAGCTCATAACCATTGGATAACACATCAAATGGATGTGAAGTCTGTCTTCCACAGCTAAAGTAGAATACATAGTTGCTACCTCACTTATGAACTAGACCCCATGGATCAAGAAGACTATGACAGACTTAAAGTTAGGACAAGAGGAGGCCACTACCATTTATTATAACAACTAGATTGTTATTACAATATCAAGAAATCCTATTATATATGGAAAAACCAAGCATTTTAACATAAAACTTCATTTTATGAAAGAAAAGCAAGAAGATCAAGAAATGGAACTAAAACACTATCATTGAAAGAATCAATTTATAGACATTTTAACCAAGGAGTTGTAGAAAGATAGGTTTACTAAATTAAGATCAAAGTTAGAAATGTAAGGCAATAACACTAAATAAGAGTGAAGACTATGCCACCTTTACCTTGCTATTGCAACCACACCTTGAAACCTTATCCAATTACCTTTCCCACCAAAACCAATGATAATTGACAATTGACAATTATGACAATTAGAGCAGATAGGTGTAGTGGCTTTTCTAGCAAGTTTTTCAATATATGTTTTTAATATGTAATGATGTATTAATTTAAATTTAAAATATTTTGAATTTAATTTGAATTCAAAATATGAATTTTGAATTTGTAAGTTTAATAATGTAATACAACTAATATATAAGAATGCAAAAGGAGGCACCTAGAATCTGCGATCCGTTTTGCCTAGCGTACCTTGCTTTCTAATCTCTGTCTTCTTCTTCATCTCTTTCCATTTCCTCCTACTTTATTTTATTATAGACACATAGGTTGCAACTTGCATTCACTGTAACAAATAACAAATACTTGAACTGCAACAAACTAACAAACATCTAAGTTGCACACACTAACCTTTATTTTAGACCACTTCAACATCTTCCAAACGATTTCAACAAAATTGGAGTTGTGGTATTCTTTCCCAAAGTATGTGTATGTGAAACTATAGTATTCCAAAAAATAATAACTCTTAAATTACAATAAAAAATTGTTGAGTGTGTTAGTTAATAAATCTCATAAAATCATCCTAATAATAATTGAACCCCACCTTATAACCAAGTCACCCTAGTTGTACAGGGCATGTTCCTATTGCCTTCCCATAGATCCATCTATTGAAATTTTAAAAAAGGAAAAAGGGAAAAAAGAAGAAGAACAAAAATAAGAAACTATAAAATTAGCACATTAATTAACTATCCTGACAGAGAATCACCAACATAATAGCTTTGGCAAAAAAAAAAAAGAATTATTAAAGACTGATAACCAATGCAAAACTTAAGCTAAAGCCCAATGAACTTACATTCACTTGACAAAAACCTTTTTTTGGCAAGATATGTTCCATTTGTGAGACAGTTATTTAGATAAAGATAATTTTTATTCAAACCAACTTATTTAATTTTTTAAAATTTTTTAATAATTTGCATAAATTATGTAAAAAAACCATAAATTTTGAAAAAAAAAATATTATACAACCTCACTTAATGACATGCACAGTAGACACATATAATGTGATAACTTTTAATTGGGCAGGTCACATGAATTATAAAAAAAAAGAAATAAATGATGTGTGTGGATAATAATTTTTAAAGGAATTTCTAATTTGACTCCCCTTAATTATTTTATTATATAACTTATAGAAATAAAAAAATCTTTAAATTTGAATTCATTATTTTTACTTAATAGTTACTAGAAACAAATATTATTTTATTTAAAACTAATTTATTTTACATTTTCTTTAATTTTTAATAACATGTCAATTTCCAAGAATGACTTAAAAGCCTATAAATTTAAATAACATTAAATTTTCCTTAGACAATAATTTGTATTAAATTTGTTTATTTAAATCTAACATAGTTTTTTTTTTAATTTTTTAGTAATTTGTATAAATTATGTAAAAGAAAACTCTAAATTTGAAGAATATTATGATTTGCTTTAGCAATTACTAAAATTGAATATTTTTTATTCAACTCTATTATATTTTTACTTTTTCTTAAATTTTAATATCTTGTTACTTAATTTAAGAAAATCATATTCAATATTTTTAGATTTAAATTACATTAGATTTTACTTTATCAATTACTTAAATTAGACATTTTTAAGTCAAATCTAACCTATTTTACTTTTTTTTTTTTTGGAAAATTTTCAGTAATTGATTACTTAATTTATGAAAATTACATAAAAATTCTCAATATTTGAATAATATAAGTCAAATCAACCCCCTTTTTTTAAATATAATTTGCAAATGCTTAATTTTATATACATATACTTCATGTCTTTTTCATTTAATAACATGTAGTTATACTCTAAAAGAAAGAAAATTATTGAGTTTACCATTACATCCTGTAATTAACATTGCATTATCAAAATACTTTTATTTTAAAAAGACAATATATCAAAATTTTTAAATATACATTATTTTCCTATTAGTTTGTTTATAATAATTTACTTTTTTTCTTTTTTCTTATTTAATTTATCACTACTTCATCTTAAAATTTATAAAAGAACCAAAATTTATTAAATTATTGTGAACCAAATTAGAGTAGCAGCAGTCTTTGATTTATTTTTACAAAGTTTACAAAGATTACTTTAACTTAAATCTCATGTTGATACATATACACACCCATAACATGTATCTAGAAGTAAGAATATCGTATTATTACCTAAGTTCTTATACCTATAATTGTTTCATACAAAATAGTGTGGGATGTATTCATGCCTAGCCTTTTATTTTTGGAACTCAGTTTCCAATAGAATTCCAAAATTGCTATCAAGCATAAATAGTTGAACACAATGGTGTTATACAGGTTTTCAAAGGCAGTCACTCTCTATAGGTTACCAAATTAGGAAATGAATTATTGGATTGCTACACATGTACTACATTAACCAAATTAACTACACACACAGTTGCACTTACGTTTTTGTCTTTAGAAATAGACTAAACGATCATTAATTTTATTTCATCCCTATTCCTCCAAAACATACACTCTTATATACCCCAAAACTGAATATACAATTGCTTAAAGGAGCCAACTGTCATGGAGTTAGGCTTTAGACCTGCTAACTCGCGCGACACTTAGTCAGTCTTGCTTAAGAAGATGCTAAGTAAGCCTTGAAGAGTTTGAGAGAATTAGTGAAACGTGTATGAAACGCAAGTAAGAAAATTGGAAGTGCTAGAGAGAAAGAGCACAAGAGAGCTTTTGCAAGTGAGCTTGTATACGGAGAAAGGATTCCTGTTGTACAAATGAGAGGAGCGACCTATTTATACAACTCAAGAGAAGCTCCTGGAATATCCTAGCTACTTACAAGAGTATTCTAGATACTCATTTAATACGGTCCCTTCCAGAATTCTCTAGCGCACTTCTACATGGTTTTGGGACCTTTCATAAGTGTTAAAGGGCTGGACAATGTTGGTAGCTTGCAGAATCTCAGTCTTTAGCCCATCTTTGCCCAAATTTGGACCTCAAGGATATGTGAATGGGCCAGATCAACATATCTTTGTGACATCCTCCCCCACTTAATTCTGCGACATCCTTATTGCATTTTCAGCCTTATATTGCCGAATGTGCTCGACAAACTGCCAAAGCTGGTCCTCTTGTTCCTAACTAGCCTTTTGGTCCAGTAAATCTTTCCATTTCAGCAAGTACTTAGTGTAGTTAGGAACTCCCCTTCTCCGGATCACTTTATCAGCAAGGATGTGTTCCACCTCATTGTTGAATTCGGTGACCAGAGTCGTTGGTGCATGCTTGGACTCATTTCAGCTTAGATCGTCTTCGTCTCCATAGAAAGGCTTTAGAAGACTTACATGGAAAACCTTGTGGATCTTCAGCTTCAGAGGGAGTTGGACTTTACCTATAAAGTGGGGATCTCTATCACTAACTATGCTCTTTGGCACGCCCCATAGCTTTATTACATTCTTGAAGAACAGGCAAGCAGCTTCGTCCACCTTGCAATAATGAAGCTGCCATACTTGTTGAACCGATCAATTACCGCCATAATGCTTCCACATCCTTTGGAATTTGGTAGCACCACAATAAAGTCTATTAAGACACTTTCCTAAGGCTTCTAAGGAGTGGGTAGTGGCTTAAGTAGGTAGGCTGGTGGCTACTGTTCTACCTTGTCTTGTTAGCAAACGAAGCAAGTCCGCACGTAGGCCTCGACATTTGTATGCATATGCGGCTAGAAGTAATGTTGTTGGACAAGAGCAAGGGTTCGCGACATACCTGGGTGACCAGCCCATAAGGAATCAAGGCATTCCTTGAGGATCTCCTTCTACAAGTTTCCCCACTTCGAAACAAAGACTCGATTCTTGACTATTGTTAGGACTTCGTCGTTTACCCAAAATCGACAAGTCTTCCCCTCGCTAGCCAATCTTCGCAAATTGTTGGCCAATTTATCTTGTCCGATACCTTCTTTGATTCATTCAAGGAAGTTGCTCTTAGGAGTACTAGCAATAAGAGCAGTTAGTTCCACCTTCTTGCTCAGCGCATAAGCAACAACGTTGGTTTGACCTGACTTGTACCGTAATGTGTAGTCGAATTTGGCCAGGAAGTCTTGCCAACGAGCTTGCATGGGGCTGAGTTTCTTTTGGGTCTAGAAGTAGCTCGTAGCAATATTATCAGTCATGATGATGAACTTACTTCCAAGGAGATAATGTCTCCAAGTGTACAAGCAGTGGATGACAGTAGTCATCCCTTTGTCTTGGATGGTATGCCATCTCTCCATGTTATTCAGCTTGCAACTTTCATAGGCGATGGGATGCCTATCTTGCATCAAGACTCTCCTAATGGTGAAGTCAAATGCATCAGTATGGACTTTGAAAGGCTTTTCGTAGTCCAGTAGTACCGCAATAGGTGCTTACTTTAATCTCTCGAAGGAAGCTTGACATTCCTTCGTCTAATGCCGCTACGACAGAGTATCCCTTGATGAACTGACAATAGTAGTTGACAAGCCCCAGGAAGGATCGCAGTTTTAGGACCTTGGTTGGAGGTTCCCATTGTTGGATGGCTCGCACTTTTGCTGGATCCATGAAGAGCCTACCATCCTTGATTTGGTGGCCAGGGAAGTCCACCTCTTGCTTAGCGAACAAGCACTTCTCCTTCTTGACGAACAACTCATTTTCCTGTAGAGCTTGGAAGACATGCTTGAGTTACTTAACATGCTCCTCAAGTGTGTTGCTGTATACCACGATGTCATCTAAGTAAACTACCACGAATTTGTCAAGAAAAGGATGTAGTACCTTATTCATGAGTGTGTAGAAGGTGGCTGGTGCATTGGTGAGGCCAAAGGGCATGAGCAAGAATTTGAACGCTTCGTAGCGTGTTACGCAGGTTGTCTTTGGCTCATTACCTTATGCTATGCAGACCTGGTAGTAACCTAATCGCAAATCCAACTTAGTGAAGTACCTTGCCTGCCCAAGTTGGTCGAAAAGATTGACTATCAAGGGGATTGGATACTTATTCTTGATAGTGACCTTATTTAAGGCTTGGTAGTCAATATACATGCATAGCGATCTGTCCTTCTTTTGGAAGAGGACTGGGGCACCAAATTTGGCTTTCGAGGGTCGAATGTAACCCTAATCAAACAAATCATGGAGTTGCTTCCTCAGTTTAGCGAGCTCTAGGGGTGCCATGCGATAAGGGGCCATGGCAAGAGGGTTGGCACCGGGTTCTAGCTCAATGTGATGGTCCACATCTCGCTTTGGTGGAAGCTTCTTTGGCAATTCAGAAGGCATGATGTCCTTGAACTCGGTAAGGATAGCCTGGATGGGTTACAACAATGTGGGAGTTGGTGCTGCTACATCTTCCTCATCGCTTAGCTCCCTTATGGTAGTGACATAATCGGGACCCAACTTGAGACCCCGTTTGAATTGCAAAGCCGATATCATCGATGGTTGAGATCTTTCCTTGCACTTCAAGGGAACTACTCAAATCTTACGAGCGTGAGCAACCACAAGAGAACTTAAAGCAGGAACAAGAAAAGCCAAGGCTTCGCAGAAAAATGCAAGACCTAACACCACTTTGAAATCATCTATGGGAGCGATGGTAAAGTCCAACTTACCAGTCCATTCACCAATCTAGACAGCTGTTCCGTGTGCCACACCTTGAATAGGCCTTGCGTCCGAGTTTATGGCCTTAATGGTGTAATTTCCCTTCATTAACTTGAGGCCTAGACGTTCGGCCTCTTGGACGTCCATAAAGTTGTGCGTTGCCCCCGTATCTAGCATTGCATAAGTTGCTTTGCCCTCGATGGCAACATCAGTGTACAACAGTCCCTTTTCCTTAGTGACTGTTGGGGAGAAACGCTTCGAGAGATTACCCAATTGTTGGATAGATCCCATGTCAGCTTAGGTTTCTTCGTCCGCCTTCTCCGAGTTAAGGAATGCCATCATAGCATTCATTGCTTTACGGTTGGGGCATTCTCTTGCTTAATGCGGTCCATTACAAATGAAACAGGGGCTAGGAGGATTAGCGAAGTTGTGTTTATTCGCAAACTTCTTCTCATGCTTGGAATCACTTGAGGGTCTTTGTTATCCACCCTCGTTGTGGCTAGAATCTTGCTTCTTATGCCCAGTTTTCTCTCCCTCACTTTTGCCAGAGTTTGGCTTCTTGCCCTTGGAGTGAGCAAAGTAGTCAATGAAGGTTTCGGCAATGGCAATGGCAGCATCCAGGGTTTGCATATCATGCCTGTCCAACTTGACTCTTGCCCAATACTTCAAACCGTCTTTAAAGTAGAAGAGAAGCTCCCTATCGGACATCTCAATTTCAAGCATGAGTGTAGTAAATTCCTTGATGTAGTTGGAAATACTACCTGTCTGACTTAGGCCATGTAGCTTTCTTTTAGCTTCGCTATCTACATTGTGAGGCACAAAGTACCTACACACTTTAGCCTTGAATTGTTTCTATGTTGATGACACACAAGCCCTTCTCCCTCTCGGAGTGCTTCTGTCTCCACCAGAGTTGGGCAACATCCCTTAGGAAAATTAGGGCATTGCCTACCTTGGCATGGTCATCGACAACCCCTATGACTTCAAAGTACTGCTCAAGGCCAAACAGAAAATTTTTCACAATAGTGGCATTACGTATGCCGTTGTACATGGCAGGCTTAGGGACCTTTAATCCATGTACCGTAGTGGTACTAGTAGTTACAGCTGTACTAGCAAATGAGTTATTTCGGCACAGAGACTCCATCTCTCTACGGAGAACGTGGATCTCTCCCTTAACAAACTTGCGCAGGTCGGACAGACCTTGATTCAGGGAGTGCAATTCTCCCTTAAATGAGCGGCCAAACTCTTCGATCATGACTTTGGTAGCCCGCGTGAGCTTTGCATTCTTATGGATCAAGTTATCAACTTGATCTCTGAGGTCACCCACAATGGAGCTTATATCGGTGACGCTCCTTTCCAAGTTACCAACATGAGAGTTCATGGTTTCCTTTGCTGGAGCCTTGGACTTGCCACGTTTGGCTGGAGCATGCTACTCCTCATGCCCACGAACTTGTTGCTCCTCTTGTTGCTTGTCCATAGTGGTCGCAACAAATCCTTCTTCGCTTGCCATGCCCGCAATCTCAATAAACACCAAACTACAAGGTTATACCTTAGGTTTGAGCCATTGTTTTGATACCACCTGTCACGGAGTTAGGCTTTGGACCTGCTAACCCACGCGACACTTAGTCAATCTTGCTTAAGAAGATGTTAAGTAAGCCTTGAAAAGTTTGAGAGAATTAGCGGAATGCGTATAAGATGCAAGAAAGTGAATTGGAAGTGCTAGAGAAAGAGCACAAGAGAGCTTTTGCAAGTGAGCTTGTATTCAAAGAAAGGATTCGTGTTGTACAAATGAGAGGAGTGACCTATTTATACAACTCAAGAGAAGCTCCCGGAATATCCTAGCTACTTACAAGAGTATTCTAGATACTCATTTAATACGGTCCCTTCCAGACTTGTCTAGCGTGCTTCTATATGGTTCTGGGACCTTCCGTAAGTGTTAAAAGGGTTGGACAATGCTGGCAGCTCGCAGAAGCTCAATCTTTAGTCCATCTTTGCTCGAATTTGGACCTTAAGGATATGTGAATGGGTCGGATTAACATATCTTTGTGACACAATGCTTCGCCTCTTTGTGTTGTCACATAATAATTATATGTCTACACTCTGCAATTTTGGTACTGACATGTCCATGATACCATCGTAGTATAGAGCTTTTTGGTGAAAGGTTCTTTTCTCTCGTTAAATCTATTTTAAATATAAAAATATCTTAATAAAAAAGGTATTATTAGAATTAATTAGCATTGTTTCATATATAATATCTTTTTTTAATTGTTTACATTTTTTGATCTAACTAGAACTTGATGGACTGTGAATTATACAATAGTTTGTAGTTTTTTACTTTTTTTTTTTATAAATCTTTCCCTTTTTACTCAATATAAAAATTTATGAAATTTCCAAAATAGAGGTGTAAATTCATTATATTTATAGTTATAATTGTTGGTCGATGTAAGTTTTGTGAGAAAGGACAGTTAATTTCATGCCAAATAAAGTTCAAGTTATTTATTCTAACAATTTCTATAATTATTCTCCTTGACCCTTTTGATTTACCCTAATATATTAATATTTAAAACTTAATCAAACATTTTTAGTAAAGTTAAAAATATTAATGATAAAATTAGAAACTTTGTATCCAGTTTGTGCAACATGACAATCAAGCCTAACAAATGAAAGATCGAAGAAAGGATCAACCAAAATAATTTATATGTTAAAGTACAAACAAATGTTTATATGCTGCACACATAGGTTCACTGTTTGTTGGCATGAAATTCCATCTCATTGCAAGCAACTATGACCAAAAACTCTAAAAGTTCGCATGATTAATTAGATTTGGGAAATTATATTGGATTGGGAACTTTGACTATAAAGTAGGAAATTGAAGAATAATTGTTCTTCTATTTTGGGTATATGACTCTATAGACTTCAATACATATTTAATCATTTCTAGAGTATATATTCCACATTGAATGAATTATATACCTGATTGGAAGCAATTTGCACTTATGCATGCACTTCAGGCAAGAAAGACATGCTCATTGACCAAGCAGACTGGAGCACCACACATATGAGACATTGGCCTATCTTGGTTGTTTTGGTAAGAAAGACCCCACTCATAGGGAATCTATCTAAGTTTTTTTTTTTTGGTTGGGACGAAATTTATGTTAGAAAAAATAGCAACAACTTTGTGCTTATCTTTAATGTTGAATGACATTAAATTCTTTTATAATAAAAATAAATGTAATTAAACGATGATATACATACAGATTTAATAATAAGTTTATATTGTTTTAAGAGAAAAGTAAATTATATAATGCATATGTTGTTCCCACAGTCTTGTATAGGTTGTAATTGCTGTCAACTAGGTTTAAGTGTGCAAAAAAGTAAAGTCATATGAAAGGGCAAGAAGGTAAATCCATATGGAAGGGCAATAACGTAAATTCACCGCATAAGCCCTATTGGGTTTTATGGAAGAGAGTATATAAAGGCCTTGGAAGACAAAATTAGGGTAAGGCTAACACAATTGAATACACGCAAAACACAAAAGTGTGTAAACGGCCAAATAGAGAAAACAGAAAAACACAACAAACAGCCAAAGCACACCGACAGCAAGCAAATGGCAGAACAAGAGATGGCAAAATAGAAAAGAAGCAGCTGTAGTGAATAGTGTAGCCGTCGAATGAATAGTAACCATCGTGAACAGTGTAACCGTCCAGAGAGAGAAAGAAGAGACTATCGATAGTTGGGCTGAATGAAGAACAAGAGCCCATCGAGAGAGAGAGAAAAAGAGACAACGACCACAAATCAGAAAAGGGGAGAGACGACAGAACGTCACGGAAGGGAGAGAATTGTTGAAAAGGGACCATTGGCAGAAAAGAGAGAGAAACTCATGCATGACGACAGACCACCGGCACACCAACGGTCGGTGAGGAAACAACAGGGTAAGAGAGAGAAACGGGTAAGACGAGATTAGATCGGGAACTGGGGAGACCAAATTCGAGTTGGAACGGGTGAGATGAGACTAGATCGGGAACGGGTAAGACCAGATCTGAGCTGAAATGTCTGGACGGTAAGAGAGAGAAATCTGACGATAAGAGAGAGAAATTCGGCTAGACAGTAAGAAAGAGAAACTGACAGTGAGATCATGAGACAAGGAGACGGGTGAGACCGTGAGACGGTGAAAGTAGGAATTATGTGAAACAATGTAGAGAAGGAATTCAGCAAAGCATTGAAAGAACTCAACGTATTTCCAGCTTTCTTCAAGAGAGGTTAGAGAGCATTGTGGTGAACTTCTAAGCAGCAATGGAGCAGCCTTTCAATTCAACATAGGTAAGACAAGTTAGAAGAAGGGTAGATACAGTAAGTGACACTCTTTGTATTGTACTTGCTCAGTAATTGCAATAGTGAAAGGAGTAGAGGATTAAGACATCCATTGTAACTGGAATTCTTAAGTATAGTGGATAGTCTTGGTAAGGGAGAGTCCCTACCACCGTGGATGTATGTCATGTTGACGGAACCACGTAAATCTCGTGTGTCCTTAATTTGCTTTACATTCTGTTTTTTGAATTGAGTTGTGAACGTAGCTAAAGTATCAACTAACCCATAACCTAACGAAGACTTAAACAAGAACATCCGAATTATCTATTAGGCAAGGTGTCTGAAAGGTGACTTTGGGGACTATTGTGATTAGTAGGTAGCAATAGATTTACTTTAGTTGAGTCTGACAAAGAGTTCGATTTTAAGAAATGGTTGAAGTTGTTCACTTAGTTGCAAATTGTGATTTATGGTGATACTGATTCACCCCCCCTTTTAGTATCACAAACTAGTAGATCCTAGGGAGAAGTTGAGAACTTCAATTGGTATTAGAGCATAGGTTCACCAGTTTCAAGCTTAACAGCTTGGTGTACTAGTTTGAAGGGATCCAAGTTTCACACAAGATTTTGGACAGAAGCAACATTTACAGCCGTAAATCTATTGAATAGAGTTTTAGTAAGGCCCAATCCTGATAAGACTCCATATAAGCTATGGAGTGGGAAGAAGACAACAGCCAAGTATTTCAAAATCTTTAGCAGCCCATGTTTTGTGAAGTACAAGAAGCAAAACTTAGGAAAACTCAACGTTAGGTCTGATGATGGCATCTTTGTAGGATACTCAGAAAAGACAAAAGGTTACAGAGTTTTCCTACATAAGCTGGGAAAGTGATTACTTCTAGTGATGTGAGAATAGATGAGAACTGGAAAACAATGCAGAATGGAGAAGCTGACGACAATGAAGAAGATGACTTCAATATAGATGAAGAATCAGACCAACCTAAAGAAAAGGAACAAGAAGTAAGTTTAGACTCGGAGAAGAGTGAGTCTGAAGATGAACAAAGAGATCCTCTTGCAACTAAGACGATGCATGGAAGAAGGACAAAGAAAACATGGACCAGTGCTCATCAAGGAGATCGAATCATAGGTGACCCATCAATAGGAGTTACAACAAGAAGAAGAATTGTGGGAGCTAC
The DNA here is from genome assembly GCA_037897445.1 of Ceriops zippeliana. Classification (NCBI taxonomy): domain Eukaryota; kingdom Viridiplantae; phylum Streptophyta; class Magnoliopsida; order Malpighiales; family Rhizophoraceae; genus Ceriops; species Ceriops zippeliana. The sequence continues at coordinate 321,293 of JBAPLH010000759.1, forward strand.
TACTTTACTCTCACAAGTTGAACCTAAATCTGTTGAAGAGGCTGCACAAGATCTAACTAAATCTTTGTCCACAGAGCTATTTGAAAAGCACAGATTAAGTCTATCTGTGCTGCCTCCTTAAGCCTAAAGTTCAGGTGAATCCTCCATCTCTACTTTGTGAGTTTTTTAGATTTGTAATTGGTTGGCAAAGTGGGAGAGAAGCAACAGTGTAGGGGGAGCTATTAAGAAAGGGGGAGTGCATATTTAGGAGGAGTTGAAACTGCTGCATAGTGGCTTTTATTATGAGTGTTGCCAACAATTACAAAAGGAGAGATTGTTGTTCTTACAACTTTGTATAGGTTGTAATTATTATCAATTAGGTTTAAGTGTGCAAGAAAGTAAAGTCATATGGAAGGGAGGTAAATCCACATGGAAGGGCAAATCACCCCTTATTGGGTTTCATGGAAGAGAGTATATAAAGGCCTTAGAAGACAAAATTAGGGTAAGGCCAATATAATTGAATACACAACAAAACAAAAAAGTGTGTGGACGACCAAATAGAGAAAACAAAAAAACACAACATACGGCCAAAGCCCACCGATGGCAAGTCAATAGCAGAACAGGAGATAGCAAAATAGAAAAGAAACAGCTGTAGGGAACAGTGTAGCTGTCAAGTGAATAGTAGCCATCGTGAATAGTGTAACCGTTGAAAGAGAGAAAGAGGAGATGGTCAACGACTGGGCTGAACGAAGAACAGGAGCCCATCAAGAGAGAGATAAAGAGAGACGACGACCAAAATTCAGAAAAGAGAGATGACGGCCAAAAATCGAAAAAGAGGAGACGATGGCCAAAAATCAGAAAAGGGGAGAGATGGTAGAACGTCACAGAAGAGAGAGAACCGTCAAAAAAGGGACCGTCGGCAGCAAAGAGAGAGAAAACCGTGTGTGACGACAGACCCCCGACAAACCAATGGTCGGTAAGGAAACGACATGGCAAGAGAGAGAAACGGGTAAGACGAGACCAGATCAGGAACCGACGACACCAGATCCGAGCTAGATCGGGTAAGACGAGACCAGATCAAGAACGGGTAAGACTAGATCCGAGCTGAAACAACTGGATGGTAAAAGAGAGAAATCCAGCAGTAAGAGAGAGAAATCCAGCTGCACAGTAAGAGAGAGAGAAATAAATAGTGAGATCGTGAGACAAGGAGACGGGTAAGACCATAAGACGGTCAAAGTAGGAGTTGTGTGAAACAACATAGAGAAGGAATTCGGCGAAGCATTGAAAGAACTTAACATATTTCTATATTTGTTCAAGAGAGGTTAGAGAGCGTTGCGGTGAACTTCTAAGCGGCAATGGAGCAGCCTTTCAATTCAATAGAGGCAAGACAAACTAGAAGAAGGGTAGACACAGTAAGTAACACTCTTTGTATTGTACTTGCTCAATAATTGCAATAATGAAAGGAGTAGAGGATTAAGACATCCATTGTAACTGGAATTCTCAAGTATAGTGGATAGTCTCAGTAAGGGAGAGTCTCTACCACCGTGGATGTACGTCATATTAATGGAACCACGTAAATCTCGTGTTTCCTTAATTTTGCTTTATGTTTTATTTTTTTAATTGAGTTGTGAACGCAGCTAAAGTATCAACCAACCCATAACCTAACGAAGACCTAAACAAGAACATCCGAATTGTCTATTAGGCAAGGTGTCTGAAAGGCAACTTTGGAGACTATTGTGATTAGTAAGTAGCAATAGATCTACTTTAGTCAAGTCTGAGAAAGATCGCTTTTAAGAAGAGGTTGAAGTTGTTCACTTAGTTGCGAATTGCGATTTGTGGTGATACTGATTCACCCCCCTCTCAGTATCACAACCTAGTAGATCCTAGGGAGCAATCCAGAACTTCAATTGGTATTAGAGCAGAGGTTCACCAGTTTAAAGCTTAACAACTTGGTGTACTAGTTTGAAGGGATCTAGAAGTTTGACTTGTTCAGCATACTAAGAAATAGAAGCTGGTACCAGTACTAGCTCCACTTATATCAAGATGGTTCTAATCTTCAACGGAACCAACTACCATATGTGGAGAGCAAGAATGCAAGTGGTATTTGCAACCATGGGCATAAATGTGGTGAAATGCATATAGGAGGGTTTTATGGCTTCAGAACAAGGTAAAGACCCAATCCTAGAAGAATTAAGGCAGTTTGAGATAAATGGGAAGGCCTCAAATGTCATCATTTCAGCATTGACAGATGCTGAGTATGCTAAATTTATGGACTGCAAGTTTGCCAAGGAGATATGGGACAGATTGTATAAAATTTATGAAGGTGATGGCTAAATGAAGAAGGCTAAGCTTCAAGTGTTCAAAGAGAGATATGAATCTCTCATAATGTAGAAAAATGAGACAGTCTAGGAGTTCTTCACCAGAGTTATTGATGCTGTAAACAATCTGAGAAGTCATGGGAAGAATAAAAAGGACTCATCGATTATGAAGAAAATTTTGAGAATTCTACCTAAGAGGTTTGCCTCAAAGGTAGCAGCCATAGAGGAGAGTAGAGATATCAATTCTATGTCTCTGCATGATCTTCAGTGCAATCTCATTGCATATGAGAAGGGGATAAAGTCAGTTGAAAGCTCTACAACAACAAAGATATCAAAGGAGGCAGCTTTCAAAGCTATGAAGCCCTTAAAGATAAAAGAAGAGGAAGAATCATCCAATGAGGATGATGATGATGAGGAGGAAGAAAGTGAAGGTGAAGTGGTAGCATACTTCACAAGGAAGTTCAAAAAGGGGTCTAAGAAGGGAAAAGGACAATTATCCTCGAGATGTTATCGGTGTGGGCAAACTGGACACTTTGCTTCTCAATGCAAAGTGAAACTTGATGATGAAGATGAGGATGGTGATGATGAGCAGAATTCAAGATGGAGAAGACCATCGTTCAAATCAAAGAACTCTAGCAAGAAGACTACCAACACACAGAAGAAGAAGAGAGGCTCATTCAAGAGTTATGTGAGTCTAACAAAAGAAGCTAATGAGGAGGAAGATGAAGACTCATCAGATGAGCATGCCTTTATGGCATTAGCTCAAAGTGGTAGTTCAACCTCTAAAATGGAAGAGAAGGTTAATGAAGAAGAACCAGATCTTGAAGGTAAGTTAGAAGCAGCTTCAAAGGAGATAATCAGAAGGGGTAGAACCATAAGAAGGTTAGAGGCCCATATAAAACAAGTTGAAGCAAAGTCTGAGGAAGCTGAAAGTCAAAAGGATGAAATAAAGGCTGAGCATAATGACCTGAAGAGAAGATTTGAGGAACAGATCAAAATATGTGAAGACCTTACAGTAAAGCTTGGATTAAGGGCTTCAAAAATTGAAGAAATGGAGAAAGAGTTGTTGAGATTTTAGCAACAACTTAAAAGTAGCAAAGAGAACTTACAGAAGTTTGAAATGATAGGAGAAACAAGCTCTGCAAGAGAAGAGAACAATGAGAGTATTCCACAAAAGTTGAAAGAGAAGGTTGTAACTCAGAAGATGATAGCTGAGAATAAAGAAGACCTGAAGAAGCAGCCTAGGGTGGCAAACAAGAAGGAAGAAAAGAAAGTCAGCAAGCAAAGGGCTACGACTAAATAAAAGAAGGTGACTGAAATGAAAGTCACACTAGCAAAGAAGCCAACTATTTTGCCTACATAGCAAGTGATGAACAGAAGAAGACAAGCTGTGATCAAACCCAAGAAGAAGCAGTTTCAAGCTCATTGCCTTTATTATGGAGTTTGGGGTCATAAGACGAGTAACTGCTGGTAGAGAAGGCTAGTATATGTCTCCAACTTAGAAGATACGATGCTGCATATAGGGGAAGACAATATTCAGAGGAGAACACCTGTCGTGAGTTCTTGCACATACTGTAAAAGGCAAGGACATAGTGACAAGGAGTGTTGGTAGAAGCCCAAACCAATGGTTTCAAAGAACAAGTTTGCTGTATTGGCAGACTTGGAACAGTGTGAAAGGTGCAGGCAAGATAGCTATAATGCCAAGAGATGCATGACATTTCTCCCTAAGCAAGAGAAGGAACTCAATGGCATAGTAAAAAAAAGCGGTGCAATCAAAGCTGAAAAAAAGGAGAAAGCTATCTTCTAGCCAATTCAAAAGAAGGAATATAAAGCAAAAAGGGAGGTGGCTAATATAGCTGAAATTGCACTAAAGGCTGATCATAAGGATAAGTAATGGATCCTTGATAGTGGATGCACTTCACACATGATGAAAGACAAGAGTAAATTATCAAAGCTAAACAAATCAAGAGAAGGCAGAGTCAAGTTTGGCAATGATGATTCACTCAATATCAGTGGTTAGGGGTCAGTGAATATTGGAAAAGGAAAGCTGAAAGATGTTCTACACGTTGAAGGACTCAGATATAATCTACCATCTGTCAACCAACTATGCAACGATGACTACAAAGTGATATTCACAAAAACAAGTTGCCAAGTACAGAGTAAAGAAGGCAATACTGTTGTAGCCAAGAAGAAAACAACTGGAAATTTGAATGTAATTGATGAGGACAAGACAAATACCTATCTACTTACAAAGGAAGAAGAAAATCAGCTCTGGTATAAGAGGCTGGGACACTTATCACAAAAGAACATGAGGAAGGTGACCACTACTCATACAATCAGAGACATTCCCGACCACAAGAGAGAGAGAGAGTATGTTTGCTCAATATGCTCTAAAGGAAAACATGCCAAAAAGCAGTACAAGACCAAAGAGTTCAGTTCTAAAGCAATGCTTAACATTGTGCATACTGATTTATGTGGACCGATGAGGACAAAAGGGTTGAAAGGTGAGAGGCACTTCATTTTGTTTGTTGATGATTATTCGAGAAGGACTTACCTTATGCACCTCAAACGCAAGTCAGAAGTTCTGAATTGCTTCAAAAGATACAAAAAATTAGTTGAAAATGAGAGTGGAAGGAAGATCAAAGTATTGAGGTCAGATCAAGGCACTAAATTTACAAATGAAGCTTTTGAAGTTTACCTTAAGAAGCATGGTATTCATCATTAGATGGCAGTAGTAAGAACACCTTAACAGAACAGGGTAGTAAAGAGGAAGAATAAAGCTGTGATTGAAATGGCAAGAACTTTACTACTGGAATCCAAGCTTCACATAAGATTTTGGACAAAAGCAACATTTATAGCCATAAATCTACTGAACAGAGTTTTACTAAGGCCTAATATTGATAAGACTCCATATGAGCTATGGAGTGGGAAGAAGACAACAGCCAAGTATTTCAGAATTTTTGGCAGCCTATGTTTTGTGAAGAACAAGGAGCAAGACTTGGGAAAATTCAATGCTAGGTCTGATGAAAGCATCTTTGTGGGATACTCAGAAAAGACAAAAGGTTACATAGTTTTCCTACATAAGCTGGGAAAAGTGATCACTTCCAGTGATGTAAGAATAGATGAGAACTGGAAAACAATGCAGAATGGAGAAGCTGAGGACAATGAAGAAGATGACTTCAATATAGATGAAGAATCAGACCAACCTAAAGAAAAGGAACAAGAAGTAAGTTCAGACTCGGAGAAGAGTGAGTCTGAAGATGAACAAAGAAATCCTCTTGCAACTAAGACGGTGCATGGAAGAAGGATAAAGAAAACATGAACTAGTGCTCATTAAAGAGATCAGATCATAGGTGACCCATCAACAGGAGTTACAACAAGAAGAAGAATTGTGAGAGCTACTACTTTACTCTCACAAGTTGAACCTAAATCTGTTGAAGAGGCTACACAAGATCTAACTAAATCTTTGTCCATAGAGCTGTTTGAAAAGCACAGATTGAGTCTATCTGTGTAAATGCCTCATCAAGCCTAAATTTAGGTGAATCCTTCAGCTTTACTTTGCGAGTTTTTAGGATTTGTAATTGGTTGGCAAAGGAGGACAGAAGCAACAGTATAGGTGGAGCTGTTAAGAAAGAGGGAGTGCATATTTTGGGGGAGTTGGAACTGCTGCATAGTGGCTTTTGTTATGAGTGTTACCCACAATTACAAAAGGGGAGATTATTGTTTCCACAGCCTTATATAGGTTGTAATTGTTGTCAACTAAGTTTAAGTGTGCAAAAAGTAAAGCCACATGGAAGGGCAAGAAGGTAAATCCATATGGAAAGGCAAGAACGTAAATTCGCCCCCTACTGGGTTTCATGGAAGAGAGTATATAAAGGCTTTGGAAGACAAAATTAGGGTAAGGCCAATACAATTGAATACATGGCAAAACACAAGAGGAAAAGCCAACACAATTGAATACACAGCAAAATACAAAAGTGTGTGGACGGTCAAATAGAGAAAACAGAAAAAAACAACATATGACAAAAGCATACCGATGGCAAGCAAATGGTAGAATAAGAGACGACAAAATAGAAAAGAAGCAGCTATAGTGAACAGTAACCATCATGAATAGTGTAACCATCAAGAGAGAGAAAGAGGAGATGGTCGATGGCTGGGCTGAACGATGAACAGGAGCCCGTCGAGAGAGAGAGAAACAGAGATGATGACCAAAAATTAGAAAAGAGAGACGACGGCAAAAAATCAGAAAAGAGGAGACGATGGCCAAAAATCATAAAAAGGGAGAGACGGTAGAACAACACGGAAGAGAGAGAACTATCAAAAAGGGACCGTCGGCAAAAAAGAGAGAGAAACCCGTGTGTGATGATAGACCACCAGCACACCAATGGTCGGTGAGGAAACGACACGGCAAGAGAGAGAAATAGGTAAGATGAGACCAGATCGGGAACCTGAGAGACCAGATCTAAGTTGGAACAGTGAGATGAGACCAGATCGGGAACAGGTAAGACCAGATCTGAGTTGAAATGGCTAGACAGTAAAAGAGAGAAATTCGACAGTAAGAGAGAGAAATCTGGCTAGACAGCAAGAGAGAGAGAAACAAACAGTGAGATCGTAAGACAAGGAGACGGGTAAGACCATGAGATGGTGAAAGCAAGAGTTGCGTGAAACAACGTAGAGAAGGAATTCGGTGAAGCATTGAAAGAACTCAATGTATTTCTAGATTTCTTCTAAAGAGGTTAGAGAGCATTGCGGTGAACTTCTAAGTGGCAGTGGAGCAGCCTTTCAATTCAACAGAGTCAAGACAAGTTAGAAGAAGGATAGACACAGTAAGTGACACTCTTTGTATTGTACTTGCTTAGTAATTGCAATAGTGAAAGGAGTAGAGGATTAAGACATCCATTGTAACTGGAATTCTCAAATATAGTAGATAGTCTCGGTAAGGGAGAGTCTCTACCACCTTCGATGTACGTCACATTGACGGAACCACGTAAATCTCGTGTGTCCTTAATTTGCTTTATGTTCTATATTTTGAATTGAGTTGTAAGTGTAGCTAAAGTATCAGCCAACCCATAACCTAATGAAGACTTAAACAAGAACATCCGAATTGTCTATTAGACAAGGTGTCTAAAAGGTGACTTTGGGGACTATTGTGATTAGTAGGTAGCAATCGATCTACTTTAGTCGAGTCTAAGAAAGAGTTTGCTTTTAAAAAGAGGTTGAATTTGTTCACTTACTTGCGAATTATGATCTGTGGTGATACTGATTCACCGCCGTTCTCAGTATCGCAAACTAATAGATCCTAGGGAGAAGTTGGGAACTTCAGTAAATATCCTTAAATATCACACTTTAAAAGTAAAGATATTTATTTATTATCATACTAAAAATAATAAATTCATGTTTTTAATAAGATATTCAATGAGACTAAATATATGTATTTATAGCTTTAATCATTAAACTAAATAACAAAATATTTTAATTTAGATATAAAATATTTCAAAATGTCAATAACAAATCAAAATAAGAAAAAAAATTCTAAATAATTCATATATTATTCTTAAAATAGTTTGAGTAAAATTTTTAATTTAAAAAAATATTATAAAATAAGTAAATAAATTAAAAAAACAAGAATTATAATATAATTTATAAAATAATATATAATAATTTTTATGACAAAACTTATGTATTGGTTAGCAAAGTGAAGTTCAATAGGTGGAATACTTTTACAGGCATACAAAAGTTGAAAGAGAAGGTTGTGACTCAGGAGAAGATAGCTGAGAATAAAGAAGATATGAAGAAGCAACCTAGGCTGGCAAACAAAAATGAAGAAAAGAAAGTCAACTAGCAAAGGGCTATGACTGAATAGAAGAAGGAGAAGAAGGTGATTGAAATGAAAGTCACACAAGCAAAGAAGCCAACTACTTTGCCTACACAGTAAGTAATGAACAGAAGAAAACAAGTTGTGAGTAAACCCAATAAGAGGTAGTTTCAAGGTCACTATCTTTATTGTGGAGTTTGGGGACATAAGGCAAGTAACTGCTGGTGGAGAAGGCCAATATATGTCTCTAACTTGAGAAGATACGATGCTACATATAGTGGGAGACAATACAGATTTAGAAGAGAACACTTGTTGTGAGTTCTTGCACATACTGTAAAAGGCAAGGACACACTGATAAGGATTATTGGTGGAAGCCCAAACCAGTGGTTTCAAAGAACAAGTTTGCTATATTGGCAGACTTGGAACAGTGTGAAAGGTGTGGGCAAGATGGCCATAATGCCAAGAGATGCATGACACTTCTCCCTGAGCAAGAGAAGGCACTTGATGGCACAGTGAAAACAAGCGATGCAATCAAAGCTGAGAAAAAGAAGAAAGCTATCTTCCAACCAGTTCAAAAGAAGGAATATAAAGCTAAAAGGGAGGTGGCTAATATAGCTGAAATTGTACTCAAAGCTGACTACAAGGATAAGCAGTGGGTCCTTGACAGTGGATGCACTTCACACATGACAGGAGACAAGAGTAAATTATCAAAGCTAAACAAGTCAAGAGAAGGCAAAGTTAAGTTTGGCGATGATGATTCACTCAACATCAATGGTCAGGGGTCAGTAAACATTGGAAGAGGAAAGCTGAAAGATGTTCTGCACGTTGAAGGGCTCAGATATAATCTAGCATCTGTCAGCCAACTATGCAATGAAGATCATAAGGTGATATTCACAAAAATAGGTTGCCAGGTAAAGAGTGAAGAAGGCAATACTATTGTAGTCAGGAAGAGAACAGCTAGAAATTTATATGTGATTGCTGAGGACAAGACAAATAGCTATCTACTTACAAAAGAAGAAGAAAATCAACTTTTGCATAGGAGGTTGGGACACTTAACACTGAAGAACATGATAAAGCTAACCAATACTCATGCAATCAGAGACATTCTTGACCTTAAGAGAGAGAGAGAGAGAGAAAGAGGGAGAGAGTATGTTTGCTCAGTATGCTCTAAAGGAAATCATGCTGACAAGCAGTATAAGACCAAAGAGTTCAGTTCTGAAGTTGTGCTTGACATTGTGCATACTGATTTGTGTGGGATTATGAGAATAAAAGAGTTGAATGGTGAGAGGCACTTCATCTTGTTTATTGATGATTATTCCAGAATGACCTGCATCATGCACCTTAAACACAACTTGGGAAAATTCAATGCTAGGTTTGATGAAGGCATCTTTATGGGATACTCAGCAAAGACAAAAGGTTACAGAGTTTTCTTTTGCATAAGCTAGGAAAAGTGATCACTTTTAGTGATGTGAGAATAGATGAGAATTGGAAAACTATGCATAGTGGAGAAGCTGAGGACAATGAAAAAGATGACTTCAATGTAGATGAAGAATTAGACCAACCTGAAGAAAAGGAATAAGAAGCAAGTTCAAACTTAGAGAAGAGTGAGTCTAAAGATAAAGAAAGAGATCCTCTTACAACTAAGACTATGCAAGAAAAAAGGACAAAGAAAACATGGATCAGTGCTCATCAAGGAAATCAAATCATAGGTGACCCATCAGCAGGAGTTACAACAAGAAGAAGAATTATGGGAGCTACTGCTTTACTCTCACAAATTAAACCTAAATCTGTTAAAAAGGCTACACAAGACAAAACTTGGGTCAAAGTTATCAATGAGGAGCTAGATCAAATCAAGAAGAATGATACATGGGAGCTGGTTCTAAGACCCAACAACAAGAATGTCATAGGAAAAAAATGGGTGTTTAGGAATAAACACAATGAAGATGGCAAGGTGGTAAGGAACAAGGCCAGGCTGGTTTGCAAAGGCTACACTTAGATAGAAGGAGTAAATGTTGATGAAACTTTTGCACTAGTGGCAAGGTTAGAAACTATTAGAATGTTCCTAGCTTTGGCAGAATATAAGAGGTATAAAGTTTATCAGATGGATGTAAAATCAGCCTTTCTGAATGGGCTCCTAAAAGAAGAAGTATATATTGAGCAACCCAATGGAGTACAAATCAGTGAGGATGAAACACACGAGTACAAGCTGAAGAAAGCCTTGTATGGTTTTAAATAAGCCCTAAGAGCATGGTACAGTAGGCTGGATGCATATTTGAGAAGGTTGAACTTTAGAAGTGGAATGGTTGATAATAACCTATATGTGTTCAACTTAGAGAAAGGTCAGTTGATAACCATAGTATATGTAAATAACATCATCTTTTGAGGGGATCACTCTGAGCTATGCCAAGATTTTGTATAGAAGATGAGTGAGGAATTTGAGATGTCATTGATTGGAGAAATGACTTACTTTCTTGGATTACAGATAAAATAGTGTAAAAAAGGTATTTTTATTTCTTAGACAAAATATGCCAAAGAGGTATTGAAAAAGTATGGCATAGAGGATAGCAAACCTATCAGTACCCCTATGACAATGGGCTACAAGTTAACAAAAGATCAGGAGGGAAGGAGTACAAGCCCTACAGAATATAGGACGATGATAGGGAGCCTTCTATACCTTACAACATCAAGGCCTGATCTTATGCAAGTTGTGTGCATTGCCAGCAGATTCCAAGCTGATCCTAAGGAATCTTATGTGTTGGCAGTGAAAAGAATCCTAAGATACCTCAAAGGGACACTGGAAATGGGTTTGTGGTACCTCGCCATAGATTCTATAAAACTATGAGCATACACTGATGCAAATTGGGCAGGAAGTATAGATGACAGAAAATCAACCAGCGGCTACAGCTTCTACTAGGGTTCAAAGTGTGTTGCATGGTTAAGTAGAAAGCAAAATAGTATTGCTTTGTGCACAACTAAGGTTGAGTATATGGCTACTTGTGTAGCATGTACTCAAGTGATATGTATGCAAAGACAATTGGTAGACTTGGGTGTTGAAGTAAAGTTACCAGTGAGTGTACTTTGTGATACTCAAAGTGCTATTGATCTCAGTAAGAATCTAGTTCAACATTCAAGGAGCAAGCATATTAACATCCGGTATCACTTCATCAAAGATCAAGTAGAACAAGGTACAATTCAGTTGGAGTATGTTGGCACTAAAGATCAAATTTCAGATATTATAACTAAACCTCTATCCATAAAGTTGTTTGAAAAGCATAAAATAAGTCTATCTGTGCAAATGCCTCTTCAAGCCTGAAGTTCAGGTGAATCCTCCATCTCTACTTTGTGACTTTTTTTGTAATTGGTTGGCAAAAGGGGAGAGAAGCAATAGTGCAGGGGGGGAGCTGTTAAGAAAGGGGGAGTATATATTTAGGGGGAGTTAAAATTGCTGCATAATGGTTTTTGTTATGAGTGTTGCTAACAATTACAAAAGGGGAGATTGTTGTTCCCATAGCCTTGTATGGGTTGTAATTGTTGTCAACTAGATTTAAGTGTGCAAGTAATTTGAAGCCATATGGAGGGACAAGAAAGTAAATCTGCTACAGTAAGCCCTACTAGGGTTTTCATGGAAGGAGTATATACACCCCAACCCTCGGAAGAAAGGTGTGGGTGGACAGCAAAACACAACCATTTGGCAAACACAAGAGAGCAACTGGCTAAACACCAAACCCTACACGGAAAAACACCACTTGCAAAAGAAAGGAGAGACAACAAGAGAGGATACATGACAACAAGAGAGAACCGTCCAAGCTAGGGTATTCAACCAAAAGAGAAAACGATACACCTTGAGAGAGAGAACCCTAGATGGTGAAAACATGAGGAGACAACCGGCCACCACAAGCTACACAGCAAGGGGTATTCGGCTAACCAACTTACACGGCAAAGCAAGGGGTGGACGACTAAAACAAGTTGGATGGCAATAAGGAGAGCACGACCACAACACACCAACGGCAAGTGAGACCTTGGTGAGTCAAAACCCTACAACAAGAGTGGAAACTGGCTGGATGGCAAGAAAGATCACACGACAAAGCAAGGGTGGACAGCAAAACAAAAGAGCACATGGCAAGAGACTAAACAGTTTGTAGACAAGCCCTATACAGCAAGTGAGGAAATCGTGTGACACCAAGGGAAACCTTGGACAACAAGGGAAACCGTGTGATGGCTGGAAGGAAATCGTGTGACTCACGGTAAGAGACACCGTCTGTAAGGGAAGAGAAGAGAAACCGTGAAAGAGGAGACCACCGGGAGAGCAAACCAAGCTATCTGGAGGTGTGAAATAGACAAGTGCAAACCAGAAACATGCGTGAGGCATGAGACCAGCAAGGTGTGCAAACCAAAAATGTACATGAGACTTAAAACCAACAAAGCATGCAAACCAGAAATGTTCATGAGACGTGAAGCACCAAACCAGAAACATGAGGCAGGTCGTGAGACGTGGAATGGCAAACCAAAAACATGAGGCGAGCCATGAAACAATGAAACTGTGAAACCAGGAGACGGGTGAGAACGTGAGACGGTGAGAGCAGGATTTGTGTGAGACAACTTAGAGAAGAAATTCGGTGAAGCATTGGAAAGAACTCAATGTATTTCTAGATTTCTTTAAGAGAGGTTAGAGAGCATTGTGGTGAACTTCTAAGTGGCAGTGTAGCAGCCTATTCAATTCAATAGAGGCAAGACAAGATAGAAGAAGGGTAGACATAATAAGTGACACTCTTTGTATTGTACTTGCTTTGTATTTGCAATAGTAAAAAAGCAAAGGATTAAGACATCCATTGTAACTACATTGCGAATATAAGGAGTACCACACTGGTATTCTCAATTATAATGGATTGTCTCGGTAGAGGAAGAATCTCTACCACCGTAGATGTACGTCACGTTGACAGAACCACATAAATCTCATTTGTCCTTACTTTGATTTACATTCTGTATTTTGAATTGAGTTGTGAACACAGATAAAGTATCAGCCAACTTATAATCTAAAAGAAGACCTAATCAAGAATATCTGATTTGTCTAATAGACAAGGTGTTTGAAAGGTGACTTTGGGGACTATTGTGATTAGTAGGTAAGAATAGATCTACCTTAGTTGAATATGAGAAAGAGTTCACTTTTAAGAAGAGGTTGAAGTTGTTCACGTACCTGCAAATTATGGTAATACTGATTCACCCTGCCCTCTTAATATCATAAACTAATAAATCCTAGGGTGAAGTCGGGAACTTTAGTATAGGATCATTCTAGTAAAGGTTAAAGGATTGGAATTTTGACCTAATGATTATAAAAAAACTAAAAACCAAAACTATAGGATTTAGATGCCATTCCTAACAACAACAATGTTAAAGAAGATAAGTCTATTAACCAACACACTCAAGTATAAAAGTTCATAATCAATTCTCAAGAAAAAATAGCTCATTCATTCATAAAAAAGTTCTGCCTCCTTCAACTATCCTTTTTCCCTTTTTATATGCTAACCTCGAAAACCCTAACTGCTAAGATGAGTTTATTAATAAAAATCATCTAACCCACTACATAATAATATAACCCATAAAAATAACCCATTTAGATGCTAAAATTCATTTAACCCATTACATAATAATATAACCCATGAAAATAACCTATTTAAATGCCCACATATAGGCTGCTAGCTCCAACTTCCTTCTCAAGGCCTTGGTTTTCATATTCCTCCATGGATAACACATTTCAAGCCCTAGAGAAGCCTCTATTATCCTTAATTCGTGCCTAACAATTTCATGTAAGTAAATGTCACATAACAATTTGTTGAGTGTTTCTTTTATTTTCTTTGACCTTGCATTTGTTATTAGTAGTCTATGGTTTTGCAAAGCATCAACTCCTTTGTTGATTTGAGCTGGTATAGTATGACTCCCATCATTCCTACTCTCCTCAATATGATTTGTCCTCAAATCAGCATCTACATCATCAAAGACAAAATGAAAAAGGTAAAAAACGTTAAATGTTACACTCACATTATACTCACTTGGTAAGTCAAGTTTATATGCATTATCATTAACTCTTGCTATTATTTGAAAAGGATCATCTCCTCTTGGTTGCAACTTTGATTTCCTTTGTATAGGTAATCTGTCCTTCCACAAGTGTACCAAAACCTAATCACTAGGATCAAAAGTAATATGCCTACGACTTTTGTTAGCTTGTGTTTTATGTTGTTTATTTTTTCTTTCAATGTTAAGTCTAACTTTCTAATGAAGTTGCCTAACCACTTTAACCTTCTTTTTCATATCTAAATTAACCCTGTCTTGTATTGGCAATGTTCTAAATCCAACGGAGATAATGAATTAGAACCATAAACAAGCACAAAAGGAGAATAACCCATAATACTATGAATAACACAATTATAGACAAATTCCATAAAAGGCAAACATGCTTCCTAGGTTCTAAAGTTCTTACCAATAACAGTATGCAAAAATGTACTAAGAGTTTGATTTATAACCTCAAATTGTCCATCTATTTATGGGTGGCAAGTAGTAGAAAACAGCAACCTTGTTCCAAGCTTATCCCACAATGTCTTCTAAAAGTGGCTAAAAAATGTTGCATTATGGTTTGACACAATACTTTTTGGCACTCTATGTAGGCGAACAATCTCTTTAAAAAATAAGTCTATAATATGTGTGGCATCATCCGTTTTGGTGTAAGTAATGAAATGTACCATCTTTGAAAACATGTCAACTACAACAAAAATATAATCTTAGCCCTTTTTAGACCTAGGTAATTCAAAAATAAAATCCATAGAAATGTTGATTCAAGGTTCACAAGAAATTTCTAAGGGCATATACTTACCATGGGGTAAAACACTAGACTTAACTTGTTTATAAGTAATACACTTGGTATAAATTCTTTCAACATTCCTTTTCATATGTGGCCAAAAGAAATGCTCATTTAAAATATCAAAAGTCTTTGGAATGACAAAGTGTCTCATTAAACCACC
This sequence comes from Ceriops zippeliana, assembly GCA_037897445.1. Classification (NCBI taxonomy): domain Eukaryota; kingdom Viridiplantae; phylum Streptophyta; class Magnoliopsida; order Malpighiales; family Rhizophoraceae; genus Ceriops; species Ceriops zippeliana. The sequence goes on from JBAPLH010000759.1 coordinate 336,418, forward strand.
CCTATGAGCTTCTTTCACAAGTAGTGCTCTGATAGACCCTTGAGGTATACAAAGCTTATTTATTGAAGTTCCCGACTTCTCCCTGGATCTACTAGTTTGTGATACTGAGAGAGGGGGTGAATCAGTATCACCACAATTCACAAATCGCAGGTAAGTGAACAACTTCAACCTTTTCTTAAAAGTGAACTCTTTCTGAGACTTGACTAAGGTAGATCTATTACTACTTACTAATCACAATAGTCCCCAAAGTCACCTTTCAGACACCTTGCCTAATAGAAAAATCGAATGCTCTTGTTTAGGTCTTCGTTAGGTTATGGGTTGGTTGATACTTTAGCTACATTCACAACTCAATTCAAAACACAAAATGTAAAGCAAATAAAGGACATAAGAGATTTACGTGGTTCCGTCAGCATGATGTACATCCACAATGGTATGGACTCTCCCTTACCAAGACTATCCACTATACTTGAGAATTCCAGTTATAATGGATGTCTTAATCTTCTGCTCCTTTTACTATTGCAATTACTAAGCAAGTACAATACAAATAGTGTCACTTACTGTGTCTACTCTTCTTCTAGCCTGTCTTGCCTTTATTGAATTGAAAGGCTGCTCCACTGCCGCTTAAAAGTTCACCGTAACACTCTTTAACCTCTCTTAAAGATGTTTAGAAATACGTTGAGTTCTTTGAATGCTTCACCAAATTCTTTCTCTACGTTGTCTTGTACAATTCCTACTTTCACCGTCTCACGGTCTCACCCGTCTCCTTGCCCCACGATCTCACTGTCTCACGGCTTGCCTATCCATTTCTCTCTCTCTTGCTGTCCAGCCAAATTTCTCTCTTATTGTCGGATTTCTCTCTCTTACTGTCTAGCCATTTTAGCTCGGATCTAGTCTTACTCATTCTCGATCTGGTCTCGTCTCACCCGTTCCAGCTTTGATTTGGTCTCCCTGGTTCCCGATCTGGTCTCATCTTACCCATTCTCTCTCTTACCGTGTCGTTTCCTCGACGACCATTGGTGTGCCAGTGGTCTGTCGTCACGCACGAGTTTCTCTCTCTTTTTTGGCGACGATCCCTATTCAACAGTTCTCTCTCTTCTGTGACATTCTGCCATCGATCCTTTTTTCTGATTTTTGGTCGTCATCTCCTCTTATCTGATTTTTGGTCGTTGTCTCTCTTTTCTAATTTTTGGTCGTCATCTCTATTTCTCTCTCTCTCGATGGGCTCCTGTTCTTCGTTCAATCCAGTTTTCGATCGTCTCCTTTTTCTCTCTCTTAATGGTTATACTATTCACGACGGTTACTGTTTACTCTGGCAACTCTTTTCTTTTACCGTGTATTCAATAGTATTGGCCTTACCTTAGTTTTATCTTCCAAGGTCTTTATATACTCTCTTCCATGAAGCCCTAATAGGACTTATGTGGCGGATTTACGTTCTTGCCCCTCCAGGGCTTATGCAGTAGATTTACATTCTTGCCCTTCCATGTAGCTTTACTTTCTTGCATATTTAAACCTAGTTGACAACAATTACAACCCATACAAGGCTGTGGGAACAACAATCTCCCCCTTTGTAATTATTGGCAACACTCATAACAAAAACTATTATACATCAATTTCAACTCCCCATAAATATACACTCCCCCTTTCTTAATAGCTCCCACTGCATTATTGCTTCTTTCCCCCTTTGCCAACCAATTACAAATCTGAAAAACTCACAAAGTAGATATGGAGGATTCACCTGAACTTCAAGCATAAGGAGGTATTTGCACAGATAGACTCAATCTATGCTTTTCAAACAACTTTATGGACAGAGGTTTAGTTAGATCTTGTGTAGCCTCTTCAATAGATTTAGGTTCAACTTGTGAGAGTAAAGCAGTAGCTCCCACAATTCTTCTTCTTGTTATAACTCTTATTGATAGGTCACCTATGATATGATTTTCTTGATGAGCATTAGTCCACGTTTTCTTTGGCTTTCTTTCTTGCATAATCTTAGTTGCAAGAGGATCTCTTTCTTTAGCTTCAAACTCACTCTTCTTCGAGTCTGAACTTACTTCTTGTTCCTTTTCTTCATGTTGGTCTAATTCTTCATCTACATTGAAGTCATCTTCTCCATTCTGCATTGTTTTCTAGTTCTCATATATTCTTACATCACTGAAAGTGATCACTTTTCCCAACTTATGTAGGAAAACTCTGTAACCCTTTGTCTTTTCTAAGTATCCCACAAAGATGCCTTCATCAGACCTAGCGTTGAATTTTCCCAAGTTTTGCTCCTTGCTCTTCACAAAACATGGACTGCCAAAGACTTTGAGATATCTTGCTATTGTCTTCTTCCCACTCCATAGCTCATATGGAGTCTTATCAGTATTGGGCCTTAGTAAAACTCTGTTCAGTAGATGTACGGCTATAAATGTTGCTTCTATCCAAAATATTGTGTGAAGCTTAGATTCCAGCAGTAGAGTTCTTGCCATTTCAACCACAACTCTATTCTTCCTCTCTACCACCCCATTCTGTTGAGGTGTTCTTGTCACTGCCATCTAATGATGAATACCATGGTTCTCAAGATAATCTTCAAAAGCTTCATTTGTAAATTCAATGCCTTGATCTGACCTCAATACTTTGATCATCCTTCCACTCTCATTTTCAGCCAATCTTTTGTATCTCTTGAAGCAATTCAAAACTTCTGACTTGTTTTTGAGGTGCATGAGGTAGGTCCTTCTCGAATAATCATCAACAAACAAAATGAAGTACCTCTCACCTTTCAACCCTTTTGTCCTCATCAGTCCACACAAATTAGTATGCACAATGTCAAACACTACTTCAAAACTGAACTCTTTGTTCTTATACTGCTTTCTAGCATGTTTTCCTTTAGAGCATGTTGAGCAAACATACTCCCTCTCTCTCTTGAGGTTGGGAATGTTTCTGATTACATGAGTAGTGATCAGCTTCCTCATGTTCTTTTATGATAAGTGTCCCAACCTCCTATACCGGAGTTGATTTTTTTCTTCTTTGGTAAGTCAACAGCTATTTGTCTTGTCTTCATCAATCACATACAAAATTTTTAGCTGTTCTCTTCCCGGCTGCAACAGTATTGCCTTCTTTACTCTTTACCTAGCAACCTATTTTTATGAATATTACCTTATGGTCTTCATTGCATAGTTGACTGATATATGCTAGATTATATCTGAGTCCTTCAATGTGCAGAACATCTTTTAGCTTTCTTTTTCCAATATTTACTGACCCCTAACCATTGATATTAAATGAATCATCATTGCCAAACTTGACACTGCCTTCTCTTGATTTGTTTAGCTATGATAATTTACTCTTGTCTCCCATCATGTACGAAGTGCATCCACTATTAAGGATCCACTGCTTATCCTTGCAATCAGCCTTTAGTGCAATTTCAGCTATATTAACCTAACCACATCCCTTTTTGCTATATATTCCTTCTTTTGAACTGGCTGGAAGATAGCTTTCTCCTTTTTCTTAGCTTTGATTGCATCGCTTGTTTTCATTGTGCCATTGAGTGCCTTCTCTTGCTCAGGAAGAAGTGTCATGCATCTCTTGGCATTATGGTCATCTTGCCCACACCTTTCACACTATTCCAAGTCTGCCAATATAGCAAACTTGTTCTTTGAAACTATTGGTTTGGGCTTCCACCAACACTCCTTGTCAATGTGTCCTTACCTTTTACAGTATGTGCAAGAACTCACAACAGGTATTCTCCTCTGAATTTTGTATTGTCTCCCCCTGTATGTAGAATCATATCTTCTCAAGTTGGAGACATATACTAGTCTCCTCCACCAGCAGTTACTCGCCTTATGACCCCAAACTCCACAATAAAGGCAATGACCTTGAAACTGCCTCTTTGTGGGTTTGATCACTACTTGTCTTCTTTTGTTCATTACTTGCTGTGTAGGCAAAGTAGCTGGATCCTTTGCTTGTGTGACTTTCATTTTAATCACCTTCTTCTCCTTCTTCTATTTAGCCGTAGCCCTCTACTAGCTAACTTTCTTTTCTTTCTGAGACGTAGCAGCTATGGGCTACTACTCTTTAACCATATACATCCTTTTCAGCCCTGGCTTTGGTTTGATAAATGTCTTCTTTTCTTCAGATATTTTCTCTTAAGTCATAGCCTTCTCTTTTAACTTCTGTGGCAAAGTCTCATTGTCTTTAGGTAGTACAGCATCAGATTGTTGCACTTTCTCTTTATTCTTCTCACTCTTTTTGAGTTATTGCTGAAGTCTTAATAACTCTATCTCCATTTCTTTAATTGTTGAAGTCCTTAGGCCAAGCTCTACTGTAAGGTCTTCACATATTTTGATCTGTTCTTCAAATCAATATGTTCAACCCTTATTTCATCCTTTTGACTTTTAGCTTCCTCAAACTTTGCTTCAACTTGTTTTATGTGAGCCTCCAACCTTCTTATGGTTCTGCCCTTTTTTATTATCTCCTTTGAAGCTGCTTTCAACTTAGCTTCAAGATCTGGTTCTTCTTCATCAACCTCCTCTTCCTCTTTAGAGGTTGAACTACCATCTTGAGTTGATGCCATAAAGGCATGCTCATCCAATGAGTCTTCATCTTCCTCCTCATCAACTTCTTTTGTCTGACTCATATAACTCTTGAATGAGCCTCTCTTCTTCTTCTGTAGGTTGGTAATCTTCTTGCTAGACTTTTTTTATTTGAATGATGATCTTCTCCATCTTGAATTCTGCTTATCATCACCATCTTCATCTTCATCATCAAGTTTCACTTTGCACTAAGAAGCAAAGTGTCCAGTCTACCCACAATAATAACATCTCAAGGACAACTGTCCTTTGTCCTTCTTAGACCCCTTTTTAAACTTCCTTGTGAAGTATGCCAACACTTCACCTTCACTTTTTTCCTCATCATCATCATCAACCTCACTGGATGATTCTTCCTCTTCTTTTATCTCCATGTGTTTCATAGCTTTGAAAGCTGCCTCCTTTGATACCTTCGTTGTTGCAGAGCTTTCAATTGACTTTATCCTCATTTCATATGCAATGAGATTGCACTGAAGATCATGCAGAGACATAGAATTGAGTTCTTTACTCTCTTCTATGGCTACTACCTTTAAGGCATACCTCTCAGGCAAAATTCTCAAAATTTTCTTCACAATAGATAAGTCCTTCTTGCTCTTCCCATGACTTCTAAGATCGTTTACAACATCAATAACCCTGGTGAAGAACTCTTGAATTGTCTCATTTTTCTGTATTTTGAGAAATTCATATCTCTCCTTGAACACTTGAAGCTTAGCCTCCTTCATTTTGCCATCACCTTCATAGACCTTTTGCAATTTGTCCCACATCTCCTTAGCAGATTTGCAGTCCATCACTTTAGCATACTCAGCATTTGTCAATGCTGAAATGATGACATTTGAGGCCTTTCCATTTATCTTAAACTGCCTTAACTCCTCTGGGGTTAGGTCTTTACCTTTTTTCAGAGCCACAACCCTCCTATATGCATTTCACCATATTCATGCCCATGGTTGCAAATACCACTTGCATTCTTACTCTCCACATATGGTAGTTGGTTCCATTGAAGATTGGAACCTTCTTGCTGTAAGTGGTGCTAGTGTTGGTACCAGTTTCCATTTCTTAGTATGCTGAACAAGTCAAACTTCTAGATCCCTTCAAAGTAGTACACCAAGGCTATTAAGTTTTAAACTAGTGAACCTGTGCTCTGATACCAATTGAAGTTCCCGATTTCTCCCTAGGATCTATTACTTTATGATACTGAGAGGGGGACTGAATCAGTATTACCACAATTCACAATTCGCAGGTAAGTGAGCAACTTCAATTTCTTCTTAAAAGTAAACTCTTTCTTAGACTCGACTAAGGTAGATCTATTGCTACCTACTAATCACAATAGTCCCCAAAGTCACCTTTCAGACACCTTGCCTAATAGACAATTTGGATGTTCTTGTTTAGGTCTTTGTTAGGTTATGGGTTGGCTAATACTTTAGCTGCGTTCATAACTCAATTCAAAACACAGAATGTAAAGCAAATTAAGGACACACAAGATTTACATGGTTTCGTCAACATGATGTACATCCACAGTGGTAGGGACTCTCCCTTATCAAGACTATCCATTATACTTGAGAATTCTAGTTACAATAGATATCTTAATCCTCTGCTCCTTTCACTATTGCAATTACTAAGCAAGTACAATACAAAGAGTGTCACTTACTGTGTCTACCCTTCTTCTAGCTTGTCTTGCCTTTATTGAATTGAAAGGCTGCTCCATTGCCGCTAAAAGTTCATCGCAATGCTCTCTAACCTCTCTTGAAGAAGTCTGGAAAAATGTTGAGTTCTTTGAATGCTTCATCGAATTCTTTCTTTACGTTGTCTCACACAATTCCTGCTTTCACCATTTCACGGTCTCACCCGTCCCCTTACCCCACGATCTCACTATCTTACGGCTTGCCTGTTCGTTTCTCTCTCTCTTGCTGTCCAGTCAGATTTCTCTCTCTTACCGTCAGATTTCTCTCTCTTATCGTCCATCCATTTCAGCTCAGATTTGGTCTTACCCATTCCTGATCTGGTCTTGTCTCACCTGTTCCAGCTTGGATCTGGTCTCCCCAGTTTTTGATTTGGTCTCATCTTACCCGTTTCTCTCTCTTGTCGTGTTGTTTCCTTGCCAATTGTTGTGTGCCGATGCTCTGTCATCACGCATGGGTTTCTCTCTCTTTTCTGCTGACGGGCCCTTTTCGACAGTGCTCTCTCTTCTGTGACGTTCTGCTGTTGCTCCCTTTCTCTGATTTTTGGCCATCGTCTCCTCTTTTCCAATTTTTGGTCATCGTCTCTCTTTTCTAATTTTTGGTCGTCGTCTCTCTTTCTCTCTCTTGACGGGCTCCTGTTCTTCGTTCAGCCTAGCCATCGACCCTCTCTTCTTTCTCTCTCTCGATGGTACACTGTTCACGACGGCTACTGTTCACTTGACGTCTACTGTTCACTCCGGCTACTCTTTTCTTTTGTAGGTGGTGTTCTTTTGTGTAGGGTTTGGTATTTTACCGTGTTTTCAATTGTGTTGGCCTTTCTCTTGTGTTTGATGGTTTCTCTCTCTAGGTTTTGCCGTGTATTCAATTGTGTTGGCCTTACCTTAGTTTTATCTTCCAAGGTCTTTATATATCTCTTCCATGAAACCCTAATAGGGCTGGGCACCTAGTGTTATTAAATCCTATTTAAGATTGTTTTTGATATACTTTATGCCATTGTTTAGAATGCTGAAGAGTGTGGAGGAGAGGATTAAGAAGATTCAAAGATCCTTTTTATAGGGAGTAGAAGATGATAAGAAACTGATACACAAGGTTGTATGGGGTTTGTTATGCCGATAAAAACATAGAGGTGGGCTTAATGTCAACAACCTAAGAGACACCAACACAAGCCTTTTATCTAAGTGGTTATGGAAGGTTGAGAACATAGACAATGCAAAATGGGTCAAAGCACTTGAAGTAAGACATGGAGAATGTTAAGTATGGCCATAGGAGTGGTCAGCAAGGTGTTTGCAAATGTCCCCAATATGAAAATGCATTTATTTACTGTGGCACAAGGAGAATAGGAACATAAAAGTGGCTAAATCTAACTATAGTTATTTGATATGGGATAATGAAAAGGTAGACTTTTGGAACCAATGATAGCTAGGTAATACACCACTAGCAAAGAAATTTCTGAGACTTTTCACATTATTTTAAAGAGGGCTTGATAAATATTTTTGGTAAGTGGGAGCAAAATTGATGGGTATAGAAATTCAAGTGGTAGTAAAGTTTTTTTAATTAAGAGATTGATCTATATGTTAAGTTCATGAAACTTTTTATAGCCTATCAACCAATAAGAGGGGAAAGGATAGGTTTATTTAGCAAAGGGAGTAAGATGGACAGTATTTTGTGAAATATTTTTGTGATCTCCAAAACAATCTTCATCTACCATATGAGGAAGGGGCAGCTAGAATATGGTAAGGTTTGGCTCCACAAAACATGGAAATTTTTAAGGGTAGTTGATACTAGATCAGCTTCTAGTCAAAAAGAGATTACAATGGGTTAGAAGCTTTGATAGTAATTGTAGTTGCCCACTTTGCTTTTTGGAGCATAAATTAATTGCTCACCTATTTCTCCATTTTCATCTAGTCTAGGTAATTTGGTGTAGGTGTCTAAAATAATGGGGAATCTTATGGGTAGCCTTGAGCTTAATCAAAGATACATGAGAATCATAGCTTGGATTGAGTTAAGGTTGCAAATCAGGAGAGATATGACTAATGAGGTTCTTCTTAATTGTGTGGTCTATTTGGTTAGGGAGAAATGAACATTTATTTGTGAGTAATCCATTCTCAATTAATAAAATCTATGACTGGATCTACATTAGGATGTGGTGGTAGTTAAAGGAAAATGACTAAATAAGAAAGAAAAAGTACAATCATAGGACTTAGTTTAGTCACTACTACCAAAGGGTACATATAAATTTAACACTAATTCTATAATGACAAATATGAGTGGAGTGGTAAGCATTAAGGGAGTGCTGTGAGGTGACAAAGAAAAGGTGATATGTATGTTTTCAAAGGTGATTGAGGCTACTAATATCAATGAAGCAGATTTTTTCGCGATTAGAGAGGTAGTTGTTTTATGGAGTCAATAGAATATGGTGGAAGAGGCTTCACTGATTATAGAGAGTAACTCTCGCATTATGGTTGCATGGATTAACAACAAGGAAAAATTACCTTAGAAGTTTTCATCAATGTTCTACAACATTAACAATCAAATTAAGAACCAAGTTTATTTTGTCTTCTAACCTTATAAATGCAACCAATTTGCAGACATTTTGGCTTAATAGGGTAAAACCTATCATATGAATTTGTTGGCATGGATCTAAAGATTACTAGGCATATCAAGTGAACTAGACCATTAAGTCCTCCTTTTTTTATGAAGATGGTCATATGTTGGAGTTATTTTTGTATATTTTTTGTTAGTATAAGAGATTTTTCACTACCTTACGTAACTATATAGACTTCTTTTATATGATAACTTGTCATTCAAAAAAAAAAAGCTACTAATCTTTATATGACAACTAGTCCAAAGGTGTATATATATGGGTTAGGCTAATGACTTTATTAGTTATTGATCCTTATACAATATTTTTTCATTAAGATAAGTAGCTATAATTGGTTTAAACTAAAACTAGTTAATTTTAAAAGATATGATAAGTGAGCAGTTATTTTTTTATATATAACCTTAAAAATTAAATAATTAATATTTATCTTTAATCATATAAGCCATTTTAGAGATAATTTTAACATTCACCCATTAGGCTTACATGATTCCAAAATAGTGATATAATTATTTATGATCATGACTTAAACTACCAATAATTAATAGTCAAAACTATAGTTTGTCTATAAATTAATTATAACAATTATGCAATACTTTAGGAAAAATTTTATTCTGTGTATTATAATGTTAGTAAATTTCTAATGAAAAACTTTATTAGGGCAAGACTTTATTGTATGACAAAACTTTAAACCTCAATCCATTCATCAAATAAACTTAATATATATATACATGAAATAAGTTCTTATTTACAAATGACCAAACCTTTCTAAAATACCAAAATATCAAAAAAAATATAGTATGAAATGAAACTTTAATTGAGCTAATAAGCTCATATAGTCAATATGATCTTTGTATAAATTAGCTAGCAATCCTTTAGTTATAGGATCAGCAATTATAAGTTGAGTATTGAAATGCTCAATTATAATTGCATGCTCTTTAACATAATTTCTGTCAATAAAAAATTTTAGTGGTATAGAAATAAAACTCACAATTTATAATTTTGTGATAAAATTCTTTAAATATAAAGCCTATGATGCAATCTTATGGCATGTATTGAATTACACTTTTATAGAGGAAGAAGCAATAATTATTTAATTGATATTTCTCTAAGATAATTACCCTCAATAAACATAAAAATATATCAAGTTATCTACACAATCATCCAAATCAACATCTAAATATCTAATTATCTCTATGTAATTCTTGTGTTTGTATGTAAGCTTATAGTTTTCGAAGTTTTGTAGATACCTTATAACATTTTTAGTATTTTTTTTAATTTTTTTTACCTTGAATTACTTTAATATCTCTATAAAATTCTTGTTACAAATGTAATGTTATGTTTAGTGTAGATTTGAGTATACATAAAGCTAACAATTATTGATGTATATAATATGCTTTTCATCTATTCTCACTTTAAATCATTCTAAAGATATTTTTTAAGAAAGAATTTGTCCCTTTTAACTATAAGTGTTATAATGAAAAATAATTTTTTATCTTAAATCTCTCTAAAATCTCTTCAATATAAGCTTTCTAAGATAGTTCTAATGTCTGGTAGAATCTATCTTTGTGAATATTTATGCCAATGATATAAGAAATTCCACCAATATTTTTCATTTTAAAGTTTTGAAAGAGAAATTTTTTAATCATATGTAATAACTCCAAATTATTGTATGTAAATAGAATATCATCTACATTTGAAACCAAAATAATATAATTTCTTTCACGAGCCTTAAGTTATATACAATGATCCGTAATATTCTTTGTAAATCTATATGAAATTATAATATTGTGAAATTTTATATATCACCATCAGAAAGATTACTTAAACTATTTATGGATTTCTTAAATTTGCATACTAGGTGACTTCTTTATTACCAATGAAACTTTACTCATGTAACCTTTAGAACTATCAAGGTTTGTTCTTAAAATTTTTTTTTCATTAGAGTGTTATCAATGCTTTATTAAATTTCACAAATTGTTTTGCAATTATTTTTTTTGAAATCCTTAGTCTTTTATTTATTAGGATCAAAATCTTTATTGCTTAAAATTGATGTGAGACTTAATAAATATCAAGTCTAAACAATTAGATTGCTCTCACTTATCATAAACAACTCTTTAATTGTAGTACTTGATTCCCTAGAAACAAATGATTTATTTACATAGAAGCCCAAACCCACATCCATACACTTTAAAATCAAAAATATCTTTTCTTTTAGTCTATAAAATTGTCACTAAACAATATTCAAATATGAGTAAAATTATTATAATAAGTAGTAGAAACAACTTTATTAAACTAAAAAAAACATGCTTATATTAATGTCATTAAATAATAAATCATCATAAAATATAATTTTAAGCCTTATTATGAATAGAAGTCATAACATATCTTGAATTGAACAAAATATTAAAATAGAAAATTTTCATATAATGGGTATAAAAAAATCTAATTTAATTGTCTAATTCAAAATTTATTCTAATTAATTCAACAAAATAAATACCTCTTTATAGGGTAAAGTAATTTGTTTTAAAAAATTAATTGAAACTTTAATATTTTATTTATTATCCAATGATTATATTTTTATGTGATTCTTTGCCGATCATTATTATTAGAATAATTTAAAATATTGTGACTACTCTTACATTTAATAATATTTTTTATAATAACATTTATAAGACCAAAACATGATAAACGCATATTAAATTCCAAAGTGGACAATTATGTCATCAACCATATACGATTCCATTTTTTTTTATCTCGTCTTTATGACATTTACACAAATGTATCCACTTCCTAGCTGGGATCACGTATTAATAATTCAGTTCTTAGCCATGATCAATTCCAGGTTTGGCAAAATCATGTTTTCCACCTTATAATTAATATCACCAATCAATTGTAAATACCATTAATTATATTACATGTAATTATATCCCCATGGATGATTAATTGTGTAACATTTAAATAACATATTAACATGATACAAAGATATATATTATCATAATTCCTCATGACTTCAATATATATGATCCTACAAATACATACAAGAATGCCACTGTTTTCTTAATCATCGATTATCCGATTTTCAAACATGTACACATGCATGTTTGAAGGTTTGGTAAAAAAATAACCTTCACTTAAAGAACATCTAATCCTAACTTTCTATAGCCAAAAATGTGACAAACAACAACCTTTTAAAGGTTGGGTAAGTGAAAAGGTAACCTCCGAAGCATGCCGTGAAAGTCTTGGTGATTAGCATAAGATTATCAATCATGGCATATTAAAAATACACAAAAGACCCGAACTTCTTTAAGGGCCGTTCATCACAATGAGTTGTAATCAATACAACTAAAGTGTAGGTTTGGATATCAAATAAAAGAATTTATTTAGCACAAACTTGCAAAAGAATTGGGTAAAAAAACCCATTTAATCATATTGATCGACAATTATTTATGATATTAACTTATAGCCTAATACTTGTATGTTAATGGTAAATGGACTTCTATTTTATAGACTAAATAGTTACTGATCTTTATTCAACTTCCTCTCAACAAAGTAAATTGCTGTAATTAATTTGAATTCAAATTAATTAACTTTGAGTGATATTGATAAATGAGTAATTACTTTTGTATCTATTACTTTGAAAAATTAAATGACTTGTATTTATTTTTAATCACATATGTTACTTTAAGGGTAATTTTAACACTAAATTTTACATGCAGGGATTAGATGATTTATAAGGTATCTACCTAATGTGTCACAATTCTGTCACACAAAAAATGGCATTGACAACAAATGTAGGAACTCTATAATCTGTTATTAAATTCCAATGCCTTCCACTTAATTTCAAATGCCAAAGACATAGAAGTGGACTGAGGGATAATGGGACAAAAAGCAGATCCAGTTTACAGGCCTTTGTGTTATGAGTACGAGGATTTTGTTTCTTCCTCCCGTTCACAATGGAACTCCTGCTTTTGTACGATTTATGATTTTATATGGCACTAAGAACAATCAGGCGTTGTTTTTGACTTTCTTTGTTATCAATCCTTTGTATGATTTATGATTTTATAACGTAGTCAGCTTAGTAGAATTTTTCGCATCATATTTTCTTTTGGTCCATCTCGGGAGTTGTCGGGCTAGAAAACTTTAAAATTTTGAATATTGAATAACTAATTATATGGGAATATTTTCACTTCATCAATGTGATCACAGGGACAATTTTCCACAAATTCCTTTTAAAAAAACTTTCCCAGTTCCTACGGCAAAAGCTATGACTAAAAGTATATAAAAGATATTCCTTCAATTTGTTTTTTTTTTCTTTTGTTGTCTATTGCCTGTCGTCAGCTTTGCATAGTTGGAGCTTAAAAACCAGACGGTAATTTCTTTTTGACAGGAGCAAACATGCTCCTGTAATGGCAGAAATTGACAGAACAGTTAGGCCGGGAGGTAAATTGATTGTCCGAGATGAATCAAGTGCAATAGGAGAAGTGGAGAACTTGTTGAAATCCTTGAGCTGGGAAGTTCATCTAACCTTCTCCAAAGATCATGAAGGTCTGCTTAGCGCTCAGAAAGCTGACTGGCGGCCACAAGTATTTGCCGCTTCACTTTGATCGTGTAATTTGGCTCCTCTTTCCTACACAGCCATATGAGCCCACGAGAGCATTCCCTGCAACACTGTGCTCCCTCAGGAATGTAATGTCCAATGTTGAATGGTAGCAAGATTTTCCTTTCTTTTTTTTTTTTTTCAATTTTCATCATGTAAAACTGTCACTAATATAATCGAGGAATAGAATTACAATTGGCGAGTTCATTGAATTTGATCACATTTTAGATCTTTTCAAGTAAGAAAAAAATTACAGCTTGCTACCTTTTGACACCCATCGTTGAAAAATAAATTGCGCAAGATATTGTTCGTTACCATATGAAACAAGTTCCGCTTTCTCTTTTTTTTTTTTTTTACTTACTCAAAATTCCCATGAAGAAGACGAGAGAGGAGAAGAATTCGGTATTCTGCCTTCTTAAAAAACAAAAAAGTTTAATTGAATCTCTCTGTTTCTTGAGAAACAGAGGCAATCACAAGAAACCAAAAAAAAAAAGTTACACATCAAGAAGGTCTAGAATTGGAGGTATTGGAATCGGCTAGATAAAGCTTATTATAAGCCTCGAGCTCCTCATAATACACATCCCACACGCACCTCCCGCACCCGCTTCCCCAGCCATCATCCCCAGGCTCCGGCATCTCTGGTGGCGGAGGCGGTCGCCGCTGTTTCTTCTCCGCTTCCTCTTTTCTCTCTCCTTCTTGTTCGCGTTCCTTCTTCTCCAAATCTTCTGTCTTTGGCCGATCGTTCATTGTCGCCATGTAGTTCCAAGAATTAAGGTTACGTAAAAGGAAAGAGAATCTGGGGTCTTGAAATCGCGCGTTGATGTTGCTTGCTTTGGCCTGCGATACGCTCCGCCGGCTCAGATCTCCGATGACCGAGACAAGACGGGCAGGAGAAGCACTTTCTGGGTTCGCTCGACGGTGAAGACAGGCTGACGGAGACGCGCAAGGTGAGACGCTAACTCTGCAGAGAAGAAGGCGATGATTGCGATGATGATATGGACGACGATAATGTCGGGCAGCCGCTTCTCAAAAGCTATGGAATCCTAAAATTAAAATTATTTTACACCAAAAAATTACTGAATATGGAATCCTAAGTATTCCCAAAAGCTTTATTGAAGTTAGGAATAATACTTTGGGATATCCCGTATTACCTATTTGATGAATGTTAATTTTAACTTTTCATTTTAGGATTTACTAGTTAAACATTATTTTTTTTGATAGGCTCATTATACATAATTAATAAATAAAAACACTAAAATCAAGAAAAAGACTCAACAAATTAGTGTATATATATATATATATATATATATTGATATGTGGTATTGTTGATTGATTATATATAATGAGATAACTAAAATTTTGTTTGTAAAGTTTGTTACTATATGTTTTGGGTTATATATTTGTTTATTAATAATATATAATGACATAATGTTTCAAGACATCTTCCGTTCACCTCTTTTTTTTTTTTTCCTTGTCTGTCTCCATCCACTTGTTCCACTTTTCGTTCACCATTAAAATACTTAGAAAGGTAAGAAGAAGAAGAAGAAGAAGAAGAAGAAGAAAGGCATATTGATTTGGATTAGGCATTTTTGGTTTCTTAATCTGTTTAATACCACACGAGTGAATTGGGAATTGGTATGCAATCTGTGTACTTATCGTGTGGTAAAAGGTAATTTTAGGTTGGTAGATTTGGGGGAGTGGGGGTGGGGGTGGTTTTAGTTGTCAAGGAAGGAAGGAAAATCAAAGTGTGGGTGTCTGGCCGTTCTGATTCTTATTATTATTATTATTATTATTATTATTATTATTATTATTATTATTATTATTATTGGGTTAAAGAACGGAAGACGATCTGTCTTGCAAGCATGCATATATAACTAGTTATATTATTTTAGGTATTAAGTAACTTAGAAAAGATAATTTATTTTACTCTTTTAAAAGAGAGTCGAATTAAATTTTTCTTTAATATTTATTAAGTAGTAACATCTTCTTTAAAAAAATCACATACAACATAGTAATCATCATATGATTTGAAGTGACTTAATAATATCATCTATTACTTTAATAATAATGGTACTAATAATATGTCAAATTTGAATTTTATAATGTATTAAATTATTTTTTCTTGAAAAAAAGTTTATTTAAATCCTAATCAAATTTGTAACTAAATAAGTATTTACTATCAAACTTTCATTTATCATGACATAAATATTTTATACCAAAAAATAAAAATAAATAAGAGCCACATAAACTTTACTTTTATATTTAAAAAAATTTATTGTTTCTTGTTTTTTTTAATAAAAAAATTTTACCTTTTACTCATAAAAACAAAATATTTCAAATATTTTATTGACATCTTTATGTGAATCGTTATTGTTGTTTGTTGTTATTATTACTCACTTAAATTATTTATTCAAATTACTAAACATTTTGTTACTCTCGGTTAGGTAGGGGGAGAGCGGAGAACCCGACTACCAAGTCAGGACCAAGTCAGGTAGGGGCGATGGCCGGTTTGGATGGACTTGGTTGATTATTCCCACTTGCCACCGCCATGTGTTTCACTTTCACACCTATTTTATATTTTTTTCCTGCTTCAAGTATTTCTTTTTTGTTTTTCTTTGGTACAGCAAGTATTTCTTATTTGTTAATTGTTCTTCGTGGGGTGGCGTGGGGGGAGGTGGGCCACATACTTATTCCGCGAAGCTTCCCGTTTGATTAATTTTTCTCCTCCAAGCGGTTGACTAGTGCATATCTTCATCATTCCTGGTCCCAAAAATTCTCAGTATACATGTTACTGCACCTAACCCTCTTGAGATCGTCTACTATTGTCACTTGAAACACAGCTAAAGTTCCTTGCTTTTCAACTTGCACCCAATAGGGACATGGCAGAAGGAATACTGTTTGGTGTTGCAGAGAGAATTCTTGCAAAATTAGGCTCCTCTGCTCTTCAAGAGATTGGCCTATGGTGTGGTGTCAAAGATGAGATTGGATCGATGCGCCGCACAGTTCTCGGTGTCAAGGCCGTGCTTCTTGATGCAGAAAACCATCAAGCACGAGGTGATGATCCAGTCAAAGATTGGCTCGGTGAGCTGAAAGAAGTCGTGTACGATGCAGAGGACTTGCTGGATGACTTTTCCACAGAAGTTCTGCGGCGAAAGGGGAACAAATTGAGAAATGAGGTACGCCTTTTCTTTTCAAGTTCAAACCGGCTTGTATATGGCCTTAAGATGGGTCACAAAATCAAGGCAACTCGGGAGAGACTAGATGATGTTATGCGTGTCGGAGAGCGGTTTAAATTCCTGGAACTTCCCGTTGGCAAGCCAACGCTGGTGATGGCTGGAAAAAGAGAGACACACGCCTCTCCCCCTAAAGTTGTGGTTGGCAGAGAAGATGATGAGAAAAAGATTAGAGAACTTCTTTTGTCTGAGAACTACCACGAGACTAACGTGACTGTTATTTCGATAGTTGGAATTGGAGGATTGGGAAAGACCACGTTGGCTAAGCGTGCATACGAGGATGACAATGTAAAGAAGCATTTTGATTTAAGGATATGGGTTTGTGTTTATGATGATTTTAGTGTGAGGTTGATAATTGAAAAAATTTTAGAATCTATAACTGGAAGTAAAAGTGAGATGGGGATGGAGATGGAGACATTAAAAAAAAAATTGTATGAAAAAATTAATGAAAAAAAATATTTTCTAGTATTAGATGATATTTGGAATGAAAATATTTAATTATGGTGTTCATTAATAGATTTGTTAGGTGGTGGTTTAAGAGGAAGCAAAATATTAATAACCACACGTTCTGAAAAGGTTGTAACCATTACAAGTCAAGTAATACATAAATTGAATGGCTTATCTGATGAGAAATCTTGGTCCCTATTTGCTCAAATGGCATTTGATCAAGGGTATGTACCACCAACACCAAAGCATGAAGCAATTGGTAAGGAAATTGTTGCAAAGTGCAAGGGAGTTCCCTTGGCTATAAGGGTGATTGGAATTCTCATGCGTTCCAAAACAATATTTGAATGGGAAAGATTCAAAAGTAAGGAGTTGATGATGATGGATAAAGAAGAAACTAGTATCATGACAACTCTTAAGTTGAGTTATGATCATCTTCCTTCACATTTGAAACACTGTTTTACTTATTGTAGGTTATTTCCAAAAGACCAAGAAATTTATGTGGATACATTGATTGATCTTTGGATTGCGCAAGGATTTATCAGGTCATTAGACGGAAGTCAATGTCTTGAAGACATTGGTCGAGAGTATTTCATAGATCTCCTATGGAAGTCTTTCTTCCAAGATGTGTTTGAAGATGAGTTTGGGATAATAAGGAGTTGCAAAATGCATGACTTAATGCATGATCTTGCTTCCTCAATAGCTGGAGATGAAAGTATTTATATGTCAATCTCAAATCCGAGAGAAGAAGTTGATAAAACTCGGCATATCTCACTTGACATAAACCGTGTCAATTGGCAAGTTCCAGGATCTGTGCTTGAAGCAAAAGGTCTGCGGACATTTTTGGCACCAGACGGACATTATGGCAATAAAATAGGCGAAGGGCAATGCCATGCAATTTTTTGTAATTTGCGGCGTTTACGGCAGTTGGATCTACCAGCATCGGGTACTGAGACAGTGCCCAATTCCATCCGTAAATTGAAGCAGTTGAGATATCTTGATTTGTCTCGGAATGGGAAGATCAAATTGCTGCCACGTTCAATTACTAGATTACAATACTTGCAAGTGCTCAAACTAGAAGGATGTGGACGGCTTAGACAACTACCCAAGGATATCAAAAAGTTGGTCAATCTCAAGAAACTCGACATCGATGGTTGCAAAGATTTGATTCATATGCCACGTGGGATTGGACAGTTGACTTCGCTGGAAAGATTAACGAGATTCATACTGCCTACAAGTGAAAACTCGAAACGGAAGAGTGGAGGACTGGGTGAATTACATGACTTGAACAAGTTGGGAGGAAAGCTCAGTATTGAGAATTTGCCGCATCATGGGAATGGAAAAGGCAATCAGAAGAGTACTACTGCTACTCCCACTACCACTGGTGTAGCCGAAACTTGTGCAGTGGCCAATTTGAGTGAGAAGCCGCGTCTCCAAGAGTTGGAATTACATTGGGTGCCATTGTATGGTCACCATCATACTGATTTTAATGAAGATGACATGTCATTGGGAAATCTGCGGCCACACCCAAATTTGAAACGCTTACTAGTGGAGAATTACGGAGGAATAAATTTTGCCAACTGGCTTTCTTCCCTCACGAATCTGGTTAGGCTTTGGTTGTCTCGCTGCCCGAAATGCCGAAGTCTGCCGGCATTGGATCAACTCCCTTCGCTAAAAGAACTAGGAATCTGGAGATTAACTGATCTGAAATACATAGATATGAGTATTTATTCTGCGGTTGGAGGAGGAGGAGGACCAGATATTTGTAGCAGCAGCAGCAACAACAATAGCATGGTCTCCTTCTTCCCTTCCCTTAAGTCACTGAAACTCATCGACTGTCCCAATCTGAAGGGATGGCGACCATCGTCACCGTCATCTTTGCTTCCCCAATTTCAGCGTCTTTCTAATCTGTCTATTGATAGTTGCCCAAACCTGACTTCAATGCTACCGTCATCCCCATCCTTGGAATGGCTGAGCATATCTTCAAGCAGCTTCAATTCATTGGAGCAAATGCTCAAGGGGACGATTTCTCCAGCACATGAACCGTCGTCTTCTTCTCGTCAATCTAATCTCTCTTCGTCTTTGAAACGTCTGGAGATTTCTACAATGGAGCAACTGCCAGAAGATTTTCTGCCGGTGGAGTTGCTGCAAACCCTCACTTCTCTGGAGGATTTAAAGATTTGGAGTTGCCCGACATTTTCTTGTCTACCTCATGCGAAAATGCTATTTCTCACGTCCCTCAAGAGTCTCTCGATTGAGCGTTGCAAAAATCTAGACCTGTCCAATTATGATGATGACAGCAACAGCAACAGCAACAAGGACGATGCTATTCTATCTCAAGGGCAAGGCCTCATCTCTCTTTGCATTTCTGGTATCCCAAAGTTGGTGCATCTGCCAAGGAGGCTTCTGCTGCATTCAATTGACCTGCAGAGGCTCATAATACGGGGTTGCCCTAATTTGGCGTCCTTGCCGGAGTGGATGCCAAACCTCACCTCATTAAAATTTTTAGAGATTGAAGATTGTTCCCAACTGTCAGAGAGATGCAAAAACAACATGGGCGAGGATTGGCCCAAGATTGCCCACATCCCTTTCATTTGGGTCGATTGGAGATTCGTCCAGCAGGATGGCCGCTATGAACTTTGATTTGATCAGAAGAATCCCTCAACCTTTCCTTTCCAATTTCGGCAGGTTCCTCCTACTACTGCTCTCTTCTTTTTATCTCCATCTCCATCCATTTTGTTTCTATTAAAAAGAAAGCCCGTGGTGCTGATTTTCTCCTACAAATTAACAGATTTCTTCTTTTCTTTTTTTTTTTTTTCAAAAAATCATTGTAAGCATCTTCATTTGACATTTCATCATTCCTTACCAAATTGTATCATCAAAATTAGCATCATCATCATCTTGCAAAACACTCATATGTATTTTATCCCACTGGAGCTTCTCATGTATTTGAGGGTGTGTTGGGTTTGTGAGATTCACAGCTTGGGATATTTCGATTTTTCATTTCCGTAATATGAAATAAATCATTTTATGTATAAATCAATGCTGAGGTAATTTTTTGA
The DNA here is from genome assembly GCA_037897445.1 of Ceriops zippeliana. NCBI lineage: Eukaryota > Viridiplantae > Streptophyta > Magnoliopsida > Malpighiales > Rhizophoraceae > Ceriops > Ceriops zippeliana. The sequence continues at coordinate 356,591 of JBAPLH010000759.1, forward strand.
TCTTTCATGCAATGAAAAGAAATTACTCCCAAAATGGTGAGTCCTCTGTTTTCCACCAGAAGCCAGAAAAGAGTAACTAATGTCTAAGGACCAGCCTAACATTGCTCCCATCCCTAATATCCAAATCAGAGAGCCATAATTTCAGTTTGGTGGGATTTACCATATTTACAGCCACCCTTTGCACTTTGAGTAGGTTTATAGTTGTCTTTTTCTATCTACAATATCTTTTTGTAGTGAAGCCTATGCTTGTTCCTTGGCGAATATTGATGAACTTTTAATTTCGGTTTTCATGAATATTTTGCAAGTCTTTTGGCAAATTTGGCTATCAAATTACTGCAGGCACTATTTCTACTCTACTGGATTTGTTGTAGGCATAGGGGTTAAAGGCATGAATGTTGTTGCTGTCATATTTTGGAAAGTAGTGAAAGTGGAATAACAACTGTAGCCATGATCGGTTGTGGCGTTTCTGAGCAAGGGTGGAGGTATGGTCCTTGGACTCTTGAAGAGGATAAGTTGCCTAGTGAACATGTGAAGTTGTTGTGAGAAGGTAGGTGGAGTTTTGTGCCAGGTGCACTGGTAAGACATTTATTATCGGCATATAACATCTAAAAAGAATGATTTTGCAATTTTGTTTTTCTCTTGATTTTGATTTAAGAACTTGTGTTACTGCTATGTTGCTACCAGGCTTAAACAGAAGTGGCAAGAGCTACAGGTTGAGCTGGGTAAATTGCCTTAAGCTTGTGATGCCTGGCCTTAAAAGAGGTCTAATTACAACTCTTTTGAGTAGTGAATTATTATTGAGCTGCTCGCTTTCTGGGGTTAATAAGTAATGCATCTCTCTTAAATTGCACCTTTAACATTTAGCTATAGTTAGTTACCGTATTGTTACAGTTACTATTCATAATTTCCCTAAAGTGCTAGTGAAGAGATACTTTTTGTTTAGAGAGACTAGCTGCTGTGGCAAAACTATAGATATTTTCTATGATTTTTATGCAGATAGACAACTATTGCCAGATGCTTGACTGGCAAAAAGGATAATGAGATAAAGAATTACTGGAGACCCCATTTCAAGATCAAAGAGAGATACTCTTAAATATGAGAGAAGTAAAAGGATCGAGTTTTAAATCTAAAATGGTAGAATCAGGATCAATAACAGCAAGAGAGTGAAAAAGCAGAAGGTGACATGAAAAGTTTCAATAGGCATATGATGTATCAAGACAAGAAGAAAAGCTTTTTATGTATCACACCTTGGAGTATCAATGCTTAGCTGTGATGTATCTGGAAGTTACACCTTGGGCAGATTCTTGACAGTGGATGGGCTGTGGGGTGGCCTGTGGAATAATTACTACACCAAGATGGCCATATTTGCTTTGGAGGGATCCCAAATATGGGTACAATGAAAGGTATAAGTGCCATAACGTTATTTGTACCAGCTCCTTGTAAATTATAAAAAATTTTCTCAAAATTTTTCCTTGTTCTATATCATTAATTTGACTTTATATCTGAAATTTCTTATTGAAACTATTTACTTTATCATTATCACTATCTTGACCTTTCTTCTTTCAAGCATATTGTGTTAGAAGATCTTTCTCTAGCAATCTCGTCTTTTACTACGATTAATTTATTATTTGACATAAATAATACAAAATTTTTAATAAAATACTAAAAATTACATTATTTGAAATAAATAATTCAAAGCATTTTGTAATAAAGAAAAAATGTGAAAAAAAAAGATGTTTAGTGTTGTCCAACATTTAAATTTTATACTTGGTATCCTAATAGATAATTTATCAAAAAATATTATTTTCTTATTATTCTAACTATAATAATTTGTTTTATTTTTACTTTTTTAAAAGAAATTAATTTTAATTGAAAGGTACAAGGATTGTATTGCTTAGAAAATGCTGAAAATTTTTTAATTTATTTAACTCAAATTATTGCAAATTTTACATAAAGAAGGTTAAAAGAAAACAAACCAATTATTTTATACTAACTTTTTTTTTTTAAAAAAGAAGTCTAATGCACGCATCGAATAAATGTCCATAATGCCAATGGTAGGCACCTGATAACTATTCGTGATAGCCAGTGGAAGGCATTGAATTATTGTAAACTAAATTAGAATTCAAATACTGAAAGTGAAATTATATATACATGTGATTAAGATAGGTCGGTACAACGGACAAAGTGGTAGCAGCCATTGATTTGTTTTCACAAAGCTTACTTCAACTCAAATCTCATGGTCATACATACATACATATACATACACACGCATCACATGTATGGGGTAGACATATACGTCGCATCGTTACGTAACTTCCTATACCAATCATTGTTTCACGCAAAGTAGTGTCGGACGTATTCATGCCTAGCCACTTAATTTTGCAAACTCAGTTTTCTATTGAAATCCAAAATCCAAATTAGGAATGAATTATTGAACTATTGCACATATGCTACATTAACCAAATGAACTGCACATGCGCTTATGTTTTTTCTCTTAGAAATAGAGCAAACGATCATTAACTTCATTTCATCCCTCTCCTTCAGAACATACACTCTTGTATGCCCCAAAACCAAAAATACGATTTCTTAAAAGACCCAATGCCCCGCCTCTTTGTATTGCTACGTAATAATTATATGTCTACATATTGCACAAATTTGGAATTTCTGATAATTAGTGTAATATGGTGAGGTGAATTTTGGCACCAAGATGTTCACAGTACTACTATCCCCGTATAGAATTCTTGGTGAAAAGTTCTTTTCTCCAGGCAAGCCTGTTCCAAAAACAAAAATACCTTAGGATTGTAATTAAGATTACTTAGTGTTATTTTGTATATAGTATCTTTTTTTATAATTACATATTTCGGACATATGTATTGAATTTATATATTAATATTTTATTTTAATTAATTTATTAAAGTAGATACTTTCCCACAAGACCAAATAATTGATTTAAAAAAATTAATCACAATTTTTTATGTATTATTTATAGTTCAATTACTATATTTTTATGTATTTTTTTCAGTAAACTACTAATATCATAATAATATTCTTTGACAACATTATCTAAACCAAATATATAATAAGTATTATATACATGACATAATAGAAAAAAAAATTAGGTAAAATTTTAATTGTAATAATTTTAAAATTAATCAAAAGTAACAAGCTACAAATTAAGGCCATAATACCTTAAATTTAAGTCATGTGTTTGTCATCTAGATAAATCAAAATTGTTAATATATATATATATATTTAATTTGGTTTGGTTTCTTCATTGAAACCCTTAAATATATACTCTAATTTCTAATAATCTAAAGGACCAATTGTCTAAATCTGTTTTTAACCAAATATTTGTTGTCCCATTTGTTTAATAATGATTCTGATTTGTTCCTAGCCAACAAAGTAACAATCAATTAGATATATATATATATATATAGTTCTTTTGTACCGAAAAGTCCCATACTAAGTCATCACACATGCAAACAATTGATGTCAAAAAAATAATATATAAATGGTAAAGACATATTATTTCATTTTGATTGCATGCATATTTTCATGCTGGACAAATTAATAGGAACAAAAAGATGACACTAAAACACAATGATCATATTTTAGTTGTAATTGATATTATAAGGCTAAATAAATTGAGCTATAACCATGAAGTTCCCAACTTCTCCCTAGGATTTACTAGTTTGTGATATTAAGAGGGGGGTGAATTAGTATCATTACAATTCACAATTTGTAGGAAAGTGAACAACTTCAACCTCTTCTTAAAAGCGAACTCTTTCTCAAATTCGACTAACGTGGATCTATTGCTACCTACTAATCACAATAGTCCTCAAAGTCACCTTTCAAACAACTTGCCTAATAGACAATTCAGATGTTCTTGTTTAGGTCTTCGTTAGGTTATGGGTTGGCTAATACTTTAACTGTGTTCACAACTCAATTCAAAACACAGAATGTAAAGCAAATTAAGGACACATGAGATTTACGTGGTTTCGTCAACGTGACGTACATCTACGGTGGTAGGGACTCTCCCTTATTGAGACTATCCACTATACTTGATAATTTTAGTTACAATTGATGTCTTAATCCCATGCTCCTTTCACTATTGCAATTACTAAGTAAGTACAATACAAAGAGTGTCACTTACTTTGTCTACCCTTCTTCTATCTTGTCTTGCCTCTGTTGAATTGAAAGGCTACACCACTACCACTTAGAAGTTCATCGCAACGTTCTCTAAACTCTCTTGAAGAAATCTAGAAATACTTTGATTTCTTTCAATGCTTTGTCAAATTCCTTCTCTACGTTATTTCACACAACTTCTGCTTTCACCGTCTCACTGTCTCCCCTATCTTCTTGTCTCATGGCTTTACTATTTCAGGGCTTGCCCTCACCTGTCCATTTCACACCCCCTTTGGCCGTATCAGATTTTCTCTCTTTACTGTCGGTTACTGTTCATCGGTAGTTGGGTTTCTCTCTCCTTCTGCTGGTGGTGAGTTTCTCTTCATCCATTTCATAGTTCTCTCCTTGCCATGTCAGTCGTTTGTCTCACATCGTCGCAAATCTGCTGTATGCTCTTCCGGTAGTGTCTCTCTCTTTGTCCGTCTTTCTTATGCTGTCCTGCTAGATTTCTCTCTCTTACCGCCGAATTTTTCTTTGGCCATTCACCTCTGTTTTGTCGTCAGGTTTCTTTTTCTCTCTTTCCCATCGACTCCTCTGGTTTGGCCATCATGTTTCTCTCTCTTCCAATGGTTGTGTTTTCTCTCTCTTGTGTTTTGGCCGACGATCTCTCCCTTCATTCAGCTTGGCCGTTGATCGTCTTTCTCTCTATTAACAATTGTTCTTCATTCAGCCTAGCCGTCTCCTCTTTCTCTATCTCTCCATCAGGTTTCTCTCTCTTCATCTACCAGTTTGCTCTTTTCTCCTTCCCGTTGATGGCTTCAATTTGCTCACTTTTCAGCCATCGCTCGACCTCTATTCACTGTTATTCGTTTAGCCTCCCTTTCGGTGCCTCTCCTCTTTTCGACAACAGCTACTGTTCACTTGACGGCTACACGCGACTACAGTGTTAGGCAATTATATTAGCCTTTATATACTCCTTTATAAAACCTAATAAGGTGAATTTACTATTTTGCACTTCCATGTGGATGTTACATTTTTGCCCCTCCATGTGGCTTTTTACCTTCTTGCCCTTCCATGTGGTTTTACTTTCTTGCACACTTAAACCTATTTGACAACAATTACAACCCATACAAGGTTGTGGGAACCAATCTCCCCCTTTGCAATTGTTGGCAACAGTTATAACAAAAGCCACTATGTAGTAGTTTCAACTCCCTCTAAATATACACTCTCTTTTTCTTAACAGCTCCTCCTGCACTGTTACTTCTCTCTCTCTTTGCCAACCAATTACAAATCTGAAAAACTTGCAAAGTAGAGATGGAGGATTCACTTGAACTTCAGGCTTGAGGAGGCATGTGCACAGATAGACTCAATCTGTGCTTTTTAAATAGCTCCGTGGACAGAGGTTTAGTTAGAATATCTAAAATTTGATCTTTAGTGCCAACATACTCCAACTGAATTGTACCCTATTCCACTTGATCTTTGATAAAGTGATATTAGATGTCAATATGCTTGCTCCTCAAACGTTGAATTGAATTCTTGCTGAGATCAATAACGTTTTGATTATCACAAAGTACACTCACTGGTAACTTCACTTCAACACCCAAATCTATCAATTGTCTTAGCATCCATATCACTTGTGTACATGCTGCACAAGCAACCATATGCTTAGCCTCAGCTGTGCTCAAAGCAACATTATTTTGCTTTCTACTTAATCATGCAACACACTTTGAACCCAAGTAAAAGCTGCAGCTGTTGGTTGATTTTCTATCATCTATACTTCCTGCCCAGTCTGCATCAATGTGTCCTTGTAGTTTAACAGAATCCATGGCTAGATACCACAAACCCATTTCTAGTATTCCTTTGAGGTACCTTAGGATTCTTTTCACTACCAACACATGAGACTCCTTAGGATCAGCTTGGAATCTATTGGCAGCGCACACGACTTGTATAAGATGAGGCCTTGATGCTGTAAGGTACAGAAGCCTCGCTATCATCTTCTTGTACTCTGTAGGGCTTTACTCCTTCCTTTCTGATCTTTTGTTAACTTGCAACCCACTGTCATAGGAGTACTGATAGGTCTACTATCCTTCATGCCAAACCTTTTCAGCATCTCTTTGGAATATTTTGTTTGAGAAATAAAGATACCTTCTTCACATTGCTTTATCTATAATCCAAGAAAGTACGTCATTTCTCTAATCAATGACATCTCAAATTCCTCACTCATCTTTTGTGCAAAATCTTGGCATAGCTCAAAGTGATACCCTCCAAAGATTATGTCATCTACATATACTATGGTTATCAGCTTGCCTTTCTCTAAGTTGAACACATATAGGTTATTATCAACCATTCCTCTTCTAAAGTTCAACCTTCTCAAGTACGCATCCAGCTTATTATACCATGCTCTTGAAGCTTGCTTAAGACCATACAAGGATTTCTTCAACTTGCACACATATGTCTCATCCTCACTGATTTGTACTCCATCGGGTTGTTCAATATACACTTCTTCTTTCAGGAGCGCATTCAGAAAGGTAGATTTCACATCTATTTGATAGACTTTATACCTCTTGTGTGTTACCAAAGCTAAGAACATTCTGATAGTTTCTAACCTTGCTATTGGTGCAAAAGTTTCATCAACATCTACCCCTTCTATCTAAGTGTAGCCTTTGCAAACCAGCCTGACCTTGTTCTTCACCACCTTGCCATCTTCATTGTGTTTATTCCTAAACACCCATTTTGTTCCTATGACATTCTTATTACTGGGTCTTAGAACCAGCTCCCATGTATCATTCTTCTCAATTTGATCCAGCTCCTTATTGATAGCATTGACCCAAGCTTTGTCTTGAATAGCCTTTTCAACAGATTTAGGTTCAACTTGTGAGAGTAAAGTAGTAGCTCCCATAATTCTTCTTCTTGTTGTAACTCCTGCTAATAGGTCACCTATGATTTGATCTCCTTGATGAGCACTGATCCATGTTTTCTTTGTCCTTTTTCCTTGCACCGTCTTAGTTGCAAGAGGATCTCTTTCTTTATCTTCAAACTCACTCTTCTCCGAGTCTGAACTTACTTCGTGTTCCTTTTCTTCAAGTTGGTCTGATTCTTCATCTACATTGAAGTCATCTTTTTTTTTTTGTTCTTAGCTTCTCCATTCTGCATTGTTTTCTAGTTTTCATCTATTCTTACATCATTGGAAGTGATCACCTTTCCCAGCTTATTCAAGAAAACTCTGTAACCTTTTGTCTTTTCTGAGTATCCAACAAAGATGCCTTCATCAGACCTAGCGGTGAATTTTTCCAAGTTTTGCTCCTTGTTCTTCACAAAACATGGACTACTAAAGACTTTGAGATACTTGGCTGTTGTCTTCTTCCCACTCCATAGCTCATATGGAGTCTTATCAGTATTGGGCCTTAGTAAAACTCTGTTTAGTAGATGTACGATTGTAAATGTTGCTTCTATCCAAAATCTTGTATGAAGCTTGGATTCCAACAGTAGAATTATCACCATTTCAACCACAGCTCTATTTTTCCTCTTTACCACCCCGTTCTGTTGAGGTGTTCTTATTGTTGCCCATTTGATGATGAATTCCATGCTTCTCAAGATAATCTTCAAAAACATTATTTGTAAATTTAGTACCTTGATCTGACCTCAATACTTTGATCTTCCTTCGACTCTTATTTTTAGCTAATCTTCTGTATCTCTTGAAGCAATTCAAAACTTCTGACTTGTGTTTGAGGTATATGAGATAGGTCCTTCTCGAATAATCATCAACAAACAAAATGAAGTACCTCTCACCTTTCAACACTTTTGTCCTTATCAGTCCACACACATAAGTATGCACAATGTCAAGCACTGCTTTAGAATTGAACTCTTTGGTCTTGTACTGCTTTTTGGCATGTTTTCCTTTAGAGCATGCTGAGCAAACATACTCTCTCTTTCTCCTATGGTCGAGAATGTCTTTGATTGCATGAGTAGTGATCAGCTTCCTCATGTTCTTCTATGATAAGTGTCCCAGTCTCATATGCCAGAGGTGATTTTCTTCTTCTTTGATGAGTAAACAGCTGCTTATCTTGTCCTTATCAATCACATATAAATTTCCAGCTATTCTCTTCCCAGTTACAACAGTATTGCCTTCTTTACTCTTTACCTGGCAACCTATTTTTGTGAATATCACTTTATGATTGTCATTGCATAGTTGGCGACAGATGCTAAATTATATCTGAGTCTTTCAACGTGCAAAACATCTTTCAGCTTTCCTTTTCCAATATTCACTGACCCCTGACCACTGATGTTGAGTGAATCATCATTGCCAAACTTGACTCTGCCTTCTCATGATTTGTTTAGCTTTAATTATTTACTCTTGTCTCCCGTCATGTGCGAAGTGCATCCACTATCAAAGATCCATTGCTTATCCTTGCAATCAGCCTTTAGTGTAATTTCAGCTCTATTAGCCACCTCCCCTTTTGCTCTATATTCCTTCTTTTGAATTGGCTGGAAGATAGCTTTCTCTTTTTTCTCAGCTTTGACTATACCACTTGTTTTCACTATGCCATTAAGTGCCTTCTTTTGCTCAGGGAGAAGTGTCATGCATCTCTTGGCATTATGGCCATCCTGCCTACACCTTCCACACTGTTCCAAGTTTGCCAATACAGCAAACTTGTTCTGTGAAACCATTGGTTTAGGCTTCCACCAACTCTCCTTGTCATGTGTCCTTGCCTTTTACAATATGTGCAAGAACACACGATAGGTGTTCTCCTCTGAATTTTGTATTGTCTCCCTCTATATGCAGCATCGTATCTTCTCAAATTGGAGACATATACTAGCATTCTCCACCAGTAGTTACTTGCCTTATGACCCTAAACTCCACAATAAAGGCAATGACCTTAAAACTGCCTCTTCTTGGGTCTGATCACAACTTGTCTTATTTTGTTTATCACTTGCTATGTAGGCAAAGTAACTGGCTTCTCTACCTGTATGACTTTCATTTCAATCACCTTTTTCTCCTTCTTCTGTTTAGCCATAGCCCTCTGCTAGCTGACTTTCTTTTCTTTCTGAGATGTAGTAGCTATGAGCTACTGCTATTTAACCACATTCATCATTTTTGGGCCTGGCTTTGTTTTGATAACTGTCCTCTCTTCTTCAATTATCTTCACCTGAGTCACAGCCTTCTCTTTCAACTTTTATGATAATGTCTCATTCTTCTTTTCTTTTGCAGAGCTTGTTTCTCCTACCACTTAAACTTCTGCAAGTTCTCCTCACTCTTTTTGAGTTGTTACTAAAGTCTCAGCAACTCTATCTCCATTTCTTCAATTATTGAAGTCCTTAAACTAAGTTTTATTGTAAGGTCTTCACATTTTTTGATCTGTTCTTTAAATCTTCTCTTCAAGTCAATATGTTCAGCCTTTATTTCATCCTTTTAACTTTCAGCTTCCTCAAACTTTGCTTCAACTTGTTTTATGTAAGCCTCCAACCTTTTTATGGTTCTACCCCTTTTGATTATCTCCTTTGAAGCTACTTCCAACTTAACTTTAAGATCTGGTTCTTCTTCATCAACTTCCTCTTCCTTTTCAAAGGTTGAACTACCATTGTTGTTCCCATAGCCTTGTATAGGTTGTAATTGTCAAGAAAGTAAAGCCACATAGAAGGGTAAGAAGGTAAATCCACATGGAAGGGCAAAAAGGTAAAACTACACGGAAGGGCAAGAAAGTAAATTCACCGTATAAGCCCTATTAGGGTTCATGGAGTAGAATATATAATGGTCTTGGAAGACAAAGAACAAGGAGCAATATTAAGCATTCAGCAAAACCTAGATAACTAACAAACCAAAGAGAACACCAAACCCTACACAGAAGAACACCACTTGCAAAAGAAAAGAGTAGTCGTAATGAACAATTTCGTCAGAATTTAACAGTGTTGTCAGAAAATTGAACGGTGTATCCGGCAGGGCAAAACCTAGAGAGAGAAAAAACACTTGGAATAGAGAGAGAAAATGGTAGCCGTCGACTGGAAGGAGAGAGACGATCGATGGCTGGGCTAAACGAAGAACATAGGTGGACGACTGAAACAATTGAGCAATCGTCGATGAGAAGGAGAAGAAAATGCAGCCATCGACAGTCGGAAAATTAAGCAAAAATGGCAAATACGTTGAGAGAGAAGGAGGCGATTGAAGGGGGGGTTGAACGTTGAACATAAGATGACCGACGACTGAAGGGGGGCTGAACATTGAATGTAAGATGGCCGAAAGGCAGTTGAGGAAGGTGATGAGAGAGTGAAAAACCAGACCATTGAAGTGAGAAACCCAACACAGCTGGACAGTTGAAGGTGGGTGGATGGCAAAGACCTATATGGCCAGATCAGGAGGAAAGAGAAACCCGACGACCAAATTGGAGCAGACCGACGAGAAGAGAGAGAAACCCGATGGTGAACGGAAAAGTGAAATCCAGTAAAAGAGAGAAATCTAGTAGGACGGGGAGAGAAATCTGGCAGTAAGAGAGAGAAATCTGGCTGGACAGCAAGAGAGAGAGAGAGAAACGGATAGGCGAGCCATGAGACAGGTGAGACCGTAAGACGGTGAAAGTAGGAATTATGTGATACAATGTAGAGAAGGAATTCAGCAAAGCATTGAACTCAACGTATTTCCAGACTTCTTCTAGAGAGATTAGAGAGTGTTGCGGTGAACTTCAAAATGGCAGTGGAGCAGCCTTTCAGTTCAACAAAGGTAAGACAAGCTAAAAGAAGGGTAGACATAGTAGTGACACTCTTTGTATTGTACTTGCTTAGTAATTGCAATAGTGAAAGGAGTAGAGAATTAAAGACATCTATTGTAACCTGTATTCATAAGTATAGTGGATAGTCTCGGTAGAGGGAGAGTCCTTACCATAATGGATGTACGTCACGTTAATGGAACCACGTAAATCTCGTGTGTTCTTAATTTGGTTTACATTATGTGCTTTGAATTGAGCTGTGAACGCAGCTAAAGTATCAACCAACCTATAACCTAATGAAGACCTAAACAAGAACATCCATATGTTGAATAAGTCTAACTTCTAGATCCCTTCAAACTAGTACACCAAGCTGTTAAGCTTCAAATTGGTGAACCTAGGCTTTGATACCAATTGAAGCTCCTTACTTCTCCCTAGGATCTACTAGTTTGTGATACTGTAAGTGGTACTACTTTCACGGTTCTCTCCTTGCCATGTCGTTCGTTTGTCTCACACCATCGCAGATCTGCTGTCTGCTCTTCTGGTAGTGTCTCTCTCTTCATTCGTCTCTCTCGTGCTATCCCGCCGGATTTTTCTCTCTTACCATCTAGTCGTTCACTCTTCTTTGGCCGTTCACCTCTGTTCTGCTATCGGGTTTCTTTTTCTCTCCTTCCCGTTGACTCCTCTAGTCTGGCCGTCGGGTTTCTCTCTCTTCCAACGGTTGTGTTTCCCTATCTTGTTCTTCATTTAGCTCGGCTGTCTCCTCTTTCTCTATCTCTCCGTGAGGTTTCTCTCTCTTCATCCACCGGTCTGCTCTTCTCTCCTTCCCGTCAATGGCTTCTATTTCCTCACTTTTCAGCCATCTCTCAACCTCTATTCACTATTCTTCGTTCAGCCCCCCTTTCAGTGTCTCTCCTTTTTTTGACGATAGCTACTGTTCACTTAATGACTACACTGTGTGGCTACAGTGTTAGGCAATTATATTGGCCTTTATATACTCCTCCATAAATCCTAATAGGGTGAATTTACTATTTTGCACTTCCATGTAGATTTTATGTGTTTGGCCCTCCATGTGACTTTGTACCTTCTTGCCCTTCCATGTGGTTTTACTTTCTTGCATACTTAAACCTAGTTGACAACAATTACAACCTATACAAGGTTGTGGAAACAACAAACCATATTCTTTTTGTAAGCTTACTTTGGGCTTGTTATTTTATAAACAAAATTAGAAATTATGTCTATTGTTAAATTTTATTTAATTAAGTGATTATAATTAATTTAAACTTAGATTAACTAATTTTATGGATATGATAATTAGGTAATTATCTCTTTAATTAATACATTTAAAATTAAATATTTTGTATTAATCTCTAATCATACCTAAGGCTTCTTCTTCCAAGTATCCAACTTTCTCTGGTTTTTCACATCTTTAATTGCACTTGAGCATTGCAAATAAAAGCATGATCACCCTTTCTCTTATACAAAAACCAAAGGAAGTAAAAATAAAGGTTGAAGGATGCAAGAAAGGCATATATAATATATATGTATAATTAAGAGCTTGGAGCAGTTAAGGATTTAATTATTAGTGTTTGGAATTTTATTTCTTTTTGGATTTTGAAAACTTTAGATTTAAGGATATGGGACGAGGGAGAGTGGAAATGAAGAGGATAGAGAACAAGATAAATAGATGAGAGACTTTTGCAAATAGGAGAAATGGGTTGTTGAAGAAAGCTTATGAGTTGTCTGTGCTTTGCAATGTTGAGGATGCTTTTATCATCTTCACTAACCATGCTCTACAAGTTGTATAACACATCTAAGTACGACCTTTTTCTTTTTTCTTTTTGATCTCTACTCCACATTTTTATCTTACATCTTGTTTGAGTCTGATTATATATGTGTTATGTAGGCACCTGTTTAGTATCTCTTCCTAAGATTTGTCGGATCTATTTTCTTTGCCAATTTCATGTTTTGTTTCGTGGACCTTAGGTGTCATGAACTTCATTAATTCCTTCTCTACAATTTTTTACTATATCTTTCTTTTTGGCTTGTTAGGGTTGATTTTTTCTTGAATTTTGATGAGCATTGACTTGATACCCTATCCTTAAAGAGATTTATTTACCTGTTTACTTTTGCTATGATTTTTTTTAGTTTAAAATTTTGTTTTCTTTTTGTTTTATTTAAGGTGTCATTTTTTTTCTCAATGATCTCTAAATCAAATATGAAATTCTTTTTTTTTTGTCACTCTATATGTTAGAGCTGTATTAGTATTAATTTGATTAATGTCATTGATTGCATCAATATTTTGTGATTTGAAGAGAGAAGCACATCTTTGATTTTTCTCATAAACTTCTTCTCTAATTAGCACGTTGTTTATTGCTTAACATTTGATTGATTGTTGGTTGAAAAAAAAAACAAAAAGAGAAAGAAACAAAAGAAAAGAGGACTTGCTATATTCAAGATATTCTTGTAAGTTTAGTATTAAATTTGGAATGGTAAATTCTAGTAAATGGTTAGCAATACTTTGCTCTTACTCTTACCCATGTGCGAAATCTAAACTTTTCTAGAGAGAGAGAGTTCCACATATATAAAATCTTAATACATGATTATATTATAGAAAATTTTCTTTGGTGACTTATCTTCCAATAAATACAATGTGATCAAATTTCTTTGGCATTAAATAATATCATTGAGAACCTATCAAATGGGATTCATGATTGTTTGCAGTTAATTAACTTTCTTCTTTGAGATTTTTTAATAATGATAATTGTGTTGTTTAATCTGTATGACTTCTAATTATAAAAATTAACTTCAAGCTTCCTTTTATGTTAACATTATAAGTGTTTCAATCTAGCATCTCAAATTGCTAATTCGTAACTATAAATTACAGTGCAACTATTGATTTAATACATATTACAGTACATGTTCTGTATTGGCAATCAATTCGCAATCACATTATTGCTTGTAAATTACAATTTTAAGATTTGTTTCAAAATTTTAGTTCTCTTGCTTAATGTCTAAGAAAATATATAGGAATAACATGATAATGTTTTTCATGTCGGGTTCCTTTATTTTGCAAGCTCCTTGAGAAATTTCATTAATGGATGCATTATCACGGAAACTGAGCATTCCTCAATCCACATTTGGCTTGCAAGCCATGCATTTAGTTCTTTTATAGTGAAACCAACTCATAGAAAATTCTAATCAAGAGCATTGCTCAAAGCAAGGGTTTCAATCTCATTAAGCCTAACACATCATTATTTGATGTATCAATTTTAAGTCTAATATTTTGTGTATCGTTTCAACATTTAATATACACGTAGTATTTTATGTACATGTGGTATTTAATATATGGAGTAGATCCTATAAAATTTAAACTAAGTTTACCTAGTCATTTATTGGACCTTAACATTTTTGAAAATGTAGTTGAGGCATGTTGGCCTTTTGGTGCCAATTGGCTGAGCCTTATTTTTATTAAAATCCTTACCACTTATTGGGGAAAGCGGAAACTCAACAAAATCATATTTAAGGCATCTTTATTTGACCATTGATGGTAGTCCTAGGCATAATGGAAAAGACATGATTTAAAATATGGAATATCTGTTCAATTTCTTATACATTTAGGTTTTGACTATTCTATTATTGTTTGTAACCGTGGAATTGTGTGAAACTCCAATACTTTATGCTAGCAAAGAATACTCATAATACAGTTTATATTAAAACTGAAGGTGAACTACTACTAATGACATAAACTAGCTATTTTGAATAAATTCAATTCATTTAATTGCACTGGTGATTAGGGCTTGATACAATTTTTCATCTTCCCTGGACCATTTCCATGATCTAAAACTTTAATGATTGTTCTCTTACTCTTTCATAACTATAAATTTGTTTAATAAATGAACGCAAATATTTTATTAGGAAGTCCTTTCAAAAGTAAAATGTTCTTTTGCGTTTCTTTCTTCTCCATTCTCGCATGCTTAAGACTCTGGAAAGGGATCAAAAGTGCAGCTATGGCTCAGTTGAAGTCAACAAATTTGCTGAAGAGCTCATAGTTGTTGTGGCATGCACGAAAACTTAAATAAACTAAATGCAGCAAAGTAACTAAAGGAGAGAGAAAAGGAGAGAACACACTAGAATTACGTGGTTTGACTTGATTGCCTACGTCCATGACTGGATGTGCTATTGGTGCTAGTATACCCTCGTGGATGTGCTGCTGGTGTAGGGACAGCTCCTGCATGTGTTGCTGGTGCAAGAAACTCCTGCTGGTTTGCTGGTGCAGGGACCTCTTGTTAGTGCTGCTGGTAAATGCCTGCTGGTTTGCTGGTGCAGTGACCTCTTGCTGGTGTTGCTGGTGCAGGGCTGTTAGTTTGCTAGTGTAGGACCTCCTTCTGCTGCAACACCTTCTGCCAAACCTATAATCTGCACCTCTCCTTGTGCCAATTGTTGCTTCTTCAACACCTTCTGCCAGACTTGCTGGTGGCTGCTGGTTCTGGTATAGGCTCCCGGATTGCTTCTGGTTTGCTGCTGGTTCTTGTATAGGCTCCCGGATTGCTTCTGATTTGCTTGGTTCTGGTATAGGCTCCCAGATTATCTCCCTTGCTGCCGGACCTTCAGGTTTGTCTCCCTTGCTGCAGGACCTCTTGGTTTGTCTCCCTTGCTATAGGACCTCCTGGTTTGTCTCCCTTGGCTGCTAGTTTCACAGGTTGCTGCACCACCTTTCAGTTTGTTTCCCTTGGTTATTGAATTTACAGGTTGCTGTAACTTGGTGAGGGCGTGGTTGCTACAACTTGGTGAGGGCCGACTGCTGCAGGTGCTGGTGAGAGTTGGCTGCTACAACTTGGTGGTTTGGTGTAGTGGCTGGTTGCTAATTCCCAGACCTGCTGCTGCACGTTCTGATTTTTTGCTTGATTCCCAGGCATGCTTTTGCTGCTGGGAAGCCTCCTGAGGTGTTGCTGGTCTGCTGGGAAAACCTCCTAGACATGCTGGTGTGGTGGTTGGCTGCTGCTGTCACCTCGTGAGGGTTGGCTTCTGGTTTGTTGGTGAGGGCTAGCTGCTTTGTTGCCTCTTTCTCTCCCTTTTGGCTGGCTGCCTTGCTCTTCCTTTTGGCTGACTGCACTTCCCTTAGTGGCTGCCTTCTCCCGTTTACCTCTCTTTGGGTGGCTCTCTCAATTTTCTGCAGCACACACCCTTCTTGCAAGACATATATGGATATTTATAGAGCCTTGAGATTAGGGCTACACAATCATTAACGATCTTTGTTGATTCCCAAAGGTTGCCCTACAATCCACGATCAGATTTGAGTCCTAAAATTTAAGGTCAATGGTCAACATTAACTTCCTAAAATTTGGGGTTAATGGTCACTGGTCAACATCAACCTTGACCTTTAAAATTTAGAGTTACGGTCAACATTAACTCCTTAACATCAAGGTTGATCTATCATCACCGGTTTTCCCAATGACCTCTCTGCATCTCAACGGCATTCATGACCTCAAATTAACATACATAATCGTGTGAGATGATGTTAACAACAAATCCAATATTAGCCATCAAAAACGAGTTAATAATTTCCCCCTTTTTATTTGTTAGCAACACATTAAATCCAACAATGCATATATAACAATTGTCGACATTTACTGCTCCCCCTACACATTGTCATTCACAAATCCCCTTAAAACATGCATCACTTGCTACTCCCCCTTTCTGCTTCTCTCCCTTTATCCATTAAGCTACTCCCCCTTTTTATGAGTATACACCTTTTTTGGATTTATGCAAAATATCTCATCCTTTAACAACAAATCCAAAAAATAATAGAATAGGGAAGGAGAGAGGGGTTAGAGAATACCTCAGCCTTTAGGGGTTAATTGAATACTTGAGTTCAGCCTCTTTTGTCCAAGATGTTCCAATTTCCTATTTCATAACAAATTCTCATCTTTGGTGCTCATATAGCATGCGTTCTTGCTTCTAAAAACTTGGTATAAGTTTCCATTTGTTCTTTCACCCTTAGTAAGGACAACACCATCTCTTAGTCTCTTTACTGTGCAACCACTCTTATTGAAAGTAACTTCATATCCATATCACAAAGCTGGTTACCATTAATGAGATTATGTTTTAACCCTTTAACATAAAGCACTTTCTTTAATTTCAGCTTTTCTGAACCAATTTTAGTAGTACCAGTACCTTTAATCTTTAAGGCACCATCATTACCAAATATGATTGATCCTCCATCATATTACTACTTCCTTAATCATCTTGGAATCTCCTATCATATGTGAAGAGCAGACACTATCTAGGATTCATGACTTTTCTTTCTTGGAAGCTTTTAAGGTTACTTCCACAACCATAGTCATTTTTCTTCCTCTTCTTCTTCTTTGGTCGAATGTAGGAGCATGTGTTGGTGTTCTCCTTTGCATTCCTTGATCAGGCAACAATGGTTAGCATGTTTTCCTTTGCATTCTTTGACTAGGCAATAATGTCAAGCAGTCCTCAGTAGTGTGTCCAACCTTTTCACATCTTCCACAGATCTCTCTCAGCAAATCAAAACTGTTTCTTAGTGGAATAAGACTTCTTTCCACTTAAAACTGCCTCCTTTCTTGATAGAGTCTCTCCCTAAACTCTTGATTTACATTTCTCTTCATTATAGGCCAAGTATTCCAACACGCATTAGCCTTGTGCCCATACTTGCCATAGCTTCAATAGAAACTTTTGAACTTGGGTTTACTTCTTTTACCAAGTTCATGTCTTCTTTCTTTTGTAGCTTGTGTGGCAACCTTCTCTCCATCATTGATAATTTGTCACCTGTGGATGAAAGTCTCCATCACGTCTTTCCTAACCCATTTTAACTTGAGTTGGTCTTTCTTCTCCATCACATCATTATGCTTGGTTTCAAGCACAAACACAATTTTCTTCTTTTCTTTTACCTTTTCACTCAGCTTTTTAATGTAGTCAAGTCTTTTCTTCCCCATAGAATGAGGTCTTTGATTGCTTAGACTCTCATTCAACTTTCTGGTAGCATCCTCCTTGATGGCATTTGCTGATGAAGACTCTTCTTTCACTTCCATGGCTTGTATAAAGCTTTCTTCATGCTTCTTTAACTTGGACTCGGCCTTGTGGAGCTTCGCTTGCAAAATCAGTGCTTCTTGCTCTTATGCAATCACCTTAGCACCAAGATCTTCATGTATCTTGCCTTGCTCTGCCTTAAGTACAATCAGCTCCTCAATCCTCTTCAAGTATTCCTCCTCTTTTGCTTCAAACTCCTTTTCTTTCACCTAGAGATTAGATTCATCAATAGCAAAATTTTTATACAGCTTCTTTAGATGTTTTACCTTTTTTTTCAGGTTATTGTTTTTGTGCAAACAAGCTCTCAATTCATTCTCAAGTTGCTGCACTAATTTATCCTCATCCTCTTCTGTTTATTCCTCATCACTTAAAGAGTCTTAATCATCATTTGCTTGAGTGACCAACACATCCTTTGCAACCTCATCACCGTAATCATCATCAACTTCTTCTTTTAAATCCTCTTCATCTAATTTGCTTAGGAAATTCCTTCTTTTGGATCTAAAGAATTTTTGTTTTCCTTTGGCACCTAAATTTCCAGCTTTAGAGTAGCCAGATTGCTTTATCCTCTTTCTTGGGACTAGCTCATCATTATCCTCATTGTTTGCTTCTTTTCTCTTTGGGCAGTCCACGAAAAATTGCCTAATTGCTCCACAACTAAAGCACTTTAAGGGTAGTTTTCCCTTGAACTTCCCTGTTCCTTTCCTCATATTATTGGTGATGTATGTTATGATCTCATCCAATTTAGTATCACCATCTTCTTCTCCAGAGCTGCTGATGGATTCCTCTTCTTGGTCTTTAATACTTAACTTCTTCATTGCCTTGAAGGCCAACTCCTTCTCTGCCTTAGACATCTTTTCTTTCTTCATTGAGGCTATTCTCATTTCATAAGCCATCAATATGCTGTGCAAGTCATCTAAGGGCAGCTTATCCAGATCTCTATCTTTTATGGAAGTGACTTTGGTGTTGTAAGCTTTTGGCAAGGTTCTAAGTATTTTCCTTACCACAGTACCATTGTGGATCTCCTCTCTATAGCCTTTAATGGAGCACACAATTTCGTTGGCTCTTGTGAAAAATGCATCCACAGTCTCATCATTTTGCATCTTTATGTCTTCAAATGAACTCCTCCAAATTTATAGCTTGGCTTCCTTCACAACCTTGTCTCCTTCATAAATGTTCTTCAGTTTGTCCCAGATTTACTTGGCTATGTTGCACCCCATTACCTTGGTGAATTATTTATGACAATAAGGCATATAAGGCATTTTTGCCTTTCCATCACACTCCCAATTCTTCTTATCAATTGACATCATAGGATCACCTTCAGCAACAGGGATGAAGCCACTAACAATAGACTTAAACACATCAAGACCAAGGGATATCAAATATGGGAGCATTCTATTCTTCCATAACTTATAATGCCCTTGCTATTAACACTGTTCATACTATCCATGATCTCAAATAGCAGTAGATAAAAACTTACACAATAATACACAACTTCAATTCAAGGTAGAAAAATTGGATCAATAGAGGAACTGACTCTAATACCACTTGATAAGGACTGTTTTAGGTTTCATAATGAGAGGGAGGTGAATTAGTGTGAGATATCCTCTTTTTACAAATCAATCCGGATTTAATCTCTATGACTCGTTAGAGTCGAATATCCAAATTTTTTATTTTTTTTCCTTTATATGAGTGTAACTGTACGAATAAAAACTCAATGCGTATGCACAAGCACCTAAGAACGCACGACAATTTTTACGTAGTTCACCCACAATATGTGAGCTACGTCTACGGTGTGATAGGATCTTCTAAATCACACAATCCACTCTTATTATCAAGGGATACAATAATGTTGTGGAAGGATTACTCCTTAACCACTTATGAAAAGACTACTCCTTAACTACTTACAATGATCTCCCGATCACTTCAAGGGTATCCTACCCTTATTTAGCAAGTTTATCAAGAGTTTATAGTAAAACCTTTCCTAGAAAATGATTACTTAATGTGTACAAACTACTAGTGTAAAATACGAATCTTCTCCCTTCTTTGCTACTGGTGTTGTCTCACCCACTGCCGGTGTTGCCTACACGTGCTACTATTACTATTTGTGCGCGCTGCTGTTGTCCTCACGCACTGTGTCTGTTATCCGTACAAGCGGTTGCTATCCACGCGTGGTGCTGCTTCTGTCTGCACGTGTTGCTCTCACTGTTTTGGTTGCTAGACATGCTACACTTACTGGTATAGCCTCCTGGATGTACTGCTGCCGTCCGCAAGTGCTGTTCCTGCTGTCCGCATGCGCTATGCCTGCTGTCCTTGCATGCTGCTGCTTCTGCTGTCCGTGCATGCTGCTGCTTCTGTCCACACACATTGCTACTGTCTGCACCCCCTACGACTGCTATTTGCACACACTACTGCTGTTTGTTCGCACCACTGTTGTTATCTGCATGTGCTGCTGCTGTCTGTTTGCATCGCTGTTGCTATCCACACATGCTGCTGCTGTCTGCTCATGTCGTTGATGCTATCTGCACGTGCACAGGCTGGTATTGCTGCCTGCACATTCCCTTATTGCTATCCGCACGTGCTGCTATTGCTAATTTGGCTGCTGGGCATGCTGCACTTATTAATTTGCCTGCTGGACGCACTGCACTTGTTGGTATAATCTCAAAGACGTGCTGCTGGTGCTGGTAGTCCCTCTTGGAGGTGTTGCTGGTGTTGGTATACCTTCCTGGATGTGCTGCTGGTGTAGGGGCCTCCTGCTGGTGCTGCTAATGCACACCTGCTGGTTTGCTAGTGCAGTGACCTCTGCTGGTGCTGTTGGTTTGCTGGTGCAAGGACCTCCTTCTGTTGCAAAACCTTCTGTTGGACCTGCAATTTGCACCTTTCCTTGTGCAGTTGTTGGTTCTTCAACACTTTCTGCTGGACTTGCTGGTGGATGCTAGTTCTGGTATAGGCTCCCGAATTGTCTCTCTTGTTGCTGGACCTTCAGGTTTGTCTCCCTTGCTGCAAGACCTCCTAGTTTGTCTCCCTTGGCTACTGGATTCATAGGTTGCTGTAACTTGGTGAGGGCCAGCTGCTGCAGGTGTTGGGGAAGGCTGGCTGCTACAACTTGGTGGTTTGCTGGTGTGGTGGCCAGCTGCTGATTCCCAAACCTACTGCTACACGTTCTGATTTTTTGCTTGATTCCCAAGTGTGCTTCTGCTGTTGGGAAGCCTCTTGAGGTGCTGCTGGTCTGTTGGAAAACCTCCTGGATGTGCTGGTGTGGTGGCCAGCTGCTACTGTTACCTTTGTGCAGGCTGGCTACTGCTGTCACCTTCGTGAAGGTCAGCTGCTAGTTTATTGGTGAGGGCCAGATGCTTTGCTGCCTCTTTCTCTCCCTCTTGGCCAGCTGCTTGTCTCTCCCTCTTGGCCTGATGCCTTGCTCTTCCTCTTGGCTGGTTGCCTTGATTTTCCTCTTGGCCAGCTACCTTGCTCTCCCTTTTGGTTGGCTGTACCTCCCTTTGGTAGCTACCTCTTCTCTTACCGTTCACCTCTCCTTTTGGCTTTAGGTTTGCCGTTCACCTCTCTTTGGCCAACTTTCTCAATTTTCTGCAAGACATACCCTTCTTGCAAGACACATATGGGTATTTATAGAACTTTGAGATTAGGGTTACACAATCATCAATTATTATTATTGATTCCTATAGGTTGCCCTACAATCAACGACTAAATTTGAATCTTAAAATTTAGGGTCAATGGTCAACATTGACTTCCTAACATTTATGGTCAATGGTCAACGGTTAATCTTGACCTCTAAACTTTAGAGTCACAATCAACATTGACTCTTCAACATCAAGGTTAACCTGTGATCACCGGTTTTTCGCATTGACCTTTTTGTAACTCAACGACATTCATAACCTCAAATCAACACATATAACTGTATAAGATGCTATTGACAACAAATCCAACATTAGCCATCAAAGATGAGCTTAACAATCAAAACAGTAGGGCCTTTAAGTGAACTAGATCAAACTTCTTGGGTAACCGAACTAACTCCCATTTTAAGAGACTTTATCTCATCACCTATGGCTTCCTTTCACTTATCACTATCAACTCACTAAATTGTTTCATCATAAGTGAATAAAATGCTTCCATCCTCAACTAGAGGTGTATAAGCTAGCATATCAACAAAACGGGCAGGTAGCCATATCTCACACCTTGGTCTATTTACTACAATAGACTCTTGTTATTGTGGAATAACTATCTCCTCCTGAGTATCTTCAACAACTTTTTCTAAATTCTCAACCAGCTTTTAAACAGTCACTTCAGGTTTATAGAACTTTACCTGCTTCCGACTAAACTCCTCCCGTTGTGAGGTAAACTCCACATTCTCATTTGTTTTCTTTTCCAACAATGCAGCTTCATTAAAAGATGATCTTATTTAAATCTAAACACTTCAACCAATATTTTTTAACTCCATAAGACATCCCTACAAAAATAACCTTCTTTGCCCTTAGATCCAACTTAGATTCTTTCACATAATAATAAGTAGTGCATCTAAATATATGCAAAGAATCATAATCTCCTACAAGTTTTCAAGACCATACCTTCAAAGGAATTTTACCACCAATAGTGGTATATGGTAAATGATTAATAAGATAACATACATAAGTTACTGCTTTAACCCAATACTTCTTACTTAACCCTGAAAGTGACAACATGCAATAGATTTTCTCTAAGAAAATATGATTCATGCGTTCTGCCACCCTATTTTTCTGTGGTATATGCCTGACAATATAATAATGTATAATACCAACTTCTCAACAAACTCTCTTAAAGAGATCACTGTAAAATTCACTTTCATTATCTATTCTAAGGTGTTTGAACTTCTTTCTAGTTTGAGTCTCCACCATCTTCTTCCAATTAGGGAAAACATCTAGCATGTCATTCTTGTTCTTCATAATATACACCTATACCCTTCTCAAAAAATCATCAACAAAAGTAACAAAGTAGTGTTTACCTCTAAAAGATGTTATCTTTGTAGGTCCCCACACACCTAAATGAATATAGTCTAGAATACCTTTAGTACTATGCACCACTATTTCAAACTTTACTTTTGTTTACTTTCCGAAATGCAATGCTCTCAAAAATCAAAGTTACCAACCTTTGCTCCTTTCAACAAACCTCTGTTCACCAAACTGCTCAAAGCCTTTTCTCCTGAATGACCCATTCGCATATGCTATAACTTGATAGCTTCTAACTTTGAGTTTTCACTAGAAATTGTAGCAACTAATCCAATAACGATTCTCCTATTATAGCAATACAAGTTATTTTTCCTTGTACCATTCATTACAACCAAAACGCTAGATACAACCTTCAAAGTTCCATCATGCATTGATATTTTGCAGCCTTTAAATTCTAAAGCTCCTAACAAGATGAGGTTCTTCTTCAAATCTGGAACATATCTCACCTCCATTTAGACTTTGCATGATCTATCATTATTCTTCAATTGTATTGAACCTACTCTCATAGTCTTGCATGAGTTATCATTTCCCATGTATATAACTCTACCATCTAACTCTTCGAAGTTAAAGAACCATTCCTTATGTGGACACATGTAGTAGGTGCAACTCGAATCCAAAATCCATTCGTAAACTCCAAAAGTGGATGGCGTACTAGTCAATGCAATGTCTTCTTCTTTATGTTCAGCCAAATGTACATCAGAAGTGTTCTTGCCCTTGTCTTCATCCTTCTTCCTTAGCTTTGGACAATCCTTCTTCTAATGTCCCTTTTTATGACAGAATGCACATTTATCTTTCTTTGATCTTCTTTTTTATTATGATCTCCTTCTCCTTATTAGGTTTCAACTATGGCTTCTTCCTTTTGTTGTAAGTGCCTCTAATGATTCGTGCCAATTCTCCTTCCGATCCTTTTTACAAATTTTATAATTGAGCAAAACAACACATACTTCTTTAAAGGACAAACCTTTCTTTTCATGAATTAGAGTAATAAATAAATTTTCTAACTCATCAAGAAATGAACCAATTTATAACATAGCTTTCTATTCATCCTTAAAAGTTTCATCCAAATCCAACAGATCAGCAATCAAATGGTTAAAAGCATTAATATGATCACTAATACTTATATCAGGTTTAAACTAAAAAAGATAAAGTCTTTTCAATAAATATAACTGATTTTCATTACTTTTCTTCATATACTTATTTTCTAAGGCATCCCATAACTTATTAACAGAATCTTCTTTCATAAATAAGTATTTCTGTTCTCTATGTAAGCATGAACGAATCAACCCATAAGCTTTTGCATTCAATCTCTCCTAATCTTTTCCTTCCATATCTTTCAATTTATTTTCTTCTAAGGCGATGTCTAAATCTTGTTGACACAATCCATCTTTAATTTCACTTTGCTAAATACCAAAATTATTTCGACCATTAAATTTCTTAACCTCTATTTTTGTTGCCATTACTTAAAACTTAATGCTCAAAATGATCAGTTCTTCAAAGGAGTATATGCCCAAGAAAGGTTAGGAAGATACACATAGGTCCCACTTAAAACCCACTTTCCTTAGACTCTCATCATCTTGTTAACAGAGCTACCTCATCAAAGATCACTCTTAGGAAAGTGCAGGGGTCACAGTACTACCTCCAAACAAAACTAATCTCCATAGGTAAAGATACCCCTAAATGCAGCAAAGTAACTAAAGGAGAGAGAAAATAAGAGAACACACCAGAATTATGTGGTTTAGCTTGATTGTCTACGTCCATAAGCTGCTATTGCAAAGTTCCACTATGCTCCAAATGAAAAGTTTACAAAATAGGTAAAACCCAATACAAATGGGAAAATAAATTGTATATCAAATATACTCAATAGGCTCAATTTCCACACCTAAACCCACTACATAAAGGTTTCTTATATAGGCTATACCCACACACACTCACCACACATTTTCGATGTGGGATTCCAAAACTCTAATGAGCTATTTAACAATAGAAGTAAGATGTTATATTCTGTGTCATATGATGAGATTCTATTTTCACCATATAACATGGTCAAAGGTTATGTTTTCATTATATCTTCGGTATTTTTCCACCCCTAGAATCAGTTTCATGGCAAAAGCTTATGACAACTTATCTAAATACTATTTGAATGCTAGACGTGTTGATTTTATACTTGGTATGCACTTTTTGTTGACCTAATTACAGAGCAGTTACAGAGAGGACTTGAAACTAGAAGCTTGACATGAGGCCCTACAATGAACTCAATGGCAAAGAAAAGTCAATAACAAGCAGTTTCCCTTGTCATCAAGTATGACTGTATCTTATTCATGAAACACTTGTTTGGTGCATAGAAACCTTCTTGGAAAGGACTTGTAAGGGGTCATTAAAGCAAGCTCAGTCCACTAAGGTAGCTCAAGTTTTTCTATGGTTCTTCGAAATTGACATCAAAAGTTTGCTTAGCTTCATGGCTCCATCATTACACCACTTGTTCTTTTGTTAGTTAATTTTCCATGCACGCATGTTCTTTCTTGCCATTAGAAGTCTAGAGTTAAGGATGAGAAATAAAGCGATAACAAAGTCAATTTGGGACAGGTGAGAAAAGATGGCATAAAGTGGGGTCTTGTGTTTTGTCCTAACAACAAGCTGATGTTATATCAAGGTTATTTTTAGCTGTTCTTCTCTTGCGATCGATCTTCAATCCTATAGATTCTTTTCCTTTTTTTTTTTTGTTGGGCAATGGTTTTTTTTTTTTTGGTCTTATCTACACTTATTTCTTCTATAGTTTATTTTTTTGGCACCACTAGTGCTCCCTAATTCTTAGCTGACCCAGTATATGCTTGACCAACTTGCTGATCTCCAAAACAGGGTACTTACACAAATGATAAGGCCTATATGTAATCCAATCGGAACTTGCTTCAGCTGCCAATTGACTACTCTTTTAAGTACAGGAACAGCTGTTGCTTAAAGCTAATAGAGCTTTAACAATAATGAAAATATCGTAGAACCTGACAAATTACTTATATTGTTAAGACCCTGCATTGATTCCACAAAATATTGGATGTTGCATAGCCCCATGCAACAATAGTGTGGTTTCTTCATGCTCGGCAAATTCATAAACTTGATACCTGCATACTCTTTCAAGTCTCAACAGTTCTAAAACTGTGTAAACAGAAAAGTGCATGACACCATTTTGCTATCTTTCTCTGTGTACATGTTAGCTCAGTGTCTTGTGACCTGTGAGTCTCTAATTGTAGAATAATTGATTTTTCTTTTTTTATTTCCTTGCACGCTCTTCCTCTCTCAATATAAGTTAAAATTATAGTTCGTGAAACTCAATTGATTATTTTTGGTAGCTGGATGAAATGATTGCAAGAAATAACATTTAACAATCATGGGATGATGGTGAGTCGAACATGTCATTTGGTCACCAGCATGCTCAATCTCAGGCGCTATTCCATTATTTAGACTGTAATCCCATTATAAATGGGGTAAAGTACAAAAATTTAGTTCTTGTATCTTATCCGATTCCTTTCAAATATCACTTGATTATTGATCTATTGGCTCTTGTGGTAACTCCATGCCCCCTTTGGTTACATATTATGCATGTAGGTACAATCCTCCAGGCTCAGACCGAATAACTGCCACAAGTACTCATGCCTAGCAAGTTAAACGGATTCATCCCTAGATGGATGCTGTGAGATCTTTCACTTTGCTTTATTTCTCATAAAGAGACCTACCCACTGGATAATTGCTTCTCGGTGTTGGCAATATTGTAAATAATGGAGTTTCAACAAAATATATGCGCTTGATTATGGTGGCGCAAACATCAGTGCCTAATATTTAAAGGACCCTTAGCATTAGTCCATAGGCATAAAAGAAATTGGAAAGTGTTTTGTGAAAAATACTAAAAAAGGACAATTATTTATTAGGCTATTCAACTTATTAGTTTTAAAAGTAACTCTAAAAAAAGATGTGTGTAAATTTAACGGTACACTTTTAGCTTAAATATTTAATATATTTTTCAGTGACAAAATGCACAGAAGGGATTCAAAATTAAACCAAGTAATGTAAAATTGAGCCAAGTACATAAAGACATGTTAATACTAGTCTCCCAACATTGGGTGGTTCATTTTTGGGTAATTAATTACCGAGCAATTGTATGTTTACCTGCATTTGCATATGCTTAGGGAAAGAAGTTTGATGTAGCATCCAAGAACATGAGTATTTTCATGCTATTAATTCTTAAGGTATGCAAATTTAGAAAAAAGTAACAGATTTGTTTCGTATTCAATAAAATCTAATGTGTGAAGTTAAAAATTTAATACATTAATACTTAATTCTGTGCACACATTTTGTTGTTTTAATTTTTGTACAGAACCCTTGTTGACTCCTTCTTTGTGAATGAAATTCTAAACCTATCTTTCATATTTTTAAGTTGAAATTTCTAAATTAAAAGAAGTGGAGATGAGAAATATGATCAATTTTAACGTTGTAGAATGACAACTTACACGTCAAAGATGGCCTAAAGGCTTCTCATGCCGATTTTTCTTGAGTCTCGTGGGGCCTCATCTATAATATGAAACGAGCCCTAATTATTTTCCGCACTCTTGGGCTTCTTGGTACTTTCATCAATGTTTGGAATGATTCATCTCCTTAATACTAAAGTTGTTTTTCCAAGTTAAAGGTCTTGAGTTAGAGTTTGAATTCATTCTAATTAAATTAAAAAAAAAAATGTTGCAATGATTTGATCTTCCTTTGTCGTTTTTTTGTTTTTTTCTTTTCACCCTCTAGATCTCTAGTTCCAACGTTCAAACTCATTCGTTATACTAACTCGAGAGTAGAAAAGAACGATTGAGTATGGATTAGTGGAGATGGGAAATGCGATCAAGTGGTCCAATTGTAGCCATATTCCCAAAATAAAATAAAATAAAAGGCTAATACTCTTGAAGCAAGGATGCGTGAAATAAAAAACAATGGAAAATGGGCAAATCTTTGTTATAACTAGTTGATATGAACTTTATCATCAAGATCTGTTACATAAAGGATAAAGTACTTACCACTAAGTATGGACTAGTGATCACCATCAAGTTTAAAAGCTTGGGGATGAGATATAGGATTCGTATTTCATAACTTAATCACTTTCATGTCCAACTCAACTGAACTACATATATATATATATATGATAAAGCTTTAACAACGGCAGGTTTAGAATAATCATGGGGTGCAGCGCATTATTTTAAAATTTCAATAACTTTGCATTAAAGTTTTCATGATAAAGTCTACTTAATGGAGTAAAAAAAATTTCTGTCTATTATAATTACTTGTTTATCCACGTTTTAAATAGTATTTTTCAGCAATCTTTTTTTCCTTTTGTTGCGTGCAACTAGTTCAAGAATCCATCTTTTTGGTGGGGATGCATGTATGATTCGTTACTTTCTGAGTTCGTTGGAGCTCCATTCTATTGGTCTTACAGGCATAGCAAGACGGCTACTCCATGCTCTCACGGTATTACACCAATATTATTTCATATATGCACTTTGGTTTTTGTTTTCTTTTTCTTGTGCTTATGAGCAAGTGTTTGTAGAGGGAGAATGTTATCTATTAGGTGGCATTTATTTTTTTCTGTTTTTAGTCACAGTGTTGTGTTGCGACAACTAGTGAACACGAGAAGCCGAAAAATGTTGGAGCATTTTAGTCAGCAAGCTGCTGATCCGAGACAAAGTAAAGTTGGATCAAGTGCATGCAAGAAGAGAGGTGGAAGAGACTTCCGGTAATAAGGTACAGTAATAATTTAATTAGAAAATTGTAAGCATCTTTTTTCGTTAAACGCTTGATATCCAACTTTAAAGGAACAAAGGTTAAAATAGTCATCAAGTTTGAAATTTGTAATGATAATATCCACAAATTTACACCAAATGGATGAAAACCATTAACAATTACAACATGGGATATTGAGCGGGGCTATATAATGAAATGTACTAAAGAGAAAAGTATGTGACCATATCCACGTCAAATAAAGTGTTGATTGGACCTTATGGATCTTTTAAACTTAACCCAATTATAAATCAATTAAAATTGTTATGAAAAAAAAAAAACATAGCTTAAGTGTATTATTTCTTAACTAAGCTAAGAAATATTTGATTAAAAGTAGTTTTACTAGGGAATAGAAATGAAAATGAGCAATTTTCATTCTTGGGTTTTGATAAAGAGAAATCTAATTTCCTTGTTTTTTTTTTTTTACAAAATAGATAAAATATAATAAAATAATATAAATCTTCTGAATAAACTATTAATAAAAGTAAATAATAATAATAATAAATATTTTTGTTTTATAATGATATTAAATATTTTTAAATTATGATAATAATTAAATTATCAATAATAGTTATATTATTAAAGTATATATTTTTATGAAAATGTTTATATATATAGTGTTATATAAAATAATAATAATTAGTATTATAATGAGAAAAAATTGTAGAGATTATATTATTATTTTTTATAATAATTTTGTATTCTGATTTTAACCCTAAATTTGGAAAATTACAAAAGAAATTTAATTTAAATTTTAGAGTAATCCAAATAGGTTATAAAATTTTCTATTTCACTCCTGATTTAGATTGATTTCAACTCCAAACTATAAATTAAATCGACGCTAATTACTATTAGACAGCCATGTTTTTTAAATAACATAATAAATACAAGAAGGATAATTGTACGTGTAGTTTTACCGAAAGGAAATGGGATTCTAGAAGGATAATTGGATCAGGTGGAATGCCCTCAGCGCATTCTGCAACTGTGACAGCTCTTGCAGTGGCTATTGGTCTACATGAAGGAGTTGGATCACCTAATTTTGCCGTTGCGCTTGTTTTAAGTATTTGACATTGTGATTTTGTTTATTTGTTGGTTTGTTTGTATTGATACCTTTGCATTTATGGTTTTCTGTCAGCAGCTTTTTACCTTTGTGCCTGTACATGCAGAATGCCTGTTCTGCTTTTGCTGCTAATCTACGGTTCATAAATGAGCGGACACCAAAGTCCTAAATCTGGGCGTCTCAGGGAATTCTGCTTTCATTTATTGTTTTAACGAAAAAACTACTTTTGCTAAAGTAGACTGATTTTCTTCTGACACTAGCTGCTTTGCTTGGCTTATTTCTCATGCTCCTTTGCATATCTACTTGCATGGCCACTAGTTTCCATAAATCCATTTTGAGTAGACCTTCACGCTGTTGATATCAAATTTTCCACAGGTGCTTCTGGTGTTAGACTTCATGCTGGTCGCCAAGCTGAGATGAGATCATTCATTGCAGTTAGTGCAATTAATGTTCTGTACATAAATATACATCAATACTTTGGAATCTTGGCGAGTACTTGAAGATGACCATCCAAAAAGAAGGAAAACAAAACTCTGATCTGTTATTTTTAGCAGTGAAGGCAAACCAAAACATAAAAATTTAAGGGAAATCTAAAATATAAAACGGCAATATAATGGGATTATATTTGAAGCAAGTAGATTGCATGTGGTTGCTATCATAGGTAATGGATGATACGCTGGAGTAACTAAAGTGGATTAAGTATCAATAATGCATCTGCCTTATCTTTTGGTCAGCTCTTCGGTCACAATCTGTAGTTCAGTTAGTTTGACAATGCCCAAATTAAGGTTGGCATCATTAGTTGGCACGCAGTTGCTTACATAACAAGGCAATGGCACGACTAATTCTTGTATGAGCAAAGATGCAATACGAGGTGCATTATTGCATGCGTGCACATCATTGCTGTAGCGTGCATTTTTTCTTTGATAGAACCGCAAGATACCACCAATATTTTTTCATTTTGTTATAAAAAAAATGTAAGGGTTGCAAAGATATGCAATGTTCGCACCGAGTCGATCACGTTTACTAGTAATAGACCACTTTTGCACTAATACAAGTAGTAGTTGTAAACATTCATGGGGTCTTGGAACCAAATATTCTGTGAGGTGGGGACATCACGGGTCCGTCCAGGAGAGTAACAATGGTCCCGTGGAATGTGGGCAATATTTTGAAGTGAATTTGACTCAGCACAAACTCAATAAATAAATTTCTAACAGTTGACTTTCAATTCTATGAAAATTTGTATCTGAAAAGTTTTCTAGACAACATATGGTTTTATTTCAAGATTTATTTCAAATGGTCAGCATCCTTTTTGTTTTTCATGGTAATGATACACATTTTAGTTTAGTAGAATATATGGAGAATCTCGCTAGTTCATCCTTGCACTAAATTGATTGAGTTTTTTTTTTGTCCCCATGACACATGAAGAATAAAATCATCCTTGAGAAATTCCGGGACAATTGTTCGCATGACACAAGCTATTATATTGTTACTTATTCAAGAAAAAACCAAAGAACAAAGATAACTACAATTTTTTTTTTTTAAGATATACTCATCCTATATCTACTCAAAAAATTATATTGTTTATTTAGAAGTAACTTATTATATATATATCAATATTTTGTATTAAAAAATGTAATAACATTATAATATATTTAGATGACTTTCAAAAATAGATTACATATTGCATTATATCAATCTTATTTTTAAAAATTTACAAATAAAATGCAAAGAATGAGGGGGTTTGAATTTTTAACTTATTGATCGTAAAAATTTTTAATACTATTTTTAATAAGCATTGAACTTGTAACTTAAGTTGTTAACGAGGTCTAAAAAGAGTTATATATTAAACTCTACCAATATGGTTATGTCACATACCAATATTACACCATGTATCACATCTTTTATTTCATAGACCTAATTTCTACTTGTTTTGATTGAGATAATAAAAAGGATTATTCAACCACCAATACCTTGGTATGGTACAAGAAAGTTCCAGATAACAAATCTCTTTTAGTCCTTTTTTTTTTTTTTAAGTTTAAGTTGTATACACTTACCTTAAATTAATAGAAAAAAATGACTTTTAGTGCAAATAAAAATTACAAAATTTTGACATAATGGACCCTCAAATCTATGTTACTAAATTGATATAGTAAGATTTGCCCTATTCAACTAAGATATCCATAAATTAATTATATTCTCAAGATCAAAAGATTAAAAAAAAAAAACTCAATATTTAACTCTATTATAAATGTCATAAAGTATTAATTCGAATTACTAAAATCAGTTTTCTTGTGACTCATTCATGCAATTACAATTGGAGAGTCACTTTTAATAATTAGTAGAATTGTGTGCACATTTTGCCATTAACTTTGAAAATTCACCAACTCTTTTATTGCAAGTAGTTTGGTGCCATTAACACTAGTAACTTCGATCACATGCAGATCACCTTTATATATGTCTCCTTTATGTATGCCTCACTGCCCTTACCTTGTCTCTACTCTCACAAACTCCTTAGCTGTAAGCTAGTGGTTCATTATCGCCAACCACATTGCCACACTAATTTCTTTTCTCATAAACAAATTAATAAAAGCTGTGATGTGCAAAATCAATAAGTCTTAAATCCTGATGCTGTCCATCTTAGCTGCCCTTCACTTTGTGACACCACTCTTGTCATCCTTATTAAGGCCAAAGTATATCTATCTTATCATTAATTTGCCTATCTTAGCAATGGGAGCTGAATGTCATGGGGCCATTACTCTCTTCCCAAAAGGCTAACCTATTGGGGTGTACAGCGCCCACGTTTATAAGGCCCATGGATTCCCCTCACCTTTCTGATGTGGGAGATGTGGGATCCGTGACATTCTCCCCCACCGAATCCATCAACGTCCTTGTCGTGGACCGGGGGCCTACTCCCCTTATTTTTGGGCTTAGAGCGCTTGGCGGTGGACATCAGATTCGGGATGAGCCGGCTCTGATACCACTTGTCACGGGGCCATTACTCTCTCCCCAAAAGGCTAACCTATTGGGGTGTGCAGCGCCTACGTTTATAAGGCCCATGGATTCCCCTCACCTTTCTGATGTGGGGGATGTGGGATCCGTGACATGAAGCTGGCCTTTTCCCAAGATTGTCCAAGCCATTGGAGGACAAAAAGCATGTTGTCCTTGTTACCTTAAAGCCTGTGATAAGAAGCCTAGCAAAAGCCTTATTTGCTGAGGCTAAAGTTACTCTTGCAATCAACAATGAAAAGAAGCAAAGGGCTATTGAGAAATTTGTGTCTGAAAAGATTGTTAGCACTTTCAAGGTGAACAAATTCGCAAAGTGTCCTTCCATTCCAAGCCCTTTCTTTATAGGAAGTGGAAAGATTGAAGCAGAAGAATTAATTGAGGACGAAGAGGAACAGCAGAGAGTTGAAGGGCTAAGTGGGCAAGAACTATATAACAAAACTGAAACATTCATTGGAAACTTCTACAATCAATTGAAGATGCAAAGGGAGGATTCTTGGAAGAGATGACATGACTAGACTGCCAAAAGTGGGTGGACGACAAAGACCTATACGACCAGATCGGAAGGAGAGAGAAACCTGATGGCCAAATTAGAGCAGACTAGCGGGAAGAGAGAAACTTGATGGCCAAATCGGAGCAGACCGGCAGGAAGAGAGAGAAACTCGATGGTGAACGGAAAAGTGAAATCCGGAGAAGAGAGAGAGAAATCCGGCTGGACAGTAAGAGAGAGAGAAACAAACAGGCAAGCCGTGAGACAATGAGATTATGAGACAAGGAGACGGGTGAGATCGTAAGATGGTGAAAGTAGGAATTGTGTGAGACAACGTTGAGAAGGAATTCGGCGAAGCATTGAACTCAATGTATTTCCACAATTCTTCAAGAGAGGTTAGAGAGTGTTGCGGTGAACTTCTAAGCGAAGCAGCTTTTCAATTCAATAGAGGTAAGACAAGATAGAAAAAGGGTAGACACAATAAGTGACACTCTTCGTATTGTACTTGCTTAGTAATAGCAATAGTGAAAGGAGCAGAGAACTAAAGACATCCATTGTAACTTGTATTCACAAGTATAGTGGATAGTCTCGGTAGAGGGAGAGTCCCTACCACCGTGGATGTACGTCACGTTGACGGAATCACGTAAATCTCGTGTGTCCTTAATTTGCTTTACATTTTCTGCTTTAAATTGAGTTGTGAACGCAGCTAAAGTATCAGCCAACCTATAACCTAAAGAAGACCCAAACAAGACGAGTTGTGATTAGTAGGTAGCAATAGATCTACCTTAGTCGAGTCTAAGAAAGAGTTCACTTTTAAGAAGAGGTTGAAGTTGTTCACTTACTTACAAATTGCGAATTGTGGTGATATTGATTCACCCTCCCTCTCAGCATCACAAACTAATAGATCCTAGGGAGAAGTCGGGAACTTGAGAATAACATTGTTATCTTCTGTATTTTATTGAAGAAAGACATAGCTGGTAGACCTTGCTAGTCATATTGGACCATATCTACAATTTGGTGTGACCAAAATACACAAATTGAAAATTTTGATACAATTTAAGAAACTTTTTCTTGAAAAGAAAAGAATAACCTTGTTATAAAAAGATTCGATTATTCAGGAAAAGTTACAAGGTCATTTATGTTGCCTGAATTGAAACGAAGGCTAGGCAGGAGGTAACAAGGACTTAGCGTACAAACAAGGAAAATAAGCAAATGTGGTGTTTCTGTCTATTGTTGGACAATGTCTAATGTAGCATACAATCAATGATTGTTGCACAATCATTTATTGCATGCATAAAATACAAAATACAGAAGTTTCATTTTAGGAACTTACTTGTTTTTAGCATTATTTTCTTTCTGTTTGCTACCTTACTTCAGTATTCCTAGAAACTTTGGATTTTAATTGAAAAGAATTCCTTGTCATAGAAAAAAAAAAACTAAAAGGAAGAAATAGGGCAACTTGCAGTTACAAGACAAGATGCTGCCAAAAGTGCAAATTTTGTTAGCAAGATCAATGATATTGAAACATTGATTAAAGGGACTTCTATTTATGTGACCTAGAGCCAAATATGCCCCTCGGTATGGTAATGTAATCTGGAGATAGGACATAGAATGGTAAGTAGTTGTTATAGCCAAGCTTTTGGCTTAAACAATGGGGAAGCAAGTAGGAAATTATTGGTCCTAAGACCTCACACAAACTTTAGCTCATTCACAATTGTTTTCTACATCTAATTCTTTAGAAAGTAAAGTTAAATTCTTACATTGAGTTATACATATCCAACAATTGAAGCAACCCAGCATTATATTTATATTTGTGAGGTAACTGAGAGGATACCTCTCTGTGAAATGGATATCTCCCACAATTCTTGTTGTTATGTGAATATGGAGTAAGTTTCTTGGAATGTGCTTGCTGTGTAGGTTTTATGGGATCTTATCCTTTTGGATTTTTACTCCTTTTTGCTATACAACAACTTCCCTTTTTCCCCCTTTGTATTTTTATTCCTATAGTGGTGAGTGTGAGAAATTATAGTGATACTCTTTATTTTAGTATTTAAAAATGCCATTTGAATTATGACTTGTTAATAAATGAATATTTGCATAAGTTTTTATCCTACTTAAATTTTTATTTATTTATTTATTTTGAAAAAAAAAAGATTCTCTTTAATATTCTTATGCCAATGTCAATACCAACAATGATAACCTTCTTATAGCCCAACAATGATAACCAAAATTTATGGTTTTAGTCTAAATTTTTTGGAATATATACACACTTATTACACACATAAACATTATGTCTTGCTGATACAATTCTAACCTTTTTCCGTAAATTTTTGAGCAAGTACCTTTGGAGAGATCATAATGGCCCCATACTTAGCTCATATGTGCTTTACTATCAATATCTCTCTCACACATATCAAGGCATATGCATAAACCTTTTAAACCCTTCAACTTGGATGAAACAACCGTTTAAACTATTAAAAGTCTATAAGAATATAATAGTAAAAGAACAATAGAATCCACGAACAAGCCTAGGGCTATTTCAAATCAAAATCTCTGATTTATGTCTATTCATAAAATTGTATGGCATTGTCAATAAACTACATGAAATCAAATCCAACGGATACCTAAGACTAAAGGACGTAAGGGGAGGAGAATGCTTGAGTTCCATTGTATTTGCTTATAGGGGAATAGGCCTTTATAAAAAGGATAACAATATGAAGTCAAAAATGAAATATATATGGATTGCAACAAAAATGGTGTCATCCTCTTCCAACAAATTGATATTGTGCCTATTGATATGTTAATTCAATCTTTCTTCTATTAACCGCATAGACATACAAGGTGCATGGATTCTCATTAGAGTGGGGGTCTTTTGCACTTGTTAAAGATAAATTGATGGAGTAATGTTTAAATTGAAAAATCATGTGGATGAGTTAAATTGATTTGATTTTTTCTTTTTTTATTAACAAAAATTTCTTTCAAGTAAATCCCAAGTTTTTGCTGTGGAAAGCCCTAATTCAAACATAAAATGCACATGAAAGAATTTGAACTCTACCCCTTGTATTAAACTTACATAACACAATCTTAAGTTCGTCCTTAACATTATACTAACTATGGGTGGTTTTGGTGTCCACCAAGCAAGGCAGCTTAAACCATTGACGTGACCTATTTGTGCGTCCCTAATAAACATTTGAGGGACATATATAATATGAAATTGCAATCCAAAATCTACATACTTTCCGGATTTCTTCTTGTCCAAAACCGTTTTACTTTATTTGGAACTTTTTCTCTCTTGACAAGCCACAAAGAGAAGATAGCACTGGCTTTTTATGCTTGGGCTTGAGAGAAGGTTCATAGCCGTACAAGGCTGTTCAATTGAAGACACATCGAATACCCACGTAAATAGGGCCTTAATATACCATCCAAACTTATCAGATTTATCTGAATTTCACAAAATATAAATCATTAAAATTAATCCTAAACAACAATGTTCCATTGCATATTCATAAACCAACATCGTTACAAAAGGATCCAGAGCTTACACCAAAGTAAACAGTGTTCTGATTGGAAGAACAATCATTCCTATCGATGCCATCAAATCTCTAAGGGAACTGAACATAACAAACATGTTTGCCAAGGTTAGGTTCCAACATGAAGCACGTCGCATCCAACAATGCTTTGCTATTGTTTATGTTGTGATCACAATCTGATGGGAGAGGGGTAGCGGAATACAAATTGCCCAAGAGACCTCTCTCACTTGTTTGAATCTGTGAGAAGTTGACTGAATGACAAATATGGCAACTTAAACAATCACACAAGAACACACCGATTTTTACATGGAAAACCCCTTCAAAGCAAAGAGGAAAAACCACAGGACACACCAGTTCAGAAATCAACTTCACTATAATCAACAAGTGAATACAACAGAGGTACACAACTTCGCTTACATCAACCATATTGAATAAACTCAATTTGAACCAAAGTGAGAGATCAAATGAGTTAACCAACATGAAAGACACTTTCTATAAATAATACCTCAACAATCAGATCTTCAAACAAAAATCCAACCGTTCAAGATGAAATTTCAGATGCCCTCTACTGGCTATCCAAATTTCAGCTCAAACAGACTACAAAATAATATTCATCTACACAGTTCATCTACACTGCCGCAATAGAGAAAACAGAGAATTACCATAAACAAGTGATCACAATTTGAGATAAACCAACTACCCTTACAGAAATCCAAATCACGATCTAACCGTTCATAATCAAGATCTAGGTGTCCTCAATCAACTGATCAAAATATAGCTTGATCGGACAACAAACCCTTTACTAATTATAAGGTTGATCGAAGCTGTACACAGAATAACTTCTCAAATATGAACTACAAAATGTAAATTAGAATCCACACTTACAGTCCACCAAATCGGATCTCCACCGTTCAAAATGAAGAAAACGATAGTTTCTATCCTTCAACAATGTTGTAGCTAAATCGGATAAACTTTCACCGTTGGATTTTGAAATGAATGACCAGTACTTTTGTTGGATTCTCTCTTACGTTTTTCTCTCTTTCGGCCAGGTAGCCTCTGTCACTCTCTCACACTCAAAACATAATCTTAATGAGGTATTTATACCTCATTAAGTCAACGTTTTTTTTTTCAAAGGTTTCCTCCACGTAGGAGGAATACCTAACAATTCTCCCCCTCCCGACTACGTGGAGGTGTTGACCATCCCAGCCAACGAACAACACAATTCAAACTTTCCTCTTGGCAATACCTTTATTAACATATCAGCAACATTATCATACGTATGAATCTTTTCAAGTGCTAGATATTTAGAATCAAGAGCATTGTGTATCCAATGATACCGCACATCAATCTGCTTTGATCTAGCATGAAAAAGTCGGATTCTTACCAAGATGGATTGCACTTTGGCTATCACAATACAACACATACTTTGATTGTTCAAAGCCAAGCTCCTTCATGAATCTTTTCATCCAGATTAACTCTTTAACTGCTTCAGTTATAGCAATGAACTCTACTTCTGTAGTTGATAATGCAATGCATTTTTGCAACCTAGATTGCCAACTAACTACCCCCCAACTGCTCCCCTTGCAAGAGTAATCAAATAACTTCAAGTAGACTTTCTGGAATCAATATCACCAGCCATATCTAAATCAGTGAATCCAATAAGAGTAGGCTTATCACTCCCAAAACAAAGTTTGACGTTAGTAGAGCCTCGTAAATATCTCAATATCCACTTCACTGCATTCCAGTGCTCCTTACCAGGAGTTGAAAGAAATCAGCTAACTGTGCCAACTGCATATGCTATATTAGGCCTCATACATACCATTGCATACATTAACTGCCCATAACTTATGCAAAAGGAACTCTCATGATTTGGCTTTCTATAAGGACAATTTTTTTTTTATCTCAAATTGTGATCACTTGTTTCTGGTAATGCTCTGTTTTCTCTATTACGACAGTGTAGATGAACCATGTAGATAAATATTATTCTGTAGTCTGATTGAGCTAAAATTTGGACAGCCAGTAGGGGACATCTGAAATTTCATCTTGAACAGTTGGATTGTTGTTTGGAGGTCTGGTTATTGAGTTATTATTGATAGAAAGTGTCTTTCATGTTAGTTAACTCATTTGACCTCTCACTTTAGTTTAAATTGAGTTTATTCAATTTGATTGATGTAATTGAGGTTGTCTACTTCTGTTGTATTCACTTGTTGATTATAGTGAAGTTGATTTCTAGACCAATATGTCCCATGGTTTTTCCTTTTTGCTTTGAAGGGGTTTTCCAAGTAAAAAACCAGTGCGTTCTTGTGTGATTATTTAAGTTGTTATAATTTTTATTCAGTCAACTTCTCACAGATTCAAACAAGTGGGAGAGGTCTCTTGGGCAATTTGTATTCCGCTGCCCCTTTCCCATCATAATGGTATCAGAGCAAGGTTGTATTTATGACTTGTTTGAATGATGGAATTGAATGTGAATAGAATGTCTTGCTTGAATGGCACAAATTATCATATATGGTGAAGTAAAATGAAAGATCTCTTATTTGTGAAGAAAATGCATTTGCCAGTATTTGTTGCTACTAAACGTGAGTCAAAGACTGATGAGGAATGGGAGTTTGAGCATTAGTATGTTTATGGCTTTATACGACAATTTGTTGATGATAATGTTTACAATCATATATGTAATAAGACACATGCACAGACTTTATGGAGCAAACTTGAGACATTATATGCTTTAAAGTCTAGTAATAATAAGTTGTTTTTGTTAAAGAAAATGATGCAACTAAGATATAGAGAAAGGAGTTCAGTTGCAAACCACTTGAATGAGTTTTAGGGTGTCATTAATCAATTGTTGGGTATGGACATTAAATTTGATGATGAGGTTCTCGGGCCATGGTTACTTGCTACATTACTTGATTCTTGGGAGACATTTCGGATCTTACTTGCGAATTTTGCCTCTGGTGGTGTTGTTTCATTAAAACTCATGAAAGGTGGTGTGTTAAATGAAGAGATGAGAAGAAGATCTTAAGGTTCATCACCGTTGAATTCAGAGGTTCTAATTACTAAAAACCGGGGGAGAAACCAAGAAAGAGGTAATGGTAAAAAGAGTAAAAGTAAAAGCCAAAGTAAGTCAAGATCAAAGTATAAGAATGTCTAGTGTCACTATTATGGAAAGATAAGTCATATTCATAAGAAATGTTAGAAAAACCAGCTTTCAGGCATAAAGAGTTTAGCCTTAAAGAAGTGTCCTTATTGTTTGGTTAGAAAATAGAACAGAGTTACATTTAAAAGTCACCATCCTTCTAGGAAATCAGAGTTGCTTGAGTTGGTGCATTATGATGTGTGTGGTCCTTTGAAGATATGCTCACTTAGTGGTGCTCGTTATTTTGTGACTTTTATTGATGATCATTTGAGGAAACTTTGGGTTTATGCTTTAAAGAGTAAAGATTAAGTGTTTGATGTGTTCAAAAAATTTCATGCCTTGGTTGAAAGACAGTCAGGAAAAAGGTTAAAATGTGTTCGTACTGATAATGGTGGTGAGTATAGTGGTTTGTTTAATGAGTATTGCAGAGTACATGGGATCAGACACCAAAGGAAACCTCCAAAGACACCTTAGTTAAATGGTTTAGATGTTTACTCTCAAATGCAAAGCTGCTTAGATCCTTTTGGTGTGAAGCCTTGAACACAACAATACATGTGATTAATCTATCTCCTAGTGTTCCTTTGCAGGGTGATGTTCCGGACAAAATTTGGTTCAGTAAAGAAGTCTCTTATGATCATTTGTGGGTCTTTGGCTATAAGGCTTTTGTTCATGTCCCTGAAGATGAACGAACAAAGTTAGATGCAAAGACATGACAATATATCTTTCTTGGCTATGGTGAAGATGACTTTTGGTACCAATTATATGATCCGGTTGAGAAAAAGCTTGTTAGAAGCATAGATATTGTGTTCTTCAAAGATCAGAACATTGAAGACAGTGAGAAGACAGCTACTCAGACTATGATAACCTTGTTGGTATTGATCCAATTCCTCAAGTACCTATAAATGATTCAGGTAATACTACATGATATCTAAGAATATGATGAGAATGTTCAGCAGGATCATGATATATAGGGTGCAAGTGATCTTAATACTCCTATAGAAGATTATTCAACCTTACCTTTACCTACTTTTCAGTTAAGAAGGTCCAATAGAGTATCAATGCCTTTTACTCGGTACTTTCCTAACGAGTTTGTGTTATTAACTGATGGGAGAGAACCTAAGTTTTATGAAGAAGCAATTGAAAGTGAACATAAACAACATCAGATAGATGCTAGACAGATGAGATGAAATCCTTATATGACAACTCCACTTATGAGTTAGTGAAGTTACCTGAAGGCAAAAGATCTTTGAAAAATCGGTGGGTTTACAGGGTGAAGCAAGAAGAAAATACTTCACGTCCACGATATAAAGCTAGATTAGTTGTCAAAGGAGTCAGTCAAAAACAGGGTGTCAATTTTGATGATATTTTCTCACTAATGGTCAAAATGTCTTCCATCTGAGTTGTGTTGTTCGTTGGCTGGGATGGTCAACACCTCTACGTAGTTGGGAAGGGGAGAATTGTTAGATATCCCTCCTATGTGGAGGGAACCTTTGAAACAAAAAAAAGGTTGAATTTAGGTTTTGAGCATGAGAGAGTGAGAGAGGCTACTCGGCCGAAAGAGAGTAAAAGAAAAAGAAAAGGGAAAAATGAAGGAGAGAATCCAACAAAAGTATTGGTCATTAATTTCAAAATCCGACAGTGAAATTTTATCCGATTTAGTTACAACTTTGCTGAAAGATAGAAACTATCTTGTTCTTCATTTTGAATGGTGGAGATCCAATTTGGTGGACTATAAATGTGGATTCTAATTTACATTTCGTGGTTCATATTTGAGAAGTTATTCTGCGTGCAATTTCGATCAACCTTGTAATCCGAAAACTGTTTGTGGTCCGATCAAGCTGTATTTTGGTCAGTTGATTAAGGACACCTAGATCTTGATTCAGAATGGTTGAATTGTGATTTTGCTTTCTGTAAGGGCATTTTTTTTATCTCAAATTATGATCACTTGTTTCTAGTAATGCTCTGTTTTCTCTATTGTGGCAATGTAGATGAACCGTGTAGATGAATATTATTCTGTAGTCTGATTAAGCTGAAATTTGGACAGCCAGTAGGGGACATCTGAAATCTTGAACAATTGGATTGTTGTTTGGAGGTCTGGTTGTGTAGTTATTATTGACAGAAAGTTTCTTTCGTGTTAGTTAACTCATTTGGCCTCTCACTTTGGTTCAAATTGAGTTTATTCAATTTGATTGATGTAATTGAGGTTGTGTACCTCTGTTGTATTCACTTGTTAAGTATAGTGAAGTTGATTTCTGGACCGGTGTGTCCTGTGGTTTTTCCTCTTTACTTTGAAGGGGTTTTCCACGTAAAAAATTGGTGCGTTCTTGTGTGATTGTTTAAGTTGCTATATTTGTTATTCAGTCAACTTCTCACATATTCAAACAAGTTGGAGAGGTCTCTTGGGCAATTTGTATTCTATTGCCCCTCTCCCATCACAATCTAGGTTTAAGAAGAATGGTTAATTAGTAAGAACAGCTGACACTCGAACTTGCAATATTCACATATGTCACTAGAGATGAAATGGCCCCACCAATGAAGAAAGCCATCTCTAAATCCTTTTTTATCAACAACTTAGGAGTGCATTCATGGCACCAGCTTTCTTGTGGTGCTTGAAGCCCGGACAGTTTCACGAGAAACATAAACTAGCTGTGGCAGCTCATGTGCTGGCCCCAGTTAATTTTAGGATTAAGACTTTATTGTTACTCACATAAGAAAAGAACTCACACATGATTGGACCAAAAGGTAGAGAATGTGGCTTTGTTCATTTCTAACCACTCTATCAACATCATGAAGCAATAATTTAGACCAAGGATTTATGCACAAGGATTTCAACCAAGCACATATGGATCATTTCAAAGATGATGATGAGTAAATTGGTCATAAAAAAGAAAGCAACATGAAGAAGGTAGGGAATGTGGTGATAACTAAATTGAAGGAAAAAAAAATTACATGTGAATCTTTTAAAAAATGGGAAAATGCATGTGAATTTAAGACGAAGAAGCAAAAAAAAAAAAACACAATATGTAGGAAAGGCGAAATCATTACAAAGAAAATAGAGGCACAAATAAGAACTGATATGTCATACAGAAGCAAAAATACTTACATGTATCTTGGTTTAGGTCAATTCTTCTTACAACAGAGTTCGTGTAACTTCTGTTTTGCTCTTTGAATCTCAAGTAAACAGTCCATTGCACCACAATATACATCCACACCACCATTACTAGCAATTAATTTTGACAATTTGTGTAAAGCTACGTTTGTAACATCGAGCCCTACAATTTCCTTTTGCTCAAAACTCGAGGCAACAAATACACTACCTATATACACAGTAGCAATAATTTTTGCCCCCTTTTCCCAATTACTTTTGGCACAACTCAAATAACAATGTCATAGGATAAGTTTTGTCATATACATGTAGAAATACATACATGTAACTTGGCTTGGGCCATTTCTTCTTGCCACAGAGCTCATGTAACTTTTGTTTTGCTCCTTGAATCTCACACAAACTATTCATTGTGCCACAATATTCAAACATACCACCATCAATAGGAACTAAATTTTATAACTTGTGTAAAGCTAATTTTGCTGTGTTAAGCCTCACAATTTCTTTCCACTTAGAAGAACCAAAAGCAACAAATTCACCATCTACATACACACTAGCAATGTTTTTTGCCCTTTTTTTCAATGCTTGATGGCCAGACAGACCAGTTTCTCTGTGCTGCCGTTGGTGGCGCCTATTGAAAGACAACTATCCCAGTTTGTGATTGTGGTAAGGGAGGAAGATGTGGTTACTCAAAG
Organism: Ceriops zippeliana; assembly: GCA_037897445.1. Classification (NCBI taxonomy): domain Eukaryota; kingdom Viridiplantae; phylum Streptophyta; class Magnoliopsida; order Malpighiales; family Rhizophoraceae; genus Ceriops; species Ceriops zippeliana. The sequence goes on from JBAPLH010000759.1 coordinate 400,286, forward strand.
CCATGCCCAACATGGCATCGCTAACAAACTCCAACCGCTGGTAATTGGCGGAGTCTACGAAAGTGGGGTGCCTCAATGCATCCTCAAGATTGCATTCGATCTAGATTGTAATAGACAAGAATAGAGAAAAACTATCTTAGAGGCGGATAAATAGCTTGAGTCTCAGATGCATTGAAATCACTATAAACAGAAAATTTGGCAGGAGAAGGGATAAGTCACACTGTTGGACTAGCTTTCGTCCTCTCTATGTCGTGAAACCAAATGGCCATCAAAATTGATGTGGAAAAAAAAAGGAAAGAAAATGAGATTGTGTGGCTAGATGCTTCAACTTGATGATGGGATTGAATTATTTTAATCTATTTTCTCTAGCACTAATGGGTCTGAAGTTCCCAACTTCACCATAGGATCTACTAGTTTGTGATACTAAGAGGGGGTGAATCAGTATCACCACAATTCGCAGGTATCTAAACAACTTCAACCTCTTCTTAAAAGCGAACTCTTTCTCAGATTCGACTAAGGTAGATCTATTGCTACATACTAATCACAATAGTCCCCAAAGTCATCTTTCAGACACCTTGCCTATTAAGTCTTCATTAGGTTATGGGTAGACTGATACTTTAGCTGCGTTCACACAACTCAATTCAAAACACAGAACATAATTCAAAGTAAGGACACATGAGATTTACGTGGTTCCGTCAATGTGATGTACATCCACGGTAGTAGGGACTCTCCCTCTACTAAGACAATCCATTATACTTGAGAATACCAATTACAATGGATGTCTTAATCTTCTGCTCTTTTTACTATTGCAAATACTAAGCAAGTACAATACAAAGAGTGTCACTTACTGTGTCTACCCTTCTTCTAGATTGTCTTGCCTCTGTTGAATTGAAAAGGCTGCTTCACTGCCGCTTTGAAGTTCACCACAACGCTCTCTAACCTCTCTTGAAGAAATCTGGAAATACATTAAGTTCTTTCAATGCTTTGCTGAATTCCTTCTCTGGGTTGTCTCACAAAGCTCCTGCTTTCACCATCTCAAGGTCTCACCCGTCTCCTATTGCATGATCTTACTGTCTCACAACTCGCCTCACTTTTTTGGTTTGTCGTTCCGTATCTCAGCCTGCCTCGCGTTTCTAGTTTGGCGTTTCACGTCTCACGCACATTTCTGGTTTGCACGCTTTGCTGGTTTCACGACTCATGTGCATTTCTGGTTTGCACACCTTGCTGGTCACATGCCTCACGTACGTTTCTAGTTTGCCCTTGTACGTTTCACACCTCTGGGTAACTTGGTTTGCTCTCCTGGTGGTCTCTTCTTTCACGGTTTCTCCTCTCTTCCCTTATGGACAATGTGCTGTCTCCTCTCTTACCAATGGTGCATTTGCCTCTCCTCTTACCGTGAGTCACACGGTTTCCTTCCAGCCATTGCCCAGTTTCCCATGCTGTCTAAGGTCTCCCTTGGTTTGCCATGTGTTCACTCTTGCTGTCCAGCTAGTTTACTCTTCCATGTTGTAGGGTTTTGACTCACTAAGGTCTCACTTGCCATTGGTGTGTTGTGACCATGCTCTCCTTATTATCGTTCACCTTGCCATCCATATCTCTTTTGCTGGTTGATTTCTTTGCCGTTTAGCTTGTGTTGGCCGGTTTTTCTCTTTGGACAGTTTCTCTTTGTGTTGGCCGAATGGTTGGTTAGACATCCTCTCTCTTTTAGCCAGTGGTGGTTTTGCCATTCACTCTTTGGTTTTGGCGTGCTGTTTTGTGTTTGGCCGTTCCACCTTTTCTAATTTGTGATTTGTCGTCCACCCTCTCTTGCTGTCTAGTCATGTACTCTCTCTTTGCTATCCAACTGTTCCTCCCTTGTTTTCTCTCTTTGGCCGATCACCCACCTTTGCCGTTTATGCTATTTTTCCATGTAGGGTAGGGTTTTTCTTAATTGTCACTTTGGTTGGCTTGTTGTATAGGTTTTTCAAATAGTTGAATTGTCGACCCCCTCTCTTTGTGTTTTCTGAATGCTCTCTTATGTTGGCCTTGCCCTAGTTTTGTCTTCTATGGTCTTAATATACTCTCTTCCATGAAACCCTAATAGGGCTTATGCGATGGATTTACGTTCTTGCCCCTCCATGTGGCTTTACTTTCTTGCACACTTAAATCTAGTTGACAACAATTACATGGGTCATACCATTATACCATTATACCTAACCGACCATCATATTAGGCCTTTTATTTTGGGTCATACCTTAAATAACATGGTTACTCATGTTAATTAATTTAACATGTTGGTATTATGTAAAATTGAAATTTCACCTGCATTTAGGATGGCAAAAATCCCAACTGGACGAAAGATTTCATGTATCTATTGACAATGATAAAAGAGAATCTTAACAATCCACATCACCTATTTCATAGCTTCCTTTAACTCAATTAAGTAATCTAATGGCAAAGAATAACATTACTTTACTAAAAACTGCATCTTTGTTGACGTTAGATCTTACAAGATCATTTTCTCAGTTTCATCAATTTCTATTAAAGATATCTAAAGTTGACAAGGACAAAAAGGAAAAAATTTTGTGAAATAAATTCAAAAGAGAAATATTATTATATAGTTTAAACTTATAGAGTTTACAAGGAAAATATTGGAGTTAATTCCTAACTTTAATTATATTTCTTCCAAATTTTCTTTGTTTTTTTCTTTGACTTTTACCATGTAATTAGAAATTTTTGTTATTTTCATTAGATAAATTTAATAAGTAAAATTTTGTCAGTTTCACTTTATTTTATTGTAACTTATAAGTTTGAACAATATGACTTTTATTCTTCTTAAAATTATCAGATCAACCTTAGATCGAGAAAAATGGGCTGAGATTACAAAGCAACAACTTATATATACTTTTGGTATAACCTTGGCTATTGTTACAATTGATTTCCTATAATCTCCTCATCATATAGGCATCCTAAGTCATTAATTGACACATTGCAATATTGCTTAAATAATAAATCAAAAGTGTTCTATCCATAATTAATTTAATAGCAATGATGATATTGTATGAATTAAATGCAATGACTTAAATTTAAATTTTTCTGAACTATATTTTAGAAGATGTTTTAGTGATTAAGATTTAAATCTCTATTTTCAAAATGTCAATATGTAAAACTAAAAATAAGACAATCTTGTGAAAATGATGAAAACTACTACAATTATCTCCATAGTCTCCTAACCTAGAAAAAAAATATCTCAAGTCCATCCCATGTTCCAACTAGGATCTGCAACACTGAGAGCAATCATTAAAAAGTGAAAAAAAAAATTGTTGGTATAATTAATTGTGAGATAAATTAAATAGGAGATTAACTAGACAAACAACGGTGATACACTATCTTTGCATAATGGGATGGAATAATAGATAAATTATTATTATTATTATTATTATTATTATGAGTCATCATTATGTCAGTACTTTTAATTTAAATAAAATTTTAATTACAATATGTATAATAAATTTTTTATAAATCATGATAAGTAATATTATTCATTAATAAAATATTTTAAGATGACAGAAATTTATAATTTAAAAAAAAACTTTCTTTAAAAAAAAACATTGATATTTAAGTAATTTATAACTTTGCCTTTTTATTTTCAATATAAAATTCAGTTGATTGGCGAAATAATAATCTTTCACTAATATTCCCATAAATCTTTGCCCATATGCCTGTTTTCATTGGGTGTGAACTGTGGTGCAGGGTAAAGAATTAATGGAGGACCAGGCAGCTGAATCACCTGTTATAGTTCGTAAGAAACCACTATGGTTTGCCGTCCTCCTTGCCTCGTCTCTGCCCTTACTCCTTTATTTTTGGGCTCCAAATAGTTATGTCAACTTTCTAATCTCTCATAATCAAATTCCTGTCAATGACGTAATTGAGCGGGTTGGCAATGAAGCGGCAGATTCTTGCTTGAATCGTACATATATGTTCATGATCTTTCGTGGTGATTCAATGACGATGTGATCAAAAATTGCAGCTGGCTGCTGAGGCCATGGTATGACATGTGCCCATACCTCGAAAATTCAGGCCTTGGCCATCAGGTTGAGAATCCTGGTGGGGTTGTATTAGAGAAATGCTGGTTTCAAACAAACTAATTTGTTCTAGAAATTTTATTTCGTAGCAGAATGAAGGATTACAGGTGCTTAACTAATGATTCTTCATTGGCTTCTACTATTTTCGTGCCATTTTAGCAGGCCTTGATGTTGGTCAATACCTTTGGACTCACAATGCATCGACTAGAGATGTATTGGAACTTGATTGGGTGAAGTGGGTGGCAGAAAGGGCCGAGTGGAAAAGAAGGTGGGGTAGAGACCATTTCTTTGTCACTGGAAGGATTGCTTCGGATTTTCGAAGGCAATCTGATGATGATTCATCTTGGGGAAGTAAGTTGTTGAATCTGCCTGAAGCCATGAACATGACAATATTGTCAATTGAATCAACTTCTAGGGGAAACGAATTTGCAGTGCCATACCCCACACATTTCCATCCTACAAGTGAGAGTGAGATACTTGGATGGCAAGACAGAATAAGAACACAGGAAAGGCAATACTTGTTCTCTTTCACAGGCGCCCGTCGACCGGCTAGGATTGATTCTATCCACGCAGAGATCATCGACCATTGTTTAGCTTCCGGGAGTATTTGCAAGCTATTAGATTGCAACTTTCCTGGCAACAAGTGTGAGAATCCGGTCGAGGTGATCATGGTGTTTCAGGACTCGGTATTCTGCTTGCAGCCTCCCGAGAATTCATTGACCCGGCGATCAACATTTGAATCTATTCTGGCAGGCTGCATCCCTGTGTTCTTCAATCCAGGCTCTGCATATTCGTAATATGTTTAGTACTTGCCAGAGAACAATTCAAGATATTCTGTGTTCATACCAGGGAAGTTGGTAAAAAAGGGACAAATCAGAATCAATGAGACATTACTTCAACTCTCAAAGGAGGAGATGTTGGCTAAAAGAGAGGAGGTTATAAGGCTGATACCAAAGGTTATATATACAGATTTCAAGTCCAAATCTCCAAACCTTGGAGATGCATTTGATATAGCCATAAAAAGAGTCCTTGACAGAGTAGAAAATGTGAGGAAAAAGACATTAAAGGAAGAAATGATAACTTACAAAAGTCCATAGTTGGAATAACGATGAATGGGGTAAGAACATTAATTTATTTGGACACATGACTCAACCTAAAAGAAAGAAATATTAAAGTGTATTTGTAATTATATTTATTTTTATTTTAAAGTTATTTATTATATTAATTCATTAGTTAAATTTAATTTATCTGTTAAAGAGTTTTTATAATTATATTTATTTTATTTTTTTAAATTCATTCAATAATTAAATTCAATATACATTAAATATTTTTTATTAAGTACAATCACATAACAATTATTCACTTATCATTTAATATATATTTTTTTCTTAAAAAAGATAGAAGAAAAAAATAAAAAATAAGAAGAATAAAATCCTCTAGAACCCAAAGAAATGAATGTGAGCTTAAAAATTGTTTTTGCAACGGCGTATGTGTTTGATTGTCCAAGGAAGCCTTTTGAGTTACTGTTACAACCAGAAATTCTGCAAGATGCAGGTGCAATACGAACCCAACTAAATTGTTTTATTTTTGGGATACCGTATGGGAAGGTATCCAGCAATAATGCTTCGTTTTCTCTCACAGAAGTTTGTCCGGTGCCTCTGCACATGGCAAGAATATGCGCTGATGGGAAAACTTTGATCCTGATTTACTAAGTTACAATCCTATATCACAAATAATGGCCTTTGGCATACATTGTAACCCGAAACAGAAAAAAAAAAAAAAGATTTTCAGATTATATAGATTACCATATCACTGAAATTCCAAATTATACCGTTTGCTTGGAATATATGATTGTACTGGTGGCACTAATGGAACAGCTTTCGGCATTCGTTCCTTCAATTGGTCAATGGACATGTCCCTTCCCATCTGAGCTTTAATTAGCATAAGTAATTGAACGCAGAATGGAAAGGAATGCATATAGGCAAGAGCCCATTTGGGCCCGTTTCCTGCATAAACAAAATACAGTGCAAAAGCCATAAAAGCACCAACAATTGTTTCGGTCTATACTTTATCATACACTATTAGCCCACCATAGCAAGGTAGAATATGTTAGAATATTAATTCTTATAACCCCAAAAAAGAAAAAAAAATTGTGGGACAAGAAAATTAGATGATCAATTATGACAACTAAAAAATATAAAATTATAACAGATTGAAATCAATGATTATAATTAAAATTTATTTATTTTTGTATCTAATTCTCTCATCTCGTGTAATGGAATTCAATTCTTATAACCAAATCCCAAGGAAAAAGAGATAGTGATCGGTTATGTATCCCTCCTAATTAGCCAATCGTTGGGGTACTAATGCTGGGTTGGTGAGCACTGAAATAAACAAATATTGTCAAGTACACATTGTATGACTTTAGAGAAATTTAGCCGATCTCAACTGTAAAATCAATTAAGGTAACAAAATATAAAGAAGAAGGAGAATACAAAGAAACACAACAATTTGAAGCAACCTGGCGTCATTGTATGTATAAGAAAGGAAATGTTTAGTAGTATCTTATCATTGTAAATAAAAGAACGAAAATATTAGGTAGACCCATGTTTTTGTAGAATGGCTAATTTCCAAAAAAAAAAAAAATTGTTAGTTTTATTTTTGTTGTTCATGTCCTCCAACATTGTGTAACAAAGATTTAAGTTGAATTTTCTTTTCTAGACCCACGTAACCTTGATGTAAAAAATCATTTCCATCCACAAACCTCTGTATAAGAATATGATCAATAATAAATTATAATAAATTAAATAAGAGAGATATATTTAATTTAGTTATATTAATTAATAAATATAAATACATACTTAAAAAGTAAAGATTTTGTAGTACTATCTAAAGTTTTTCATAATAATAATTAAAGATTTAGTTATAATAAGTTTTATCAAGGATCATGTAAATTATTAATCTTTATTGGATGATAAATAAATATAGTTAGTTTAAATTCAAATTAATTAGCTTTAAAAATATAATAAGCGAGTAATTATATTTATTATTATTATTTTAAAAAATAAATATTTAGTATTTATGTTTAATTATGTGGACCACTTTAAAAATAATTTCAATATTTTTTTAGTTAGTCCACATGATTCTGAATAAGTAAAACCCTTAACAAGGGAACAAGGGTCATTATTTATATTACCATACACTTTGGTATAAAATTGTAATTTGCTTCATTAAAAATTTTTATGCATGAATAATAGCAATTATGTAAGCTTATGGAAACATTTTCTTATATGTACCACATTGCTAATAAGTTTTTAATCAAACACCTAATTAAAGTAAGAATTTATTAGATGAAAAAAATTTAGATTTCAATTTATTCATATTCAATATAAACTTTATTCAAACAATCTTTATGTGTAGAAAATAATTTTTTTTAGCAAATCATCATGATGTATCTAAAAATCCAAAACATTATAGAATAAAATAAAACTTAAATTGACTTAACAAATTTCATATGCTCAATATAATCCTTATATGATTTAATAGTAATCTTATAGTTATAGATTATCAATTATAAGTAGAATGCTGATATACTCTATTTTAATTACTTGCTATTTAACATGATTTTTGACAAGTAAATACTTTATATTGATATGTTTGTTTTGATTTTTACTTTTATTATTTAAAAAAATATTATAGCTAAATTATTATAACATATTAATAATAAAATTTCTCAATCATAAACATTATGTTGTAATTTTATTACATGCAATAAATTTTGTTAGAAAAAATAATAACAATCTACTTATTGCTTCTTCACAATACAATTCCCATAATAAGTATAAAAATATATCAAGTAATAGACTTTTTCTTATGTAAAATTAGTATATGAATGCCTAACCACCTTCAAATGATTAATGTGTTTATATGTAAGTTTATAGTTCTTAATTTCTTATTGACAACTTTCTAATATTCTTACCCTTCCAATATTCATTTCTTATAAATATTTAATCCAAACATGTGCATATATAATATTACTAATACATATATTATATATTTTATTTCATCTTACTTTAAATTATTTTAAAGACATTGTGTAAGATTGAATTTGTCTTTTTTAGTACTATAATAAAAAATAATCTTTTATCCTAAAATTTTTTAATACCTTATTAACATAAATTTTTAAAAATAGTCTTAATACCTTTTGAAAATTATCTTTATAAATTTTTATGCTAATAACATAATCATTCTTTGTTGCACTATAATAAATTAAAAAGCAAATAAAAGGTAATATCATTTTGCAGCATCCTCCACAAGGAGACCAACCAAAGACAATTGACATGGTACAACACCTAAGACATGAAACACTTAATCCAACATTGAGACATCCATTAACTATTGACAACTTGCTGATGTAAGATGGGTTTTGCCCATTGGTGAAGTTTGTCTATGGCAAACTCATACTTGCTTGTTGTGTGAATCTTACATAACTATTAATATGCTTTTTATATATATTTAATTATTATTTTTTAAAAAATCTAATTATAATGGTATTGAAATTTTTAAATATTTCATGATGAATAAGTTTGCAATCATAAGATTAATAATAATTTTTAAAGCATTTTTAGCTAAAATACTATAGAAATAATATTATTAATATATGCAAAGTAGATTAAATTAAATCTTTCTTATATTCATAAAAAAATGAATGCATTAATCATGATAAATTGGTATTGCTAAATATCATTATTCTTCTTAAATATTAACTTGAAAATTCAATAATTTTATCTACTAAACTTAATAGGAGTAAATGACACCTATAATTAAAAAGAAACTCTCCTATCATTCTCTTACCCTTTAATTTAGCCTTGTTCTCAAGGTTAACTAAAAACTTGTTTTGATCCATTATAATTTTTAGCTTGACTTTTTTTCTATATAAAATTTTACATTTGAAGACTTGTGCTAATAATAATTTTGTCATTGTCTTTTTCTTGTAACTCTACTAAATGTCTATCTAGCAAAACTTCATTGTTAGCTTAGAAAAATTCAAATTAATATCTCCTAAAATTTGCAACCAATCAATGCTAAAAAATAATTTCATAATCTTCCAAAGATAGTAAAAAGAGATTAACGTAAATAGTTTAACCTTTTAACAAAAGTTTTACTTTTATGCACTTTCTTCAACATGTTAGAGTTTTTGCATCTATAACTTTCATAGCGAATTTGTCGTAGTTTTCTATTAGAAAAATAAGTTTTTTGGCAATCATTTCATCTATACAATTGTTGGTACTTTCTAAATTAATTAGTACTACCACTAATTGTCTTTTTAAGGAATCAATTAATTTTTATGATTTGCAAATTAGAATATTTTGGCAAACCATGAAATGCTAGCACATCCATAAATTTAACTCGAATATCATCACAATCTAAATACACGTAATTATTATTTGCCTCCTTAACTTTTCAATTAGTTTAATCATTAAAAGTTTCCTTTGTTTACATTGGTACTTTTTATGACACTTCTCATCACAATGCTAACATAGTCCCTTTGTCATCTTGTCTTTCCACTGTTCTTAAGGCAAAGATTTAGTGTTACTTACTTGAATTAAAGAATATGAATGAAGGTTACCATTAATAGGTTTGCTAACTCCTTTAGTAATTAAACAACAATATTCAATACCTAACTTCTCTTTTTGTAGGCAAGTAAAGGACATAATTGCTACCATTGTTTATAACTAATGAGCTTTGACTTCACATTAAATGTCAAGAATAAGTTATTTGATGAAACTGCTCACCAATTGTCTTTCTGATCAATCTTTACCTTAATTGGCAAGTCATTTGAAATGACTTTGATACTTCAAAATAATTGATGTCTGATGAATTTTTGTGAGTTTTCATTAGCTTTATGATATTCTAAAGGTCCAAGATGCACAATAAAACTTTTAGTGCAATTAGCCAATGTCAAAACTTAAACATAAGTTTCAAACCAATCATACTATTGACTAGTATCACCTTTTAATTAAATAGAAGTAATTTTCATTGTAGAGTACATTGTTGTATGGTGGAAATGAAAATATTTTTCAATCTTAAAAATCTAACTTGTGGGATCCCTTTCATTCTAACAAGGAAATTTCATTCTTAGACATGGTTGTGCATAGTTACAATCATACTTTTAGAAGATTCCTCTAGTTTTTTTTTTTTGTTTATTAGAAGACTTAGAAGTGTTGTCTCTTGACTGATTGTTATGGTTAGGACCACTTATTCAAGCCTTTTGAAAGACTTTTACATAAAAGATAATGATTCTTCAATAAGAGATATTCTAATATTGCAATTTGATGAGTTATGTTAAATATAGAGTGAACTTTCCAACTTCTCCCTAGGATCTACTAGTTTGTGATACTGAGAGGGGGGTGAATCAGTATCACCACAATTCACAATTTGCAGGTAAGTGAACAACTTCAACCTCTTCTTAAAAGCGAACTCTTTCTTAAACTCGACTAAGGTGGATCTATTGCTACCTACTAATCACAATAGTCCTTAAAGTCACCTTTCAGACACCTTGCCTAATAGACAATACGGATGTTCTTGTTTAGGTCTTCATTAGGTTATGGGTTGACTGATACTTTAGCTACGTTCACAACTCAATTCAAATTACATAACGTAAAGCAAATTAAGGATACACGAGATTTATGTAGTTCCGTCAATGTGACGTACATCCATAGTGGTAGAGATTCTCCCTTACTGAGACTATCCACTATACTTGTAAATACAGATTATAATGGATGTCCTTAATTCTCTGCTCCTTTCACTATTGCAATTACTAAGCAAGTACAATACAAAAAATGTCACTTACTGTGTCTACCCTTCTTCTAACTTGTCTTGCCTCTATTGAATTGAAAAGGTGCTTCACTGCCACTTAGAAGTTTACCGCAACGCTCTCTAACTTCTCTTGAAGAAGTCTGGAAATACGTTGAGTTCAATGCTTCTCTGAATTCCTTCTCTATGTTGTATCACACAATTCCTACTTTTACCGTCTTACGGTCTCACCCGTCTCCTTGTCTCACGATCTCACTGTCTCACTGCTCGCCTGTCCATTTCTCTCTCTTAGTGCCAGATTTCTCTTTTCCATTCACCCACTTAGTCTGATTTCCTCCCTTTTCTACTGGTGGTCTACTTTTCTTCTTCCTGCCGTCCAAACTTCTTCGGCCGATCATGGTTTTCTCTCTTGTCTACCAGCTTTCTCTGTTTTTCTGACTGTCTGTTTCTCTCTCTTCCAATGTCTAGCCGTCGGATCTCTCTCACCTGTTCCCGATCTGGTCCCGTCTTACCCGTTCCAATTCGGATCTGGTCTCCCTCACATTTTTGCTGCATAGCTTTGCTCCCTTTCAACCCCTTATTCGGGTGTTTTTCTCTTTCGGGCATTGTTCTCTTTCGGGCATTTTTTGGTTTTTCTCTCTCTTTCCTGCCGACAGTATTTTGGCTGTGTTTTCTCTCCTTCCCCGGTGGTTTCCGTTTAGCCCGGTCGTCGCCTCTTTTCCCATCGATGACTACCTATTTTCTCTCTCTTCCCTCGTCTGCCAACGGTCTCCCTCTTCTTTGGACTGTCAGATTTTTTGGTTACACTGTTCACAACTGCACTGTTCACTCTCTTTGTCCGTTGACTGTACTGTTCACTCTTTTCGTCCTTACCGGTGGTGTTCTTCCGTGTAGAGTTTGGTGTTCTTTTTGGTTGGTCGGTTGTTTAGGTTTTGCTGAATACTTAATATTGCCGACTCCTCTTTTTTTTGCGTGTATTCAATTATGTTGACCTTACCTTATTTTTGTCTTTCAAGGTTTTTATATATCTCTTCCATGAAATGCTAATAGGGCTTACGTGGCCAATTTACGTTCTTACCCTTCAATGTGAATTTACCTTCTTACCCTTCCATGTAGTTTTACTTTCTCGTACACTTAAACTTAATTGACAACAATTACAACTCATACAATACTGTGGGAACGACATAGAGTAAAATTGCAAATTTATAATATTAAGATTTTTCTTTTGTTATTGAGTAAAAGGTATAAAATAAACAATTTTTTTTTTTTAATTTGGTGGTGATGCTTGAGATACAAAATAAAAGTGAATTCCCTAAGAATACCATTTGATACCAAAAGATGGGAAATTAGGGGTTGAAAATAAGAAAATTGTAAAATTAAAAAAATAAAAGATTAATTACTTCAGGAGATCAATTTTTAATAATTGTTTTGAGGGAATCGACTTTCAAATAATTATAAAAACTTTGATATATTTTGTATTACACATAAGGTATTACACATATACATAGTACTACGAAAGTAATTATAACTACTATTATGAAAATAAATATTAAATTATATAAATTATACCTATTATTGGTACTAAATTGCATAAATTAATAATAATAATAATTTTTTAATTAAGAGATCTTATCATAAATCTCAATAAACAATTCAAATTGATAAATTAGTTATAGGCAATTTAAACATATTTATATCTTTTTACCTAAATAAAATGTTACATCAATAATGGGAGAATGAGGACATCAAATGCAATTTCATAGTTCATACTTGATTGGACAGCAAAAATAGGTATCATATGTTATTTCATAATTTAGCAAACATAAAAATTAAATAAGGTTAACAAAAGGTGCATCAAAAAGCATGGCAAGCAGCAACATGCAAGGGAACAGGAGACAGGAGGCATTGGGTAGTAAAACAATTAACAGCAAGGCATCAAAGAAACAACAGCAAGGCATGAAAATGTTGGTTCCAATCTATATGGGACGGGCTCATATGAGACATATACCTATGTAACAACACGTTTTGACAAAAGTCAATTTCAATCTATTTCTTTCTCTCAATAACATTTGGCAGCAATATTTTGATATTGACAAAGAACATAAACAAAAATTGAGCCCTTTTGCTTTTATCTTCATAAAAATAAAAATGATGATCTATAATAATTTTTTTAAAAAAATAAAACTCCGAGAACACCTAGAACTAGGCTCACCCAAATGAAAAAAAACTAGCAGAAAAAAACAAAAAGCATCAAATGTTTCAATTGGCAAAACTTACCTCTATATAATTTTTCTGTCTATTGAAATGTAATGTGTGCAAACTATGTACAAAATCAACTAAGAACCGAATAGATGATAGAATGTACTCTGATTCTTTTAATCTTTTATTCGCGGTCATTATGAGACATGTCCCAACATAAACAATATAGTATCCTACTTTTGTTCTTAATTAAACATGAACATTTTCAAGACTTGAACACCCCTGTACGTTGGCATGTAGTTAATACTGTATGCAGGTGTGTGTAAGATTTACTTGGGAATAAAACTCAATTATCATATATAATTAATCTCGTTTAACAAGAGGACAAGTGTGGAACGAAAATGGGAAAATGTGGACAAGCACAGCAGAGAATCTGCAAGGGGAACCAGACCAGGAGACCAAAAGAGTTACTTCGAAGTTCCAATCAAACTCTGTTTGGTTTGGTTTTCGGTTTGAAGTTTTGGCGAACCAAAGGCAGAGACACAACTGAGATAACGCAGCGGTCATTTAAAAAAAAAAAAAAAAGAAGAGTGTTGAATGGTCCTCCAAGCTCCACATTGCTAAGACTACGCCCGCCAAAGCTCTTTACTTAAGACGTGGGTCCACAGAGAGTTGGGGATTGTGAAGTAGGCAAAAATCAACCACAACCAGCCCTGGGACACAAAGTCCTTAATTAGATTTTAGGGTTCACTTCGGATTCCTTCATGGGACCAAAGCGATGGCGAGTACAAATGCTACCAAAAGAATTTCTTTAAATTTTTAATTTTTTAATTTTTTAATTTAATAACCTATCCGATCTTCAGAACACCATTGTCCAATTAATTAATAAAATGGTATTCCAAAGTTTCATTTGTCTGGCGTGTGGGAAGAAAGCCTGCATGATAATTTTTAAAGTGGCGTACACCTAAACGCGTTTTCCGCATCCGTTCATGTCATCCATCTTCTAGATTTTGATTTTCACGTTACCTAAATTGAACCCCACCTTGTTATGCTTTTCACATGATACCAAAAAAATTGCGTCGTTTCTTCTCCTTCTTCTTCTTATTATTATTTGTTCTTTTTTCCCTCCCAAGCGCAAAATGATCTAATTCTCGTAACCCACCAGTGTGACCTCCAATGTCTTTCCTCGTCCGAACAACTGGGTGCTTGTCCATCTGTATATAATCATAATCTTTTAAATTAAAACTCAACTGTTAAAATTTTAGATTTTTAATTAAAAGAAAATCCTATGGTAATTGCCAAATATTCCATCGAGATTGGGACAAGTTGTTTTAACCTATAAAATATTAATTATATTTAAAATTATTATGATTATGTATGAAGTTTGTATTATAAATAAATGAATTCAAATAAAAATTGTAAGATATATATAACTACCCACCTTAACGTGAAAAATTGAAATTAATTTTTGCACTATTATTCATGTTTATGAGTGATTTTAAAACAATGAACAACATAATATAATGTTTTAAACAATTTATCTTTCACAATTTTTATTGTTATTATAATTAAATCAAATGAGTGAAAAAAAATATGTCTATAAATTCATTAACTTCTAAATATATTTTAAATTTACATAGATAGTGTTTTGACATTAGGATTGTTATAATTTACTAGACTTTATGTTATGTATTTTAATCAATTAATGAGAAATGTCAAGGGAAAAGCTATCTTTACAATTTGTAGATACTCCCATGAGGTGGTAGTCCCACAAGAGAGATTCTTAACAAGTTAACATTATTAATATTACTTGTTTTCTATTTTAAACATAAAAAAATATTTAATGTATGTTAAATTTAATTAACGAAATGAATGTATTAAATGAAAAATATGCAAAAAAAAAAAAACAAATTTGTTATAAATGCATGATAGGGATTTCATTATAGTTGAAATTGGAATTTAAGCATCATTAGTTAAGTTTAATTGATTAGATCAATTTTGCACGTCTTAAAACACAAAATCACCCTCCTACTTGGGTAGACATCAAATTCAAGTTGGACCGACTTTAATATTAAATGTCACAATACCATTACCATTTTTTAAAAAATAGCCTATTAAAATGTACAACGTCCATAAATTCAATATTCTCCTTCTATTCGAGGTGAGATTCTATTACAACAAGTACCATTATTTTTATATGGTATTGTCTATCAAATTTCAAATGAAAAAAGACATTTGTATTTGATTTTCAGGTAAAGTCCACATGATGCAACACAATTTTTTTCTTGATCTTTAGCAGACAACACCATGGACAAATCTAACAAAGCAACTAGAAAATGACACAAAAGAAGTGGAGTCTTTGTTTCAACCACTTGGCTAGAAAAAAAAAAAGCAACAAAAAAAAATCAGGTGCATCGCTTGCAGGCCACTCCAAGCCTTGAATTGGGCACATCAATGAGGATCCTATGGTTTTTTTGTTGCATGTTGGCTATCACATTTAGCACCGAGTTGAGCCAGGCGATGAAGCGGCCTTGGCCAAGCATGTGATACTACCGGAGGTGCTGTGGATTAGAAGGTTGTCGGGTGGCAAGGTCATGTTTATGCTGCAGAACATGAATGTTATGGTGAGTGCAACGATGGGTACCGAGTAACATGTGTCGAATCCACCGAGGGATGTCACGGTCTTATTACCTACTCGCTTTCGAAACTTATCTCTCATTGCTGTGTAGGCCAGCATCACTAATCGGGTGTAGACTGTACCTGTAAACACAAGATTTGGAGAAATTGTTTTCATTTTTCTTTACCATAAGTTGTCTTGACACTAACATAATGTTATGCAACATACAATTGAAATTTGCTACTGTTTGAGTAGACTGAAAAGAAAAGGGAAACATTAAAAGTAAGATATCAAAATTGATGTCACTTATGGGGTTGCACCCATTTTTTGCAGCAATTATAGAAAGTCATGGTGCATTTAGTTCTTTAGGCGTGAAGCAAAGAATCACCTGTGACCATTGGCTCTTGACCAATATTATGACCTATTGCATCTGTCACAATTGTTTATGGTAAGGTCCCCATCCCATATGCACTTTTAATTATTCCTACTTGGGTCAACAAAAATGGGAGCCATAATGTTCAAGAAAAGAGCAAAATGGGACTAAAAAAAAAAGAAATTGATGTCGAAAGGAATTAATTGCCAGAATCAAAGATGGTTCCCCTGCCAATCGTGGGATTAAAAGCCAAGGCGGTAGGAGGAATGTCCACAATCTTTCTACCAACCCTAATTGCAACCAAGTTCATGTAGTAGAGAGATGATCTCCTGGGGTTTTTTAGTAATGGCGTGGTCCTGATCTTGATGGGCTACGCCTTGGGACCCAACCTTAAAGACCTAGAAAAGTTGACATACCTCATGCTAGGTAAGTAATATGAGAATGTGGATTGGTATAGACTCTGGGTTTGGGATAAAAGAGACACTAGGCCCCCTTCCAAGGCCCAACAGGCCCTGTGGAGGCACTGATCTGCTTGTGGCCTTTTGGATGCAACCGAAGGTGTAGTTAGGGACACGGTCAGCAGCTAGGGTGAGGGTGTCCTGCGACACCCTTGCTGCAATGGTGGAGCTGTTGTAGGTGATGTTGAAGGTGCACGCCCTGCAGCCGCAAGTGGGATTTGGTACCTGATATTTCACATGCATGCACATTATATGATCATTTCAAAAGTAATTTTAGAAGTTGTTTTTGCCTCAAGAGCCACACACACACATATACAAACATAGTGATAAGGTTTCATTTTACTAATGCAAAAGCTATTTCTCCCTGCCAAGAAAAGCGAGGATCTTCATTCCCTTTTTTCCCAACATTTACTATATGGAAAATAAAAGATTATAGGAATGTTTTGTCATTGAAGCAAGGGTTAATTATTTCCACCCCAAAGTAGGTGCATCTTAATTGCATCAATATATTCATGGAACATGTTCTCATATGACCCCATGCTTCCAATTTTTGATATGGACCAGATAGTTGAGGAGTATATGGACAAGCAAGAAAAGGATAAGAAGTTGTGAAAGGCTTCAAAGTCGAGTTCAAGCTGAAGAGCTTTTTCGTAATTTTAATTAAAATTTTATGAAACGGAGTTTTTCGTAATTTTAGTACAATTTTATGCACTATATATATTTTAAGGTTTCTTAGTGAGAGGCAAAATGTATTATACTTTATCCTAATTGAGAGAACTTTTCTCTAAGGCAGCTTGTGCCTTTTGTTCTTTGGAATTCAATTGTTGTCATTGATTTCCTGTTGTTGATTACACTTTCTCGATGCGTCAGATTGGTATCAGAGCTAGGCAATTTCCTACAAAGATGTCAGTCAATCAAGGTTTTGATAGCAGTTGTGTTCTTGATGCTATTCAAGATGCGGGAGTCCAAGGGGCCGATCAATGGGTTCCTAGGGCAGAGTTCAATGCTTTAGATCAAAGAGTCCAACATTTAGAACAATGTTTTGAAGATTTGTTTGAGTGCTTTGACTTGATGAATATTAGCGGTAATAGGGCTAGGGTAAGAGATGGGTATGTTAATCCAATTAACAGACCCAGAACTGTTAATAGGATTGCGCAGATCTCGAATGATGAATATGCTGAGGAGGATGAGTTATGGAGTAAGGCAACCACAGTGACAAGGTGGTGATATAGGGTATTGAAGGAACTACTATAGGTATGATCAAGGAGATGGGGGTGATTACCATTTGAAGGTTGATATTCCATATTTTAATGGTAGTCTTAACATTGAGGAGTTCTTAGATTGGTTAGCAGATGTTGATAGGTTCTTCGACTACATGGAGATACCAGAAGATTGACAGGTTAGATTGGTGGCCTGTAGATTGAAGGGTGGAGCTTCTGCTTGGTGGGAGAGGCTGCAGACCAGGAGACAAAGAGGAGGGAGACATTTGGTGAGAAAGTGGTTTTGTATGAAACAACTACTACAACACGATTTCTTACCTCTAGATTATGAGCAGATATTGTTCCAGCAGTATCAACAATGTTGCCAAAGGCCAAGATCTGCTCATGAGTACACTGCAGAGTTTATGAGGTTAGCGGAATGGAATGACTTGAGAGAGAGTGAGGGTCAACAGGTTGCACGATATGTGGACGGGTGGAAGTTGCATATCAAGGATAAAATAAGAGTTGTGGTCCTGAGAAATTTGAATGAGGCAAAAAATATGGCTCTTCGAGCCGAGTTAATGTTGCAGGAGCAGAGCACTAGATATACAAGTGGAAGAAGAGGATTTGTGAGTGATGATGCTAGTGTCAGTAAGGTGGGGGTTGAGAAGAATAAAAATGTGTCGAATAAATTTGCGAAGATAGTGCCAAAAGGGATGAAAGGGTTGAAGGGAAGAGGCCTATGGAGTCTAAGGGAGTTTAGAAGCAAAATAACCCCTATGCCAGACCAATCTTGGGTAAGTGCTATCATTGTAATCAGCCTGATCATAGATCTAATGAGTGTCCTAGTAGGAGAAGTGTTTATATTGTAGATAGGGATGATGAAAAAGAGGTGTGTTATAAGTCTGATGGAGAGGATGAATATGATGAGAAGGAGGATGGTGAAGTGGAGCCAATTTATGTGATTAGGCAGATGATGTTAGCACCAAAATAGGAGGCAAATACCCAATGACCCTAGTTGTTCTGTACCAGATGTATGATTAGGGGAAAGGTGTTTGACTTGATTGTAAATAGTAGGAGTTATGAAAACATCATTGGGAGAGAAGTTAAACAGTGACAGTTGCTTGTTGAAAAACATCCATACCCATACACTATTAGGTGGATTAAGGTGGCCGAGAAGATTGAGGTGAAGGAGAGGTGCAAGGTGCCATTTTCTATAGGAAAGTATCGAGATGAAATCTTCTGTGATATTGTTGACATAGATGCATGTCATTTGCTATTCGAGAGACCCTGGCAATTTGATTTGAACGCCTAACATACAGGTAAAGAAAATGTTTATAATCTAGCAAAAAGAGGGTGTGAGGTATACCTTGTTACCTTTAAAGTTACAGGGTCGCTCTAGAGTCCACAGGATAGAGGGACGCTCTTTCTTAACTATTGCCCAGTCAGAAAAGATAGTTGAGGATTTGAAAGAGTCAAAGGTGGCTCATGCACTCATTATCAAGAATATGATAGTTGGGGATGAAGATGTGAGTGAAAAGGTCCCTAAAGTGGTTAAGGGAGTATTGGAAGAGTATAAAGATGTGGTTCCTAATGACCTACCTAAGAGACTATCACCCCTGAGGGATATTCAGCATCAAATAGACTTGGTACATGGAGTAAGTCTTCCAAATTTACCACACTATAGGATGAGTCCTAAGAAAATTGAGGTCCTGCAGGAGAAGGTCCAAGAGTTGTTGGACAATGGGTTCATTTGAGACAGTATAAGTCCTTTTACTGTACCAGCTTTATTGACACCTATGAAAGATGGGAGCCGGAGAATGTGTGTTGATAGTAGGACCATCAACAAGATCACCATCGGATATAAATTCCCTATACCATGATTGGATGACATGTTAGACAGATTAAGCGGGGCTAAGGTATTTTCCAAAATTGATTTGAGGAATGGCTACCTTCAAATCAGAGTTCAGGCTAGGGATGAGTGGAAGACAACATTCAAAACCAAGAGGGATTGTATGAATGGCTAGTAATGCCATTTGGCCTCAGCAATGCGCCTAGTACCTTCATGCGCGTGATGAATCAGGTATTAAAACCCTTTAATGGTCACTTTGTAGTAGTATATTTTGATGATATACTGGTATTTAGTAAGTCAGAAAAGGAGCATATTAAACACTTGAGGTGTGTTTTGGCTGCATTGAGGGAGAATAAATTATTTGCTAATTTGAAAAAGTGTGTCTTCATGTAAAGGCAATTGTTATTTCTAGGGTTTATGGTTAGTATTGAGGGTATTATGGTGGATGATGAAAAGGTGAGGATAATTAAGGAATGACCTACTCCTAAAGCTATTACTGAGTTGAGGAGTTTCCTAGGATTGGCCAGTTTTTATAAGTGATTTATAAGACATTTCAGTACAATTGCTGCTCCATTGACTGAGTGTTTAAAGAAAGAGAAATTCCAATGGGGTAAAGAGGCTGATACAAGCTTTGTGAATATAAAGGAATGGTTATGTAGGGCCTTTGTATTGACACTAGCTAATTTTAATAAGCTATTCAAGGTTGACTGTGATGCTAGTGGGGTAGGGATCGGTGCAGTGTTATCACAGGAGAAGAGACCAATAACATTCTATAGTGAGAAGTTATGTGAGGCTAAGAGGAATTGGTCAACTTATGATAAAGAGTTATATGCTGTTGTGAGAGCTCTGAGAGTATGGGATCACTATTTGGTAGGAAAGGAATTCATTTTATACTCAGACTGTGTCGCATTAAAACATCTGAGTGGTTAGACTAGGATAAGTAAGGATATGCATGCTAGGTGGATTCAATTCTTATAGAGGTTTCCTTTTAGGTTAATGTATAAATCTACTGTGCAAAACAAAGTGGCTAACGCTTTAAGTAGAAGGGTTAATTTGTTATTCACCTTAAGTGTTGAGGTTATGGGCTTTGAAAGAATAAAAGAGTTATATGAAGATGATGGTGATTTCTAGGAGATTTGGAGGAAGTGTACTATTAAGGAGCCTTGTGATGATTATCATATTCATGAGGGGTATTTAATGAAGGGAAATCAATTGTGCATTCCTAAGTCCTCCTTAAGGGAGAAGTTGATTAGAGACCTTTATGGAGGAGGTTTAGCAGGACATTTGGGTTGAGATAAGACCTTAGCTACTGTAAAAGGTATTTCTAGCCTCAATTGAGAAAGGATGTTGGTAGGATTGTAGAGAGATGCTACATCTGTCAAACTTCCAAAGGGTAATCTCAAAACACTGGGTTATACACTCTATTACCAGTACTTGAGAACATCTGGGAAGACTTGTCGATGGATTTTGTCTTGAGTTTACCTCGTACCCAACGAGGTGCTAACTCTGTGTTTGTTGTTGTTGATAGGTTTTCTAAGATGACTCATTTTATTCCATGTAGAAAAACTGCAGATGCACAATCCATTGCCAAGTTGTTTTTTAAAGAATTGGTGCGCTTACATGGTGTTTCAAGGTCCATTACTTCTGACAGGGATAACAAGTTTCTTAGTCACTTTTGGAAGACATTGTGGTTCCTATTTGATTCTTCGTTAAACTTTAGTAGCACAACTCATCCACAAACTGATAGACAGACTAAAGTGACCAACAAAACACTGGGAAATCTAATCAGGAGCATCTGTGGTGAAAAGCCAAGATAGTGGGATCAAGTAGTGGCCCAAGCCAAATTTGCCTATAATAGTTTTGTTCATAGAACTATTTACAGGTCACACTTTTCAGTGGTTTACACCAAAATGCCACAACATGCCCTAGATTTGTTGAAGTTATCCAAAGGGGTAGAGGTTAGCATAGTAGCTAAAAACATGGCAGAGTAGTGTCAAACTATCACTGAAGAGGTAAAAAGGAAAATTGATAGGGCAAATGCGAAATACAAGCTACTGATAGACACAGGAAGGAGAAACTGTTTGAGGTTGGTGATCAAGTGATGGTGTACCTAAGGAGGGAATGCTTTCCTGTGGGCAAGTATAGCAAATTACAGCCAAAGAAGTATGGTCCTTATGAAGTTGTGCGCAAAATCAATGACAATGCTTAAATTATCAAACTTCTTGATGATATGAACATCTCCAAGACATTCAATGTAGTTGATTTATCTCTTTTCCATTCAGATGATATGCCTTTATATCCTAAAGAGAACGGGGTCGAGTTCTTCTCTGGTGGGAGAGAATGATGTGGACCAGATAGTCGGGGAGTATATGGACAAGCAAGAAAAGGATAAGAAGTTGCGAGAGGCTTCAAAGCTGGGTCCAAGCTGAAGGGCTTTTTCATAATTTTAATTAAATTTTATGAAACGGAGTTTTTCATAATTTTATGCACTATATATATTTTAGGATTTCTTAGTGAGAGGCAGAACGTATTATACTTTACCCTAATTGAGAGAACTTTTCTCTAAGGCAGCTTGTGCCTTTTGTTCTTTGGAATTCAATCATTGTCATTGATTTCCTGTTATTGATTATGCTTTCTCATTACATCAATTTTTCACAATATGAAACATTCTAACTAGTGGAGAACATATAATTGGTCGTAGCCTAGTCTATGACATACACATGTCTTTTACAACAAATGAGCAATAGAAAAAAAAAAATATAAGATTCATTGGCATGATATGCGTGTATCGAGAATTAATCATACTTCAAAATTTCTCCTTTTGTGTTTAAAGAATTATGCATGATAAAAAATTATACAATTGAGTTTTATGAAATATTAGTCATACTTGGTTGCATTGAGGAGCTCCACAGGCAAGGTTTTTAAAGGTGGTAGACATAGTAGGGGCAAAAAGGGTGCTAGAAGGACAACCAACACAGCCACTGCAAGGTACCCAAGCAACGTCATGGCCAATGTCCATGGCCATGAGCAAGGTTTGTGGTGGGGTCCTAACCTTGGCCTTGACGATATAAGTTGGGCTCTGAATAATCTGCCTACCAAAAGCAATTGGCAACATAGACTTTCGGGCAATTAAGCTTGACAAATATTGATGCTCGGCTTGGTCCCTTTGCTGTATTTGGATCACAGTTTCCTCCCATGACACTGGCTTTGATGGCCTGGATTGGGAGCAAGGGCTGTGAATGTGGAAGACTTGGAGGGTTGAGCCATGTTCTTGAGTGTCACAAGTCGGGTTGAGCCTTTGGGCTAAGGAAAACAGCCTGAAGAAGAATGCTAGGGGGATAAGGTGGTGGATGGCCATGGTTTTGAAAGATGAGAGTTTCATGGGCTTGGTCATTGACTATTGTTAAAGTGACTGAGTGTTGATTTATATAATAATTGGTAGGGAATATTAGATCTATGAGGGGGCTTGGAGAGTATATGTGTTAAGTGGTTTATTTGCTAACCAACTTTACTCTATTTTGCTTTGTGGGATGGACCTCTGTTGCCATGTTGCCGTTGATTCTTACAAAATGGCATCGTTTTTCATTTTTCAAGGATTTCCTTTTTCATAATATATAGGTATTGATTTGGAATGGTTTAGACATACATCATGGGCAAGTGTAATTTAATTTGAATATGAATTTGAACACTGTACAATTAAGAATATAAAATCAATTCCCTTAACAGATGTTATAAATGTAATTTCTTTTCCAAGCTAAACACGACATAGGGGCTGACATGTAATTATGTACGTTGTTTGTCAATTTTTTGTCAATTGTTTGTGGTGTATTCCATTTTTTATATTGTTCTATTTATACTATTAGTTTTGTTAGTCAATTTTGCAGATAATAAAGTTGTTTACAAATGATTCTTTATTGGACTTGGCAGCTTGAGAATGATACTTATCCATTAGATTGTGAATTACCAAACAAATGATGTTTTGTACTTTTATAACCCTTTGTTTGTGTAATTGATGTTTTCAGAGATCTCACTGACCATCATATGTATATCTTCTTCGCACATCATCACTATGCAACATTTGCATATTTAAGCACTACTAGGTCATCCATAGAGGTCTAAAATCCCTTCATTTTGAAAGAGTCTCTTCTTTCCTTTTTTTTTTTTTCACACATATATAAAAAGAGAGACTTATGGCTTCCTTTTTGTTAGTGGCTTATTGCTCGAATCTTATCATTGCCCGTTTCTTACAAATTTTGTTTTCTTTCCCTCAATTTGCCACATCATTTATTATCTAATGAAATGAATTGTTATCCATGTTTTTAAAAATCAAGATTCCATTCTTTCCATCTGCCTTTTCCTTGTATTCTTCTTTATCAAATTCAAACTAGGACCCTCTTACCTATTCCCTCGGGCCTCTTGGCCTACTCCCCTGCTTAGAGGGTTTGGGAGCAAACATTGAATTTAGGTCAGATTCATTCTAATATAATTTGTCACGAAATTATTATCCTTTTCTTAAAAGAGAGCTTATTGGGGATACAACATTCATGTTTATAAGATTCAAAATACCTCTTTTTCTATCTAATATGGAATTTTGTCACGCATAGGTCTTCTCATTCTAGGATATCTAAGAAATTTCAAGAAGCATTTATTAATTATTCCTTGCAAGCTTCCAATCTCAAGCCCTTCTAAGGAATATCCTATGTATGAAAAGAAAAAGAAAAAAAAAGGGTATTTCCAAGGAATACTTTGTCTATTCTTCAGTATTCGTGTATCCTAACCCAAAAATATTTTAGTGACTAGCTTAATATATATAAGTGATGTGAACTAATTAGTTTTTGTATTAAGATTAACTATCATTGGTTTGATTTTGATGTGATTGCATGCGTTAATTATAAATATATCAAGTCCTCTAATAAAAAGTTTTAATAGAATCATACCATCCATAACATTATACTTTTATATATCATAGACACAAAAGAGAGTTCTTAAGCATAATCTTTATAATTAAGAACTTGAAATGTCAAACTAGAGAGTTTCTCTTTTCTTTTATTCATAAATACCAATTTAAAAATTGTAATTTTATATTTGCTGAGATAAAGCAGAGGATTTTTCAAATAAATATGCAGCCCAAATATATAGACACACCACGTAGAAAAGAATAATAGATTATCAGTCTATATGCGGTTTGTTTTGAAAATGGAATAGTAGAAAAACAGCTTGTAATTAATTTAATTATATAATTACATCGGATCCCTTGTTGGGGTTTGGTGAAACGAAATTAAATAAACAAACTGAATGACCACAATAACACTCCCTCTAGGCCTTTGGAATCTCACCGACTTTCCCTTGTTTTGTTATAATATTTTGTTGTTCCAATTAAGCTTCTTGTGATAGGCATGTAATTTTTAAATCTGAAGTGTTGGGCCGGAAAGCCGGATGAGATGTCCCAAAAAGGCTAGCTTTAGCTTCAAATTCTGTCATTTTGTAGATTATGACCCAACGAGTCTCTCGATGGACAAAAGAATTTGACAATGTTTCTTGTGATTGGTTTGAAATTGGAGCCAAACTGTATATATTATATACTCTTGGAAACTTTGTGTCGGTGTTTGTATACATGTTGTTGCAGTCAATCTATTTCTCAAATTTCTATTTGACTTTTGTTTTGGTATTAAAAGCCATTATTTCAAAAGCAATCCAACAAAATATGAGCTTATCAAAAATTAGAAATTAAGAGAAATTGTACATGTCATTTATAGTTAATAAAAATTATCTTATTTTGCAATTGTATTTATGCAACTTAACATTTTAAAATATAAAAATCTAACGAAGCATCAATCACTTTAGACTTAATCCAATGGCTATGGGAACAAGGCCTGAGGTCTGTGCCTGTGCTACCAAAACTCTCCTAATTAAAAATCTACTAAAAATATTATTTGAAACCTGTCCAATGTAATTGTATAACAAATAAATGCAAAACCAATCAAAGTATTGAATTTAAAATCAAAATGAGAGTGAAATAAATGTTTTGGACTGATCAAAAGCACATATTACTTAAAAATTTTGAGGTTTTAGGACAAATTGAAGATTATGAAGCCCTTATTCTTCAGTTGCAAGCCCAAATTTCATAGTTTAATCAAATATTGTTTAAAATAGAATATCATGAAGGTTCAGTGCTTTCACTATGCTCTTTCCAAAGGGATGTTTATGACTTTTTTTTTTTTGTTCAATTTCATTTTAGGGTTTATATATAACTGTATATGTTGATAGAGATTATACAATTACTAGCATTATTAATGAGTCAGCTTATATATGCATTTAAGCTAACTTTGTGGCCATAAATAATAAACATCTTTTTTTCTTTATTTTTTTGGGTAAAAGCAAAAAGTAAGTCTTCAATATATCAATTATTTTCTTTATTCAATGTTATTTATATAGAAAATTTATTACTTGAATATTAGATTTATTTTAGTCAAAATGGATGTCAATCCAAGAACTCAAACTCAGGTTAATACAGGGAAAAATATGCCAAAGCAGCAATTATACTATCAACTTAGATGGTAAATAGAAAACTGACTTCACTCTTCTTATTCTACAAAAGCTTACTTATATTGTAATTTAAGATTATACGCACCAAGTTATGTTTCATGACCAGTGATTGTGAAATTGAATAATATCCATGAGCAATGTGAAGGGTGCACCCATCATTTATCAAGTGGCTTCACCCAAAAAAAAAAAACCAACAAAGAGAGATAATATTTTGGTGATAGTAGAAGACTAGAAATAAAAAAATAAAATACTTTTTTTTATATAACAATAAACTTTTCTAGGATTCGACAAAACTCACATTCCATTAACTAGTAGGATAACACCACATGTGCGTATTACAAAATTACCTGATTTAAAGAAAATATACAAACAAAGAGATGATAATAATATAAACTAATAGTCTTTAGATTCTTTTTTTGTTTTTTTTTTCCTACCGAACAATGCTTAGATTTAGTTAGTAGACTTAATCATAATAAAAATTAATGTTGGCTACAAATTTCATAACTTTGCTCAAAATTCATTTGATTTTTTGTGGGGAACATTATAAATTAATTTAAATCAATCTATGAGAGATGATAAATTAAGCCTAGTTTGTTTAGGAATTTATTCCTAGTTAAATTCAAATCTTCCATTTGATTCATATTTTTGTTAGTTAATTTAATTATGATATAATTGTGAATGAGTCACAATTTTCACTCCATTTTTCTTTCAAATGTATTTTGATTTGCAAATCTAACTAAAAGATAAGCTTTGATACAAAATTAGGAAAAATATATTTAGTATAACCCCATAAATAATTTAGTAGAAGGCATATAGTATTAATTGAGTCTTCTAATTTATAATATGACGTTTTTTCAAAAACACATGTTAATAGTTAAAAAGCTTTTTATATATATATATATAGGTTACGCTAGTGACTCTATTAGTTATTGATCTTTATATAATTGTTTTCCATCAAGATAAGTAGTTCTAATATTTTTTTGGCTAAAAACAAAATATATTTAGTGTAAATCAAAATATATCTAACTAAAAAATTAAGCTTTGATACAAAATTAAGAAAAAAATATATTTACTGTAACCTTGTAAATAATTTAACAGAAGGCGTATAATATTGACTGAGTCTTCTAATTTATAATATGACATTTTTTAGAAACACATGTTAATAGTTAAAAAGCTTTCTATTCTTTTATATAGGTTAGGCTAGTGACTTTATTAGTTATTGATCTTTATATTTTTTTTTTTCATTAAGATAAGTAGTTGTAATTAGTTTAAACAAAAATTAGATAATTTTAAAGGATATGAATAAGTGAGCAGTTATTTCTTTATTTATGACCTTTAAAAGTTAAATAATTAATATTTATCTTTAATCATATGAGCCACTTTAGAGACAATTTTAGCATTCATCCACCAAGCTTACATGATTCCAAATTAGTGATATACTTATTTATGATCATGACTTAAACAACCTATAATAGTTAGTTTAAAACTATAGTTTGTTTATAAATGGATTATAATAATTATGCAATGCTATTGAAAATATTTTCTTTTATGTATCATAATGTTAATAAATTTCTAATCAATTAAGCACTTTATTGGAGAAAGACTTTATTGAATGACAAAACTTTAAACCTTAGTCCATTCAAGTATCAAATAAACTTTATGTATATACACAAAATAAGTTCTTATTTGCAAATGACAAAACCTCTCCAAAATGCCAAAATATCAAAAAATATAGTTTGAAATGAAATTTAAATAGAACTAACAAGCTCATATACTTAATATGATCCCCATATGAATTAGCTAGCAATCTTTTAATTATAGGATCAACAATTATAAGTTGAGTATTGATATATTTAATTACATCTGCATGCTCTTTCGTATAATCTCTATCAATAAAAAACTTTAATAGTATATAAATAGAATCCACAATATATAATTTTGTGATAAAATTCTTTAACTATAGAGCTTATGTTGTAGTCTTATGACATGTATTGAATTATGGTTTTATAGTGAAAGAAGTAATAATTGTTTGTTTGATATTTCTTTAGGATAAATTACCCTTAGCAAACATAAATATCAAGTTGTCTTTGACATAACCAGCCAAATCAACATCTAAATATCTAACTACCTTTAAGTAATTAATGTTTTTGTATGTAAGCTTATAGTTTTTGGAGCTTTGTAGATACCTCATAACATTTTTTGTAACTTTTTAATGTTCTTAGCATTGAATACTTTGATATCTCTCTAACATTCTTATTACAAATGTAATGCTAGGTTTAGTGTAAACTAAAGCATAGATAAGTTTACCAATTACTGATATATATGATATGCTCTATCCATTTTTATTCTAATTCATCCTAAGGACATTTTTTAAGAACTTTGTCCTATTTAACTATAGGTGCCATAGTGAAAAAATAATTTTTCATCTTAAATCTTTCTAAAATCTCTTTAATGTAGGCCTTTTAAAATAGTTATAACATCTGTTAAAATTCAACTTTGTGAATTTTTATACTAATGATATAAGAAGTTCCACTCATATTTTTCATTTTAAAATTTTGAAAGAGAAATTTTTTAGTCTTATGTAGTAACTCCAGATTATTATATGCAAATAGAATATCTATATTCAAGACCAAAATAATATAATTGCTCTGATGAGCCTTAAGTTATATATAGTAATCCATAATATTCTTTGAAAACCTATATGAAATTATAATATTGTGAAATTTTATATATTACCATCAAAAAGATTGCTTGAACTATATATGAATTTTTTAAATTTGCACACTAGGTGACTTCTTTATTACTAGTGAAACTTTACTCATGTATACCTTTAGAACTATCAAGGTTTGTTCCTAAAAGTTTCTTCATTACGGTGCTAGTCAATACCTTATTAAATTTCACAAAATGTTTTGAAATAATTTTCATGAAATCCCTAGCCTTTTCTTTATTAGGATTAGAACCTTGGTTATTTAGAACTTATGTGGGACTTAATAAACATCAAGTGTAAATTATTAGATTGCTCCCACTTATCATAAGCAACTTTTTAATTGCAGTACTTAATTTCATGGAAACAAGTGATTTATTTACACATAAGCCCAAAGCCATATCCATACACCTTAAAATCAAAAAAATCTTTTTTTCAGTCAACAAAATTATCACCAAATAATATTCAAATATGAGTAGAATATAATAAGTAATAGAATCATTATAATAAGCAGTAAAAACAACTTTGTTAGCTAAAAAACATACATATATTAATTTTATTAAATAATAAACCATCACAAAATATAATTTCAAACCTTATTATGACTAGAAGTCATATCATATATTGAATATATATATAATAATAAAACTAATGACAAAATATTAAAATAGAAAATTTTTATATAGTGGATATAAAAAATCTAATTTAATTGTCTAATTCAAAACTTATTCTAATTAATTTAACAAAATAAATACCTCTTTATAGGGCAAAGTAATTTGTTTTAAAAAATTAATTATAATTTTTATATGTTATTTAAAGTCCAATGATTATATTTTTATGTGATCTTTTTTCAATTGTTATTGTTACAATAATTTAAAATGTTGTGACTACATTTAAATTATTATAATATTTCTTATAATAACATTTATAAGACCAAAACATGATAAACACATGTTAAATTCCAAAATTAATTTCTACAAATCAAAAAGTACAAAATAATAAAACAAGCAGACAATTATATCATCAACCATATACAATTCCATTTTTTTAACTCATCTTTATGAAACTTACACAAATATAGCAATTGCCTAGGTGGGATCATGTATTGATAATCTAGTCCTTAGCTATGTTTAGTTCCAAGTTTGGCAAAATCATGTTTTCCACCCTCTTATAATTAATATCACCAATCAATTGTAAATACCATTAATTATATCACATATAATTCTATCCCCATGGATGATTAATTATATAATATGTAAATAACATATTTACATGATACAGAGATATATATTATCATAATTTCTCATGACATCAATATAGATGATCTTAGAAACACATACAAGAATGTCACAATTTTCTTAATCATTGAGCAACCAATTTTCAAACATGTACACATGTTTGAAGGTTTGGTTAAAAAGTAACCTTCACTTGAAGAACATATAATCCTAATTTTCTATAGCCAACAATATGACAAATAACAACATTTTAAAGGTTGGGTATGTGAAAAAGGAACCTTCGAAGCATGTCATGAAAGTCTCGGTGATTAGCATAAGATTTTGAATCATGGCATAATAAAAATACACAAAAGACTTGGATTTCTTTAAGGGTTGTTCATTAAAATGAGTTGTAATCAATACAACTAAAGTATAGGTTTGGATACCAAATAAAAGAATATATTTAGCACAAACTTGAAAAAGAATTAAGCAACAAACACATTTAATCAATTGATCAATAATTATTTATGGTACTAAGTTTTTTAACTTATAGCCTGATACTTTTTAAAAGGGTAAGTTAATGGTTCATAAACTTTTATTTTATAGACTAATAACTACTGGATTTTCTTTTATGTCGATCTAAAAGATTCAAGATATTATTCTTGGAATGCTTTTGGATAGAAAGTCTTTTGGTTGTCATGAAAAGAAATTTTGTTTTATTGTCATTTGGACTAATCCTTATTGATTTTAATGAAGTACTTAAGGATTATTATTGACACAAACATATAATTATATCTTGAATTGAAAATTGATTACAACAATTAAATATTTAAGAGAAAGAGAGAAAGCAAAGAAGGGAGCAATAGTGTTAGAGAATTTGAATTTCTAAATTCATACTATCAACAGTGTTGACTCTTTTATAACAATGTTAGCATAGGACCATTTTGGCTATCGATTTGATCCTTGATGATCTACCACTGGCAAATCACCGTGTCATATTATTTTAGAGAAGTAGTAAGCTATTTCATCTGATTGTAGTAACCAAGTGCGATATGGTAACCGTTGGTCTTCCAATGTTAGTCCTCTGGCCTTTTAACCTTATAGTGGTGGTGCCATTTAAATCATTATTTCCAATTTTATCACCGATGAGTAATGAGTTCAAAGGGATGAGAGACTATTGATTTATCCTTCGACTTTAGAGACATGTTACTTTAGGGACTCATTGTTGCCATATCACTAGTGGTGCTTCCATCTAGTGTTCCTCCGATCAACAAAAATTGTTTTTGGCTACTAACGAATTTGATGGCAGGAGGTGTGCTACATTTTATTATTAAGTTATCGACAAGTCCTAATCATTTGGAACTATAGAAAATCTTTCAATGATGGAGGAGAATTAGGGACATTGTCTTACTGAAGTGTATGGAGGGCTAGAAAATGTTTTGGCTTTGTGAAATTTGATGATCAATGGGACACGATGGAGGCAATAAGGAGATTGAATAGAGAGTGGTATAAGGATCACAAACTAGACATTTAGGTCGCACGATTTCCATATCCTTAGGTCAGGAACCAAGAAGGGAGGCGTGTGGCTTTAATGGGGATGACCTGATCCCAGAAGGACCCATAAAGGGACTGAGGTATAAGGGTGGTGGAAAGAATGTATAAGGAAGTGGCATTAAGGAGGAGTGATAATATGGGCCCATTGGCGGTGGTTTCAAGGGTAAAAGAGGGATACAATTAGAGCTATATTACTAACTCTGCTAACTTACAAAAAAAAAAAAAGATAGAGGATATGGAATGGCTATTCCATAGCGTGTTGGATGTGGCACAGGGCTATAGACCGATTGGTCAATTGAGGGACCAATTGCAAAAGAGAGCATACTATCTAGTTAGAGTAGCAACGATGGGTGGAGTAGAGGTCCTACTAACATTTGAATCTAGGAAATCAATGCTTAAGATTAGAAGGGAGGCTAGCTCTGCAAGTTTTTTTTTTAAAGACTGAGTCTATGGTTGATGATAGAGGCGGTGGCTGATTTGCGACTATTAATGTTGATTGAGAGGTTTTCCTTATAGGCCTAGTCAGATAGATTTCTAGCAAGGCTAGAAGGAAGGTGGGATAGGTATCTTGGTATGGATATGGGCTTAAACTAGAAAAGGAGGCTAGACATTTGTTGCATTTTTGTGGTAGTGAGGGCAAACGTGGTGATTTTAAGATTAGTTGTGGTAAAGGTTGCTGGAAGAAGGTATGATTTAAGTCTAAAATAAAAGCCATTTTAAGATAGAAGAGCAGTGGGGAAATGGGCTGAATTGGAAAATAACCTTACAATAATGGAAAGTGGAAATAGATGAGTGGAGACGAAAAGAGAAGTTATCGGTGAAGCAAGGAGATGACCATAAATTCCTAATTAGCAATCAAAGACCTTAAGCCAATGGTGTGTGGAGAGCAAAGGAGGAAGTTGGGTGAGAGTGAGACTAAATTAGAGTGGGATGGAGTTAGGCCAAGAAGCAATCTATAGGCTTAAACCAAAGAATAGGCTTGTGTTATGAACAAAGAGAAGGATTAGACTTTAGGGGATAGAAAATGGATTGAAGAGCCCACTTTTTATGGGATGAATGAGGCTAAGATGCTAGGTTACAGGATAAGCCAAATTAAAGTTGGCCTATTGAGTTTTAGGGGCTTGACAAGTTGTTGGGTTAGGCCTAAAGCCACCGAGTAAGCTTAGATAGACCCGATTGGCAGTCGAGCTAACCTAGCAATGTTGGAAATGAAGCAACATTATAGCAGGATTAACAACTAGTTAGCCAAAGATGGCACTAGTGTGATTAGCATTTGCTAGCACCCTCCTTGACAACATAGAGGATGTGTGCAAATGCGAAGGGATAGGGGAGTGAGTTTGTAGAGGATGTAAGGGAGAGGAAGGGAAGGGAAAGAGAGGAAGGTGAGGGTAGTGATGGTGCTATGATGAGATCGAAGGTCCTTCTGGCACTATAGGGTAAGGGTAAGGCAAACTTTGAACTTGTTAAAGGCAACCTAGTGAGACAAAATAGGTCGGGGTCTAGGCTATTAATGCAACTTTGAATGAAAGTAGACATAGGGAACTTGTTCTAAGAAAATAGATAGGGAGGTTTATTCCTTGCTAACATTGTCTAAGAGAAGTAAAGGTAAGCCTGTTGGAGCTAGATGGCTAGGAGCCAAAGGCAGGCATGCCAATGTAGTTTGTTAGCAACCTTGAAAATCTCTATAAGGTACTTTGTCCTTAGTAAGGAATTTTTTGTCAGAGGATGGACAATTATTGAATGAGTATATACAAGCATGTAATGAGCTTATTCTATGAGAAGCTATAAGAGTATTAGAAATTGGGAAAACTATTGGGTTAACATTGAAGGGAGGAGATGAGTCAGTGATTTAACAGCTTAAGTTGGCAGGAAAGATAGAGGGAGATTAGGAGTAATGGGTAGCATCTTGGTTAGCTCTAGACTTAATTTTGCAATTATAATAATTTATACTATTAATATGAGAGGTTTATGGAAGTCGACGAAGTGTAAAGTGGTACATAAATAGGTCTACCATATTAACTCAAACATTCTATTTGTTCAAAAAACCAAAATATGGAATACTACAGATGTTGTTTTGAAATAGATATGGGGGGTCAAGGGATACAAGTAAATGTGAATTTTATCAAGGCTACTGGGGGCTCAACCATTTATTGGAAGGAGTTAATCTTTTAGGTACAAAATAAATTATTGGCTAGTTGATTTATGGTAGTGGTAGGCTCATTGGTGCTTATAGGCAAAATTATGGTAATTATCAATGTTTATAAACTGAATAGCCATGCCAAATAGTAGGATTTTAAAGGAATTAAGGGGGTCGAGGAATATATTTATAAGATGGTGGTGTATAGGTGGTGGCTTTGATACTATACTAGTAGAGGACTAGAGAGTAAGGTTTACTGATGACAAGTAGGCGACTTAGGATTTCAATGACTTTGTGTATGATATGAAACTTGTAAACCTACCTGTATAAGGTTACAAGTACAAGTATACTTGCAGGAACTCGTGAGAGGTTCCTTCCTTGAGTTAGGTAGATAGATTCTTGGTAGGAGCTAAATGGTTATAAGTCGTGTCGAACTTGAAACAATGGCGAGTAAATTATGTTTTCTCTAATTACTTTGGAGTTTGTTTGGAGACTAAAGATCAAGATTAGGGACCCATACCTTTCTAATATTTCAATCATTAGATAGATGATAAAAAGTTACAAAGGGAGAAAAAAGTTGTGTGGTCACAGATGGATGTCCTAGGCCACTTAAGTTTTTCTTTTGGTGGTAGAATATGAGTTGTGAAAAACTATCTAAAATCCTAGTGTAAGAAGGAAAGATTGGATTGCCAAAAAAAGGTAATGGAAGTAAAAATAAGAATTGAGCAACTGACTATGAAACAAGAAATGCAACAATTATTTGAAATAGAAAGGATAGACTTACTAAAGGCCTGAGCAAACTATGGACTACAATAAGAAAAGAGAAGCAATAATGGCATTAGAAATCTCAACTATGATGGTTAAAAGAAGAAGAGAAAAATTCAAAGTTCTTCCATATTCAAGCATCAAACAGGAGAAGAAAGAACATGATTGAATTCTATTAAGATGGATGGTGCAACATTCTCTAAACCTAAAAAGGTGAAGGAAATTGTATTCATTAAGTTCAAGAATTTGTTAAAAGTGTCCATTAAGCCATGTCTAGCAATGAATGAATTTTCTTTTTCCATAAGGTAAATAAGATAGATAATCAATCTTGGAGAGCCCATTCACAACTAAGGAAATGTGGGAAGCTATTAAAGACTATAACAACAATAAGAGGTGGTAAAGCAGGATGTGATGATGTTCATCAACAACTTTTATATCGATGGTAAGTTATAAAAAACACTTACTTCCACCTTCATAATGCTGATCCTGAAGGTTGATGAAGTAGCAGAACTTGGTTTGTTTCACCTAATCCCGCTAGTTGGTTGTATTTATAAGATACTTGTTAAAGTCCTGTCTTAACAACTCAGCTTAATAATCTAAAAGGTTATAGGGGAGTCTTAGGTAGCTTTTGTGAAGGGACAAAACATATTTGATAATGTTCTAGTGGCAAATGAAATAGTTGAGGCTATGTAAAAGTAAAAGGCAAAGGGAGTTATTACCAAAATTGATTTTAAAAAGGCTTATGATTCAATTGAGTGGACATTCTTAGTTGATGTAATAAGATACATAGGATTTGGAAGCTAGGGGAGAAAATGGATGTGAGAGTTTATATCTACACCTAAATTGTTTGTACTTGTTAATAGCAATCCAATGCAACAATTCAAGATGGTTAGAGGCTTAAGACAAAGGGATCCTCTATCACCTTTCCTGTTTATCTTAGCAGTTAAGGGTCTTAACTTAATCTTTAGAAAGGCTATAGAGATGAAACTCATTAAAGGCATTAAGCTAGGACATGACGTTATGTTGACACAGTTGTAGTTTACTGATTATATCATTATTTTTAACAATATAGATGAGAGGTTTGTAAGGAATTGAAAAGGATCCTTTGATGCTTCAAATGTTGCGTGGGGCTAAAGATCAACCTATCTAAAATAGTTATGTATGGAGTAAAGGCATGCGACACAAAGATGCAAAGGTGGGTTAAGTATTGGAAGTGCAGAGTGGTATTGTTACCATTAAAACATTTGGGTCTTCCGTTAGGAGTGAACCCACAAGCTAAAACCTTATATAAGACCTAGTAATTAGAAAATGGAAAGTAAGATTCGTGTTTAGAGTTAGGCACTTAGTGTTGTTGAATCCTATTTAAGATCATTGCTAATATACTTTATGTCATTGTTTTGAATACTGAGGAGTATGGAGGAGTGGATTAGGAAGATCTAAAGATCCTTTTTCTAGGGGTAAAAGATAATAAGAAATGGATGCACTAGGTTGCATGGGGTTTGATATGTTGATAGAAATGAAAAAGTGGACTCGATGTCAACAACCTAAGAGACACTAATATAGGCCTTTTATCTAAGTGGTTGTAGAAGATTAAGAATATAGACAATACATAATAGGTCAAAGCACTTAAAGTAAGATATGGAGAATGTCAAGTATGGCCATGGAAGTGGTCGACAAGGTGCTTGCAAATGTCCCCAATATGAAAAGGCATTTGTTTATTGTGGCAAAAAGAGTATAGGAAAATGGAAGTGGCTAAATCTAACTATAGTTATTTGGTAGGTTATGACAAAAAGGTGGACTTTTGGAATAAGTGATGGCTAGGCAATACACCACTAGCAAAGAAATATCTTAGACTTTTCACATTATTTATAGTTAAAGAGGGCTTGATCAATATTTTTAGTAAGTGGGAGAAAAATCAATGGGTATAGAAATTTAAGTGGTGGTAAATTTTTTTAATTAAAAGGTTGATCTACATGTTGAGCTCATGAAATTTTTGTTAGCCTATTAGCCAAAAGAGGGGAGAGGATAGGTTTATTTGGCCAAGGGAGTAAGATGGGCAATGTTTTTGTGAAATTCTTTTGTGATCTTCAAAAAGATCTTCACGTACCATATGAGGAAGGGGTAGCGAGAATATTGCAGGGTTTGGCTCCACCAAAAGTGGAAATTTTTAGGGGTATTGATACTAGATCAACTTTTAGTCAAAGAAAGATTATAGTGGGTCAAAAGCTTTGACAGTAATTGTAGTTGCTCACTTTACTTTCTGGAGTGTGAATCAACTACTTACTTATTTCTCCATTGTCATCTGGGGTGGGCAGTTTGGTGTAGGTGTTTGAAATAGTGGGGAATCTTATAGGTAGCCCTAGGCTCAATCAAAGTTGCATGGGAATTGTAGCTAAGATTGGGTTAAGGTTGCAAATTAAGAAAGATAGAGTTGATGGGGTTCTTCTTAATTGTGTGGTCTATTTGGTTAAGGAGAAATGAACATTTATTTGTGAGTAAGCCATTTTTTATTGATAAAATCTATGACTTGATCTGCATTAGGATGTGGTGGTGGTCAAAGGAAAATGACTAAATAAGAAAGAAAATGTACAATCATAAGACTTAGTTTGGTTATCACTACTAAAGGGTACATACAAATTTAACACTAATGCAACAATGACAATATGAGTGGAGTGGCAAGCATTGGGATAGTGTTATGAGGCGATGAAGAAAAGGTGAAATGTATGTTTCTAAAGGTGATCAAGGCTACTAGCATCAATAAGGTAGAATTTACATAATCGGTTTAAACCAAAACTAGTTAATTTTAAAAGATATGATAAGTGAATAGTTATTTCTTTATTTATGACCTTAAAAAAATTAAATAATGAATATTTATCTTTAATCATATGATACACGTTAGAGACAATTTTTAACATTCACTCACCAAGCTTACATGATTCCAAATTAATGATATATTTATTTATAATCATGACTTAAACTACCTATAATAATTAGTCTAAAACTATAGTTTATTTATAAATGGATTATAACAATTATGCAATACTCTAGGAAAACTTTTTTTTTTTTATGTATCATAATGTTAGTAAATTTCTAATCAAGCACTTTATTAGGGCAAGACTTTATTGTATGACAAAACTTTAAACTTTAATCTATTCAAGTATTAAAGAAACTTAATATATGTACACAAAATAAGTTATTATTTGTAAATGACTAAAACTCTCCAAAATGCCAAAATATCAAAAAATATAGTCTGAAATGAAACTTGAATTGAGCTAATAAGCTTATATACTCAATATGATCTTTATATAAATTAGCCAGCAATCCTTTAGTTATAGGATCAGCAATTATAAGTTAAGTATTGAAATGCTTAATTACAATTGCATGCTTTTTAACATAATTTCTATCAACAAAAAATATTAGTGATATAGAAATAAAATCCACAATTTATAATTTTGTGATAAAATTCTTTAAGTATAGAGCCTTTGTTGCAATCTTATGGCATGTATTGAATTATGCTTTTATAGTGGAAGAAGCAATAATTATTTGATTGATATTTCTTTAGGATAAATTACCCTTAACAAACATAAAAATGTATCAAGTTATTTATACAACCATCCAAATCAACATCTAAATATCTAACTACCTCAAAGTAATTATTGTATTTGTATATAACCTTATAGTTTTTGAAGTTTTGTAGATACCTCATATAATTTTTAGTAGATTTTTAATATTCTTAACCTGGATTACTTTGATATCTTTATAACATTCTTATTATAAATGTAATGTTATGTTTAGTGCAAATTCGAGTATACATAATGAAGTTCCCAACTTCACCCTAGAATCTATTAGTTTGTGATACTGAGAGGGGGGTAAATTAGTATCACACCTCTTAAAAACACACTCTAATAATTTAAGCCAAAGTATTCTACTTATTTAATACTTTAGCTCTCGTCAATACACAAGTATGTGAACAACTTCAAACTCTTCTCAAAAGTGAACTCTTTCTTAGATTCGACGAAGGTAAATCTATTATTACCTACTAATCATAATAGTCCCCAAAGTCACCTTTCAAACACCTTGCCTATTAGACAAATCAGATGTTCTTGATTAGGTCTTCTTTAGTTTATGGGTTCGATGATACCTTAGCTGTGTTCACAACTCAATTCAAAATACAAAATGTAAATCAAAGTAAGGACATAAGAGATTTACGTGGTTCCGTTAATGTGATGTACATCTATGGTGGTAGGGACTCTTCCTCTACCGAGACAATCTACTATACTTGAGAATACTAGTGTGGTACTCTCGACGTTCACAATGTAGTTATAATGGATGTCTTAATCCTCTGTTCCTTTCACTATTGTAAATACCAAGCAAGTACAATACAAAGAGTGTCACTTACTGTGTCTACCCTTCTTCTAGCTTGTCTTGCCTCTGTTGAATTGAATAGGCTACTTCACTGCTGATTAGAAGTCCACCACAACACTCTCTAACCTCTCTTGAAGGAATCTGGAAATATGTTGAGTTCTTTCCAATGCTTCACCAAATTCCTTCTCTAGGTTGTTTCACACAACTCTTGCTTTCATCATCTCACGGCTTCATGGCTTCCACTCACACTTTTGGTCTACCATTTCATGTCCTGGTCTTACACCGTCGCACGTTCTGGTCTCACGTTTCATATCTGCACCCGCTTCACTGTTCTTAAACCTCACATATACCAGATCAGCTCTCCTCGTCTGTTCACACTTCTTTGGCAGTATCGGATTTTCTCCCTTTTCTACTAGTCACTCTTCTTCGGCTGTCCACCCCTTTTTGGCCATCTTGGGTTTTCTTTCTTTTCTGCCGGTCACACTTCTTTTGGTCGTGTTTGGTTTCTCCTTTCCACCGTCCAGCCGAATCTCTCTCACCGTCTAGCCGGATCTCTCTCACCGTCTAGCTGGATCTCTTTTTTTGGTGATGGCTCCTTATTCTACCAGCCACTCTTTTTCGGTTGTATCTCTATTTTTTTTCTCTTTTTTGCCGATGGTCTATATTTCTTCGTTCGCTCTTTGTTTTGTCGTCCAGCCCCTATTTTACTATCGACTCCTCTTTCTACCGTCCAGCCTTGTTTTGCCTTCCAGCCGTTCACTCTTCTTTGGGCGTGTTAGTGGTGTGCCGTTTCAGATTTTTTTTTCTTTGCCGATCGTTTTGTTTTCTCCCATCCACCACATTTTGTCTTCCAATTTAGGGCTATATTGTAATTTACTTTCTTGCCCCTCCATATGGCTTTACTTTCTTGCCCCTTCATGTAGCTTCAAATTACTCTCTTGCCCTTCCATATGGCTTTACTTTCTTGCCCCCCTCCCATGTGTCTTTACTTTCTTGCCCCTCCATGTAGCTTCAAATTACTCTCTTGCCTTTCCATATGACTTTACTTTCTTGCCCCTTTATGTAGCTTCAAATTACTTGCACACTTAAATCTAGTTGACAACAATTACAACCCATACAAGGTTGTGGGAACAACAATCTCCCCTTTTGTAATTGTTGGCAACACTCATAACAAAAGCCATTATGCAGCAATTACAACTCCTCTTAAATATGCACTCCTCCTTTCTTAATAGCTCCCCCTGCACTGTTGCTTCTCTCCCCCTTTGCCAACCAATTACAAAAAAAAAAATCACAAAGTAGAGATGGAGGATTCACTTGAACTTCAGATTTGATGAGGCATTTGCACAAATGGACTCATTCTGTGATTTTCAAACAACTCTATGGATAGAGTTTA
The DNA here is from genome assembly GCA_037897445.1 of Ceriops zippeliana. Lineage (NCBI taxonomy): Eukaryota > Viridiplantae > Streptophyta > Magnoliopsida > Malpighiales > Rhizophoraceae > Ceriops > Ceriops zippeliana. The sequence continues at coordinate 440,542 of JBAPLH010000759.1, forward strand.
GTTAAAATATTTGAAATTTGATCTTTAATGCCAATATACTCCAATTGAATTGTACCCTGTTCCACTTGATCTTTGATGAAGTGATACCGGATGTCAATATGCTTGCTCCTTGAATGTTAAACCGAATTCTTGCTAAGATCAATAGCACTTTGATTATCACAAAGTACACTCACAGGTAACTTCACTTCAACACCCAAGTTTGCCAATTGTCTTTGCATCTATATCACTTAAGTACATGTTGCACAAGTAGCCATATACTTAGCCTCAGCTATGCTCAAAGAAACACTGTTTTACTTTCTACTTAACCATGCAACACACTTTGAACCCAAGTAGAAGCTGCTACCGCTGGTTGATTTTCTGTCACCTATACTTCTTGCCTATTCTGCATTAGTGTATGCTTGTAGTTTTAAAGAATCCATGGTAGGATACCATAAACCCATTTCCAGTGTCCCTTTGAGGTATCTTAGGATTCTTTTCACTACCAACACATGAGATCATTAGGATCAACTTGGAATCTGCTAGCAACACACACAGCTTGCATAAGATCAGGCCTTGATGCTGTACAGTATAGAAGGCTCCCTATCATCTTCCTATATTCTGTAAGGCTTGTACTCCTTCCTTCCTGATATTTTGTTAACTTGCAGCCCACTGACATAGGGATACTGATAGGTCTGCTATCCTCCATGCCAAACGTTTTCAGCATCTTTTTGGCATATTTTATTTGAGAAATAAAAATACCTTTTTCACACTGTTTTATCTATAATCCAAGAAAGTAAGTCATTCCTCCAATCAATGACATTCAAATTCCTCACTCATCTTCTATGCAAATTCTTGGCATAGCTCAAAGTGATCCCCTCCAAAGATGATGTCATCTACATATACTATAGTTATCAGCTGGCCTTTCTCTGAGCTGAACACATATAGGTTATTATCAATTATTCCTCTTCTGAAGTTCAACCTTCTCAAATACGCATCCAGCTTGCTATACCATGCTTTTGGGGCTTGTTTAAGGTCATACAAGGCTTTCTTTAACTTACACACGTGTGTCTCATCCTCACTGATTTGTACTCCATCAAGTTGTTCAATATACACTTCTTCTTTCAGGAGCCCATTCAAAAAGGCTGATTTCACATCTATTTGATAAACTTTATACCTCTTATGTGTTGGCAAAGCTAGGAACATTATAATAGATTCTAACCTTGCCACTAGTGCAAAAGTTTCATCAACATCTACTCCTTCTATCTGAGTGTAGCCTTTGCAAACCAGCCTAGCCTTGTTCCTCACCACCTTGCCATCTTCATTGTGTTTATTTTTAAACACCTATTTTGTTCCTATGACATTCTTGTTAATGGGTCTTGGAACCAACTCCCATGTTTCATTCTTCTCAATTTGATCTAGCTCCTCATTGATAGCTTTGACCCAGACTTTATCTTATGCAACCTCTTTAATAAATTTAGGTTTAACTTGTGAGAGTAAAGCCGTAGCTCCCACAATTCTTCTTCTTGTTGTAACTCCTACTGATAGGTCACCTATGATTTGATTTCCTTGATGAGCACTGGTTCATGTCTTCTTTTTCCTTCTCTTTTGCACAATCTTAGTTGCAAGAGAATCTCTTTCTTCATCTTCAAACTCACTCTTCTCTGAGTCTGAACTTACTTCTTTTCCCTCTTCTTCATGTTGGTCTGATTCTTCATCTATCTTGAAGTCATTTTCTTCATTGTCCTCAGCTTCTCCATTATGCATTGTTTTCCAATTCTCATCTATTCTCATATCATTGGACGTGATAACTTTTCCCAACTTATGTAGAAAAACTCTGTCACCTTTTGTCTTTGTTGAGTATCCCACAAAGATGCCTTCATCAGACCTAGCATTGAATTTTCCTAAGTTTTGCTCTTTGTTCTTCACAAAACATGGGTTGCCAAAGATTCTAAGATACTTGGTTGTTGTCTTCTTCCCACTCCATAACTCATATGGAGTCTTATTAGTATTGGGCCTTAGTAAGACTCTATTCAATAGATGTACAGCTGTAAATGTTACTTTTGTCTAAAATCTTATGTGAAGCTTGGATGCCAGCAGTAGAGTTGTCATTTCAACCACAGCTCTATTTTTCCTCTTTACCACCATATTCTATTGAGATGTTCTTGCTGCTACCATCTGATGGTGAATACCATGCTTCTCAAGGTAATCTTCAAAAGTTTCATTTGTAAATTCAGTGCCTTGATCTGAACTCAATGCTTTGACCTTCCTTCCACTCTTATTTTCAACCAATCTTCTGTATCTCTTGAAGCAATTCAGAACTTCTGACTTGTGTTTGAGGTACATGATGTAGGTCCTTCTAGAATAATCATCAACAAATAAGATGAAGTACCTCTTACCATTCAACCCTTTTGTCCTCCTCGGTCCACACAAATCAGTATGCACAATGTTAAGCACTGCTTCAGAACTGAACTCTTTGGTCTTATACTACTTTCTAGCATGTTTTGCTTTAGAGCATGCTAAGCAAACATACTCTCTCTCTCTCTCTGTCTCTCTCTTAAGGTCAGGAATGTCTCTGATTACATAAGTAGTGGTTAGCTTCCTCATGTTTTTCTGTGATAAGTGTCCCAGCCTCTTATGTCAAAGTTGATTTTCTTCTTCTTTGGTGAGTAAATAGCTACTTGTCTTGTCCTTATCAATCACGTATAAATTTCTAGCTGTTATCTTCCCGACTGCAACAATATTGCCTTCTTTACTCTTTACTTGGCAACCTGTTTTTGTAAATATCACTTTATGGTCTTCATTGAATAGTTGGCTGACAGATGCTAGATTATATCTGAGTCCTTTAATGTGCAGAACATCTTTCAGCTTCCCTTTTCCAATATTTATTGACCCTTGACCACTGATGTTGAGTGAATCATCATTACCAAACTTGACTCTACCTTCTCTTGACTTGTTTAGCTTTGATAATTTACTCTTATCTCTTGTCATGTGTAAAGTGCATCCACTATCAAGGATCCATTACTTATCCTTGTAGTCAGCCTTTAGTGCAATTTCAGCTATATTGGCTATCTCCTTTTTTGCTTTATATTCTTTCCTTTAAACTGGCTTGAAGATAGCTTTCTCCTTTTTCTCAGCTGTGACTGCACCAATTGTTTTTACTGTGCCATCGAATGCCTTCTCTTGCTCAGGGAGAAGTGTCATGCATCTATTGGCATTATGGCCATTCTGCTCACACCTTTCACACTGTTCGAAATTTGCCAATACAGCAAACTTGTTCTTTGAAACCACTGGTTTGGGCTTCCACCAACACTCCTTGTCAATGTGTCCTGGCTTTTTATAGTATGTGCAAGAACTCACGACAGGTGCTCTCCTTTGACTTTTGTATTGTCTCCCCCTGTATGCAGCATCATATCTTCTTAAGTTGGAGACATATACTAGCATTCTCCACCAGGATTTACTTGCCCTATGACCCCAAACTCCACAATAAAGACAGTAACCTTGAAACTGCCTCTTTTTGGGTCTAATCACAGCTTGTTTTCTTTTGTTCATTACTTGTTGTGTAGGCAAGGTTGCTGGTTTCTTTGCTTATATGGCTTTCATTTTAGCCACCTTCTTCTCTTTTTTCTGTTAAGCCATTGCCCTTGGCTGGCTGACTTTCTTTTTGTTTTTTTGAGATGTAGTAGCTATGGGCTACTGCTCTTTAACCACATACATCATTTTTGGCCCTGGCTTTGGTTTGATAACTGTCTTTTCTTCTTCAGTTATCTTTTCCTGAGTTAAGCCTTCTCTTTCAACTTCTATGGCAAAGTCTCATTCTTCTTTTCTCTTGCAGAGCTTGTTTCCCCTACCACTTTAAACTTCTGCAAGTTCTCCTCACTCTTTTTGAGTTGTTGCTGAAGTCTTAGCAACTCTATCTCCATTTCTTAAATTGTTGAAGTCCTTGATCCAAGCTTTATTGTAAGGTCTTCACATATTTTGATTTTTTCTTTAAATCTTCTCTTCAAGTCAATATGTTCAGCCCTCATTTCATCCTTTTGACTTTTAGCTTCCTCAGACTTTGCTTTAACTTGTTTTATGTGAGCCTCCCACCTTTTTATGGTTCTGCCCCTTCTAATTGTCTCCTTTGAAGCTGTTTCCAACACAACTTCAAGATCTGGTTCTTCTTCATCAAACTCCTCTTTCTCTTCAAAGGTTGAACTACCACCTTAAGCTGATGCCATAAAGGCCTGCTCATATGATGAATCTTCGTCATCCTCCTCATCAGCTTCTTTTCTCTGACTCACATAACTCTTGAATGAACCTCTCTTCTTCTTTTGTGGGTTGGCAGTCTTCTTGCTGGACTTCTTTGATTTAAATGATGGTCTTCTCTATTTTGAATTCAGATTATCATCACCATCCTCATCTTCATCATCAAGTTTCACTTTGCACTGAGAAGCAAAGTGTCCAATCTGCCTACAATGATAACATCTCAAGGACAACTATCCTTTTCCCTTCTTAGACCCCTTTTTGAACTTCCTTGTGAAGTATGCCAACACTTCACCTTCACTTTCTTCCTCCTCCTCATCATCATCATCACTGGATGATTCTTCCTTTTCTTTTATCTTTAAGTGTTTGATAGCTTTGAAAGCTGCCTTCTTCGATACCTTTGACATTGAGGAGCTCTCAGTTGACTTTATTCTCATCTCATATGCAATGAGAGTGCACTGGAGATCATGCAGAGACATAGAATTGAGATCTCCACTCTCCTCTATGGCTGCCACCTTTGAGGTAAGCCACTCAGGCAGAATTCTCAGAATTTTCTTCATAATAGATGAATCCTTCTTATTCTTCCCATGACTTCTAAAGTCGTTTACAGCATCAATAACCCTAGTAAAGAACTCTTAGACAGTCTTATTTTTCTGCATTTTGAGAGATTCATATCTATCCTTGAACAATTGAAGCTTGGTCTCCTTCATTCTGCCATCACCTTCATAGACTTTCTGCAGTCCGTCCCATATCTCCTTAGCAAATTTGTAGTCCATAGCTTTAGCATACTCAACATCTATCAATGCTGAAATGATGACGTTTAAGGCCTTCCCATTTATTTTAAACTGCCTTAATTGCTCTAGTGTTGGATCTTTACCTTTTTATGAGGCCACAAAACCCTCTTGTACGGATTTCACCGTATTCAAGCCCATGGTTGCAAATACCACCTGCATTCTTGCTCTCCACATATAGTAGTTGGTTCCATTGAAGATTGGAACCTTCTTGCTGTAAGTAGTGCTGGTGCTAGTACCGACATCCATTTCTCAGTATGCTGAACAAGTTAAAGCTTCTGAAACTCTTCAAACTAGTACACCAAGCTATTAAGCTTCAAACTAGTGAACCAAGCTCTCATACCAATTGAAGTTCCCAACTTCATCCTAAGATCTACTAGTCTATGATACTGAGAGGGGGGATGAATTAGTATCACACCCCTTAAAAACACACTTTGATAATTTAAACCAAAGTATTATACTTATTTAATACTCTAGCTCTCGTCAATACGTAGGTATGTGAACAACTTCAAACTCTTCTCAAAAGTGAACTCCTTCTCAGATTTGATGAAGGTAAATCTATTGTTACCTACTAATCACAATAGTCCCCAAAGTCACCTTTCAAACACCTTGCCTATTAGACAGATCAGATGTTCTTGATTAGGTCTTTTTTAGGTTATGGGTTTGATGATACCTTAATTGTGTTCATAACTCAATTCAAAACACAGAATGTAAATCAAAGTAAGGACATAAGTGATTTACATGGTTCTGTTAATGTGACATACATCCACGGTGGTAGGGTCTCTTCCTCTATCGAGACAATCCATTATACTTGAGAATACTAGTGTGGTACTCTAGATGATCACAATGTAGTTACAATGGATGTCTTAATCCTCTGTTCCTTTCACTATTGCAAATACCAAGCAAGTATAATACAAAGAGTATCACTTACTATATCTACCCTTCTTCTAACTTGTCTTGCCTCTGTTGAATTGAATAGGCTCTTTCACTGTTACTTAGAAGTCCACCATAACACTCTCTAACCTCTCTTGAAGGAATCTGGAAATACATTGAGTTCTTTCCAATGCTTCACCGAATTCCTTCTCTAGGTTGTTTCGCACACTTGCTTTCACCGTCTCACGGCTTCACGGATTGCACTCACGCTTTTGGTCTACCATTTCACGTTCTGGTTTCACGCTATCATACGTTCTGGTCTCACGTTTTAGATCTACACCCGCTTCGCTGTTCTCAAGACTCACGTATACCAGATCTACTTTCCTTGTCCATTTACACTTCTTTGGCTGTATTGGATTTTCTCCCTTTTCTGCTGGTCACTCTTCTTTGGCCATGCACCCCTATTTGGCCATCTCAGGTTTTCTTTCTTTTTTGCCGGTCACACTTCTTTTGGTCATGTTTGGTTTTTCTCCTTCCCACCGTTTAGCCGAATCTCTCTCACCATCCAGCCGAATTTCTCTCACCATCCAGTCGGATCTCTCTTTTTGGTGGTGGCTCCTTATTTTGCCAGCCACCCTTCTTCGGTCGTATCTCTGTTTTTTTTTTTTCTCTTTTTTGCTGGTGGTCTATATTTCTTTGTCCATTCTTCGTTTTGCCATCCAGCCCTTATTTTACCATCGACTCCTCTTTCTGCCGTCCAGCCGTTCACTCTTCTTTGGGCGTGTTTGGGCATGTCAGTGGTGTGCTATTTCAGATTTTTCTTTTTCTCTGCCAGTCATGTATGGTTTTTCTATCTTTTCTGCCGACTGTTTTGTTTTCTCACATCCACCACATTTTGTCTTCTAATTTAGGGCTATATTGTGATTTAATTTCTTGCCCCTCCATGTGGCTTTTACGTTCTTGCCCCTTAATGTGGCTTTTACCTTCTTGCCCTTCCATGTGGCTTTACTTTCTTGCACACTTAAACCTAGTTGACAACAATTACAACCTATACAAGGTTGTGGGAACAACAATCTCCCCTTTTGTAATTATTGGCAACACTCATAACAAAAGCCACTATGCAACAGTTTCAACTCTCCCTAAATATACACTCCCCCTTTCTTAACAATTCCCCCTACACTGTTGCTTCTCTCCCTCTTTGCCAACCAATTACAAATTTGAAAAACTCGCAAAGTAAAGATGGAGGATTCACCTGATTTTCAGGCTTGAGGAGGCATTCGCATAGACAAACTCATTCTGTACTTTTCAAACAGCTCTGTGGACAGAGATTTAGTTAGATCTTATGTAGCCTCTTCAACAAATTTATGTTTAACTTGTGAGAGTAAAGCAGTAGCTCCCACAATTCTTCTTCTTGTTGTAACTCTTACTGATGGATCACTTACGATCTGATTTTCTTGATGAGCATTGGTCCACATTTTCTTTGGCTTTCTTTCTTGCACAGTCTTAGTTGCAAGAGGATCTCTTTCTTCATCAATCACATACAAATTTCCAGCTGTTCTCTTCTTGGTTACAACAGTATTGCCTTCTTTACTCTTTACCTGGCAACCTATTTTTGTGAATATTACCTTATGGTCTTCATTGCATAGTTTGCTGACAAAAACTAGATTATATCTGAGTCTTTCACTATGCAGAACATCTTTCAGCTTTCCTCTTCCAATATTTACTGACCCTTGACCATTAATGTTGAGTGAATCATCATTGCCAAACTTGACTCTGGCTTCTCTTGACTTGTTTAGCTTTGACAATTTACTCTTGTCTCCCATCATGTGTGAAGTGCATCCATTATCAAGGATCCATTGCTTATCCTTGTAGTCAGCTTTGAGTGCAATTTCAGCTATATTAGCCACCTCCCTTTTAGCTTTATATTCCTTCTTTTGAACTAGCTAGAAGATAGCTTTCTCCTTTTTCTCAACTTTGACTACACCACTTGTTTTCACTGTGCCATTGAGTGCCTTTTCTTGCTCAGGGAGAAGTGTCATGCATCTCTTGGCATTATGGTCATCCTGCTCACACATTTCACACTATTCCAAGTCTGCCAATATAGCAAATTGTTCGTTGAAACCATTGGTTTGGGTTTCCACCCACACTCCTTGTCAATGTGTGCTTCCCTTTTACAGTATGTGCAAAAACTCACGATAGGTGTTCTCCTTTGAATTTTGTATTGTCTCTCCCTGTATGCAATGTTGTATCTTCTCAAGTTGGAGACATATACTGGCCTTCTCCCCCAACAGTTACTCACCTTATGACCCCAAACTCTACAATAAAGGCAATGACCTTGAAACTGCCTCTTGTTGGGTCTAATCACAGCTTGTCTTCTTCTGTTCATCACTTGCTGTGTAGGCAACATAGCTAGCTTCTTTGCTTGTGTGACTATCATTTCAGCCACCTTCTTCTCCTTTTTCTGTTCAGCCGTAGCCCTCGGTTAGCTGACTTTCTTTTCTTCCTTCTTATTTGCCACCCTAGGTTGCTTCTTTAGATCTTCTTTATTCTTAGTTATCTTCTTTTGAGTCATAACCTTCTCTTTCAACTTCTATGGCACATTCTTATTTTCTTTAGCCAATGCAACCTTAAATTGCTACACTTTCTTTACATTCTTCTCTCCTTTTGCAAAACTTGTTTCTCCTATCATTTCAAGCTTCTGCAAGTTCTTTTTGTTACTTTTGAGTTGTTGCTAAAGTCTTAGCAACTCTTTCTCCATTTCTTCAATTTTTGAAGCCCTTGAGCCAAGCTCTACTGTAAGGTCTTCATATATTTTGATCTGTTCCTCAAATCTTCTCTTTAAGTGAATATGCTCAGCCCTTATTTCATCCTTTTGACTTTCAACTTCCTCAGACTTTGCTTCAACTTGTTTTATATGGGCCTCCAACCTTCTTATGGTTCTGCCCCTTCGAATTATCTCATTTGAAGATGCTTTTAGCTTAGCTTCAAGATCTGGCTCTTTTTCATTAACCTCCTCTTTTCTTTAAGAGGTTGAGCTACCACCTTGAGCTAATGCCATAAAGGCATGCTCTTTTGACGAGTCTTCATCTTTCTCCTCATCAACTTCTTTTATCTAACTCGCATAACTCTTGAATAAGCCTCTTTTCTTCTTTTATGGGTTGGCAGTCTTCTTGCTAGACTTCTTTGATTTGAATGATGATCTTCTTCATCTTGAATTCTGCTCATCATCACCATCCTCATCTTCACCATCAAGTTTCACTTTGTACTGAGAAGCAAAGTGTCCAGTCTGTGCATAACGATAACATCTCAAGGACAACTATCCTTTTCCCTTACCCCTTTTTGAACTTCCTTGTGAAGTATGCCAACATTTCACCTTTACTTTCTTCCTCATCATCATCATCCTCATTGGATGATTCTTTCTCTTTTTTTATCTTCAAGTGCTTCATAGCTTTGAAAGCTACCTCCTTTGATACCTTTGTTGTTACAGAGCTTTCAGTTGACTTTATCCTCATCTCATATGCAATGAGATTGCACTGGAGATCATGCAGAGACATAGAATTGAGATCTCTACTCTCCTCTATGGATGCTACCTTTGAGGCAAACCTCTCCGGCATAATTCTCAAAATTTTCTTCACAATCAATGAGTCCTTTGTGTTCTTCCCATGACTTCTCAAGTTGTTTATAGCGTCAATAACCCTAGTGAAAAACTCTTGAACTATCTCATTCTTTTGCATTCTGAGAGATTCATATCTATCCTTGAACACTTGAAGCTTAGCCTCCTTCATTCTGCCATCACCTTCATAGATTTTCTGTAATCTGTCCCATATCTCCTTGGCAGATTTGCATTCCATAACTTTAGCATACTCAGCATCTGTCAATGCTGAAATGATGATGTTTGGGGCCTTCCCATTTATTTCAAACTGCCTTAACTCCTCTAAGGGTTGGGTCTTTACCTTCTTCCAAAGCCACAAAACCCTCATGTATGCATTTCACCACATTCATACCCATGGTTGCAAATACCACTTGCATTCTTGCTCTCCACATATGGTAGTTGGTTCCGTTGAAGATTGGAACCTTCTTGCTGTAAGTGGTGCTAGTGCTGGTACTAGCTTCCATTTCTCAGTATGCTGAACAAGTCAAACTTCTAGATCCCTTCAAACTAGTACACCAAGCTGTTAAGTTTCAAACTGGTAAACCTGTGCTCTGATACCAATTGAAGTTCCTGACTTCTCCCTAGGATCTACTAGTTTGTGATACTAAGTGGGGGGGTGAATCAATATCACCACAATTCGTAATTCGTAGGTAAGTGAACAACTTCAACCTTTTCTTAAAAGCGAGCTCTTTCTCAGACTCGACTAAGGTGGATCTATTGCTACCTACTAATCACAATAGTCCCCAAAGTCACCTTTCAGACACCTTACCTAATAGACAATTCAGATGTTCTTGTTTAGGTCTTTATTAGGTTATGGGTTGGCTGATACTTTAGCTGTGTTTACAACTTAATTCAAAACACAGAATGTATTGCAAATTAAGGACACGCGAGATTTACGTGGTTCCGTCAACGGGACATACATCCACAGTGGTAGGGACTCTCTCTTACCGAGACTATCCACTATACTTAAGAATTCCAGTTACAATGGATATCTTAATCCTCTGCTCCATTCACTATTGCAATTACTAAGCAAGTACAATACAAAGAGTGTCACTTATTGTGTTTACTCTTCTTCTAGCTTATCTTACCTCTGTTGAATTGAAAGGCTGCTCTACTACCACTTAGAAGTTCACCGCAACACTCTTTAACCTCTCTTGAAGAAATCTGGAAATACGTTGAGTTCTTTCAATGCTTCACTGAATTCCTTCTCTGTGTTATTTCACACAACTCTTGCTTTCACCATCTCACGGTCTCACCTGTCTCCTGGTTCCATGGTCTACCCTCACCTATCCGTTTCTGGTTTTCTTCTGACCGGTGGTCTGTTTTTCTTCGTCCCCCCTTGTTTTATCATCGACTCTTTCTTTTTCCATCTCTTGTTTTCTCTCTTTTAGTCGGCTTTCTCTCCTTAATCGTGTTGTCCATTTGTCTCATGCTATCGCAGATCTGCTGTCTACTCTTCTGGTGGTGTCTCTCTCTTCGTCCGTTTCACAGTTCTCTCCTTGCTGTGTCATTCATTTGTTTGACGCCATCATAGATCTGCTATCTGCTCTTCTGGTGGTGTCTCACTCTCCATCTATCTCTCTCTCCATCTGTCTCTCTCTCTCGATTCTACCAGTGGTATCCCTTTTGGCCGTATCTCCTTTCCCTATTTGGCCATCAGGTTTTTCCTCTCCTTCACCATCCACTCTAATTTTGTTGTATATGATTTTTCTCTCTCTTCCAATGGCTTTTCCATTTTGCTCTTTCAATCTTCCGTCTAGCCCCCTTCAGTCATTTCGTATTTTCTCTCTTTTTTCCCCTATTCTATCAACAGTAGTCTTGGTTGGCCAAATAGAATTTTGCCATTTCGCTTTTTCAGTTTGTCGTCCAGTCGTCCAGCCCCTTTCAGTCGTTTCTCTATTTTTGCCGACTGTTTATTTTTAGCCATCGAGTTTCTCTCTCCTTCCGCCGGTTTGCTCCAATTTGCTCAATTTTCTTTGTCTCTCCTTCTTCCGACGGCTTCACTGTTCACTCTCTTATGTTGTCCTTTATATACTCCTCCATGAAACCCTAATAAGGCAAATTTATCATCTTGCCCTATCATGTGGCTTTTACGTTCTTGCCCCTCAATGTGGCTTTTACCTTCTTACACACATAAACCTAGTTGATAACAATTACAACCTATACAAGGCTATGGGAACAATAAAAACACAATTAACAATTATAGGGGGTGTTGGACAAGCTAAATGCTTTAAAGTCGCTACCTCTTAAAATGGATAGTTTTTATTTGGAGAGTTAAGAAACCCTTAAGCAGATGTAGTATAGCTTACACTTAGAAACACATGTCATTGAAGTAGATTATTGGTCTGCATAGGAATCAACTACATTTGCTTCTAGTTGCATGCTTGTCTTTCAAGTCTTATTAAAGTTGTTGCCTTGACAATTACTTGAAGCTAAAGAAAGGGATTGCAGACATTTTGTTTTTTGGACTCATATTCATGTACTTTATTGTCAAACTTGTCTTATGTTTAAATTTTAAATTTTTGAAAATTGGCAGCTAGTTAAGTCATTAAGTTGTAATTCCAAGGAATAAATTTGAATTAATGGCTGATATAAGTTATTTAACTTATCAAGTACATTTAATTAAAAAATATATTGATGTTTTACATTTAAATCTTCATATATAATGAAGATTGTAAGCTAATGATAGGTAGTTAGTCCTTAATTTCTTTTGCCTTGTCCATTGTTATGAGCTTCAGGTCCTTCCTTTCTTTTGCAACCTTTACTACTATAAACTTATGAATCTCAATTCCAATCTTGTTCCATTTCCTTCCCTTCTATCAACACTTGGTATTAGAACAAGCAACAAAATAACCGAGAGAGATACCTTTAAAAAAAATTCAAAAAAATTAGCAATGGCATCCTCAAACTTTACACCTTTACCACCTTTAAAGTTCAATAGAGACAATTATACATATTGGTTTGCCATGATGATGGCATATCTTAGAGCCTTTGATTTATGGGAGATCATTGAGTTAGGAGCCCAACCTGATCCCTTTCCTCCTAATCTAATCATGGCCCAAATCAAATACCATAGTGAGTTAGTGTTAAGGTAGTACTAAACCTTAACTTACATTTATTCAGTTATGGTATAAAACATTTATAATAGGATCATGACTTGTAAAATAGCCAAAGATTCTTAAGAGAGTTGAAGGAGGAGTTTAGTGGCAACTTAAAGACTAGGAACATGCAGCTGCTAAACCTTAGAAAGGAATTTGAGTTGTTAAGGATAAAGGAACTTGAAACTATTAAGAAATATAGTGATAGGTTATTAAAGTTTATTAGTGAAAATTTCCCTAACAAGTTTGTTGTTCAAAAGTTTTTGGTTAGTATCCTTAAAATATTTTAGGCAAAGATCTCATCTTTAGAGGATTTTAGAGATCAAATGCTATCTCCTTAACTAAATTAATTAATGCATTGTAAGTTCAAAAGTAAAAGAGACTTACAAGATAAGAAGATTTAGATGAAGAGGCCTTCTAAGTCAAACAAAAGCAAAAGAAATAGCAAAAGAAGAAATAAGGGAAAAGGTTTGGAAACATGGCAGAAGAGAAGAGGCAATATCTACCCTATGAACATTCTAGCAAGACTAACCATCTATGTAAATTTTGTTGGAAGAGCCTTATGTTTTATACAACTTCTATAAGAAAAAAGGGTATTCAAAAAGGATTTGCAAGAACAAAACAAGTCAACCACAACAAGGTTAGCTTGATAAGACTAAGGCTCAAGTGGTTAATGATGACCAATAATCTGAAGAGCAATTGTTTGTTATTAGCAATGGCTTTTTTGATCAAGCTTGGTTGGTGGATATATGTTGCACAAATCACTTGTCCTTAGACTCTAATATCTTCATATCTTTGGATTAATCCTACTCTTCCAAAGTATAGGAAATGGTTAATTTCTTTAAGTTAAAAGGAAAGGCATAACAGAGATTAGCACATCAGTAAGTACCAAGGTAATTATTGATGTATTATATGTTCCTAGCATCACTCAAAACCTTTAAGCATTGTTCAATTACTTGAGAGAGGATGCTTTATGACCTTTAAGGATAAAAAATGATAATTTATAACTATAAAGGTTATGAACTTGCTATTGTTCCTATAAAAAGGTAGGTAGAGTTTTTAATTAAATTGGCCAACAACTAGCTATGAGGCCTAGCCTACCTCTACTAATAAGTTTGTCTTATGGTATATGAGGCTCGAACATTTCAATTATGCAAACATTTAGACCATGGCTAAGAGGGGCCTTATTGGGATTTACAAATTTACCTGAAATATATATGCTTAGTGTCATATGTAGTATCTGTTAGTTTTGCAATCAAACCAAACTACCTTTCACAGTAAGTAAACCATGGAGAGCCAAGCAAAGATTACAATTAATTCATACTGATTTATATGGACCCATGACTACAAATTACTTGAATGGAAACAAATATTTCATTATTTTCATTGATGATCTCACTAGATTCTACTAGGTGTATTTCTTGAAACTCAAAACTATGGTTCCCTCTACTTTTAAAAAGTTTAAGGTTTGGATTGAAAATCAAACTAACCTTAAAAGTTAGCCATATAAGTACACCTTAGAGGCGATAAAGGGGATGTAAAAGTTACAGTGGGCGGATTTGGTATGAGACGATAAGGAACAGTTCAGAGGACCTCACTTTCTACTTTAGCAAGTAATCCATCATTGGATAAGTGATTCTTTGTCTCTAGCTTTCTTAGAGTATTGAGTGATGAGATTTGGTCCATTGTAAAAATAATTGAACCTAAGACCCTTTAGGAGGTGTACAAGATTGTCATCATGTAAGAAGTAGTAAAGGAAGTGACAATAAAGAAGAAATGATCAACAAAAACCATTATTCACTCGACTTTAGCTATCCTAATGATGAATAAGCTAACCACAAATCTCCAAAACAATGAATGACTAAACTAGATTGAACGTTATGGAAGGAACTCTATTGATTAGGGGATTGCTACTAATGTAGAGAGAAATACATGTATAATCATCAATGTCGCAAAAGGCAACTTCATTTGATTAAGGGATATGAGGCGTGAGATATTAAAGAAGTGGCTATAGAAAAGTAGCAATGATGAAGTCGTTAGAAGAAAATTTCAGCAAAATATTGATTAATGTCAACATTAGCAATCATGGCAACAATACTTTCAAGCTATTGGAGTTCATTAATTGGAAGCAAATAATGATACTTATTGACACCAATAACACCCACAATTTTCTAGAATCCCAAATGCCAAGAACTTTTAATTGTGAAGTTTGAACCACTACTTCAATGGTGGTGACAATTGCCAACAAAGATACAATTACTTATCTAAAATGATTGTCATTCATGTGGAGAATGTATGGTCATATTTTCAATGGAGGTTCAAATAATTCTACTTAGAGCATGGGACATTGTATTTGGGGTAGACTACATGAAAATGTACAATCCATTGGTCTTGGACAGGAACAATCCATTATGTTGATCAAACAAACCTAATAAGTTAGGTTATCAATGGTATCTAAGAAGAAATTTGGAAATCTCATAAGCAAAAACTAGCCTAGGAGCATAAGCCTATTTCCTAGCAACCATCATGACTAGCCTAATCCCATATTTTGAAAAAGCTCTAGGTAATATACTTGAATTAGACATCTTTAAGGAATTGCATTCCCTACCATCAATCTAAGAGCATGACCATAAAATTTCATTAATAACTAGGATCTCGCCAATTAATATTAGACTATACAAGTACCTAAATCACCTAAAAATAAAAATTAAAATTGAAAGGTAGGTGTAAGAGATTTGATTCCTAATTGATTAGAAATTGTAACAATCCATTCACTTCGTTGATATTGTTAGTCAAGAAAAAGGACAAATTGTGGCATTTTTGTGTTGATTGTCACCACTTAAATAACATAATTATGAAGGAAAAATTTTCAATATTGATCTTCTATGATTTGTTGAATAAGTTGTAAGGGACATGAGTTTTATAGAAACCAGATTGACATATTAGGTACCACCAAATTTATTCATATATTAAAAATAGTCTTTAAAGCTCAACAAGTATCAATATGTTCAAGGTCATTGCTATTCAGTCTTAACAATGCTCTAGTAACATTATTATGCAAATATATCTTAGTTTTTTGCATGACATCCTTGTTTATAGTATTGATATAAGGAGTCAGATTGAACATTTGAGACAAGATTTGTTTTTACCAAGGCAACACTGGCTATACACAAAAAGACCAAATGTTTGTTTGAACCAACACAAATTGAATACTTAGGGCACATACTCATAGTGGTAGGCATTTCCACCAACCTTTCAAAGATTGAAATGATGTATTTATGGATAGTACCAACTTTCGTTAAGAGTCTCAAAGGTTTGTTGGGCTAGTTGGTGATTGCCACAAATTCTTTAAGCACTATCAGATCATTAACAAACCACTTACAAAATTGTGAAAGAAATATAGTTACAAATGTAGTTAATTGACATAAGAAGAGTTTAAGCAATTCTAAGACACCATGTGCTGAGCCCCTGTTTTAACCTTGCCCAATTATGCCTAGTTATTTGTAATTGACATAAATGCGTGTGATGCTAAGACAGAAGCCATTTTAATGCAAGAGGGGCACCCTATGGCTTACTTGAGCAAGACATTTAAAGATAAGACCAAGGGATTATCCATCAATGAAAAGAATTACTAGGAATAATTATAGTAATCACTAAATGACATCATTATAAGAAAGGACAATACTTTATTATCAAGACTGACCATGAAAGCATTAAGCATCTTCTCTATCAATGTCTACATGCCTATGTGTATTAAGAGAGCATTATGAAATTATTGGGGTTTGATTACATTATACACTATAAAAAAGGCAATGAAAACAAAATTCTACATGCTTTATTTTGGTGACATAAAGCTAGCTATTCAATAATTATAAAAGTTGTTCCCAAATTGTTAGAGGACGTCAAGCAAAGTTATAAAGGAGATAAGTACATAATAGAGGCTATTACTCATCCCACAGGAATAAGAAGTAATTCCACCAAACTCACCTATAAGAAAGGAATGTTGTGAAAGAAGGATAAAATCTATATGGGTAATGTAAAGGAATTATGGGCTTAATTAATAAAGGTGATGCATGACAATGTTGTAGGTGGTCACTATGGAATTTGAGTGACGTATGAAAGGCTCAAACAGTATTTTTATTGACCTAGCATAAAGAAGTTAGTGAAATAGTGGGTGTCAGCGTGTAAGCTTTGTTAGTGCTACAAAGGGAAAAATGTATTATATTTAGGTCTATTGTAGCTCTTGCCAATACCAAAACAAGCTTGGTGCCACATTAGCATGAATTTCATAGAAGGGATTACCAAGTTTTAAAAGGAAGGATGTAGTAATGGTGATGATTATTCAATAAGTTTGTTGGCCTAAAAAACCCATTTATAATGTCTAAAGTAGTTAGGTTGTTCCTTGAACTAGTCTTTAAACTCCATAGCCTTCCTTAATCAATTATGATAAGTTGCACTAAGATCTTTACGAGTTAGTTTTAGTAGAAAATGGTCAAGTTAGAGGGAACAAAATTGCATCTCAATTTTACCTATGATCCACAAATTGATGAGAAAACAGAGAGATTCAATTACTATATGGAGAATCACCTCTAATGAATGTGTTTTTTACAATGTCATCACTAGTTTAAATGGCTATCATTGAGAGAATAGTTGCACAACACCATGTTCCATTATGTCATTAAAATGATGCCATTTAAGGCATTGTCCAAGTATCATACTCCCCATCTAACTTCCTTACTTACATTGAAAACAAGAATGGCCTTTTTGTCAAAATTCTTCTAAAAGCAGCAAGTGTTGACTAAGGTGCTAAAAGAGTAAGTACAATGAACTTAATAGTGAATGAAGTTTTGTGCTTATAAGAGTAGGATAAATGAGACCTTTAAGGCTGAGAATTAGGCATTCTTAAAATTACAACCTTATAGGCAAAAACTTCAATAGTAGTGCACATCAATTTAAAGTTAGCCTTAAAGTATTATAGTCCATTTTAGGTATTGGGAAAGGTGGGAACAGTTGTTTGTAAATTGCAATTACTGAAAATAGTGAGATTCATCTTGTCTTCCATATTTTCCTACTCAAGAAGTCTACAAAACTTGGCATTTTAGCATTAGTAGCTTTCCTTGGTTGGTAAAAATGGACAATTCAAGATAGAATTAGTAGCAATCCTCAGTTGGTGCATTATGTAGCAAAAGAATATGGTGGTTACATAAGTATTGGATCATTAGGCCAATATGACCCAAGAGAAGGCAACATGGGAAAACCTTCCATTCATTTAATTAGAATTTCTAAACTTTAATTTTTACTAGTCCTAGAGAACAATGATGTTAAGGGAGAGAATTGCCATAATCCAACTCAAGTATGGCTTATGGCCTTACTAAATAAGGAATTAAGTTTGAGATAGTAATGAGATAATTGCGACTATTATTACATTTATGGTTGCCCTTGTAATTTTGAGTGAATTGGTAAACGACAGAGTTCTTAGGGTAAGTATAAAGAAGGTAGTCATATATGATGTATGCAATTTGTTATGGAATATAAATATTGAATTTCTATTTCTCCCCTTCCCCCTCTCTCTCTACTTCTTTCTAATGCCTACATCTTTATTTTGCTTTGTTCTTCAGCCCTTTTTGTGTTTTCCTTAAAGGATTGTCATATAACCTAACTTGATTTAAAATGAAAATAACTTGAAGTTTGAATAATTTGTAATTGAAAAAAACTAAAACCTAAAAACTTAAAACTCAAATAAATTAAATTTGAAATAATTCAAATCTAAAATATCTCAAACTTGAACTTGAGTAACCCAAAACTTGCAACAATGCAAGCTAATTTAAACTACATACATATTAAAATTTTAATTCATTTTAATACAAATTAAAATTTATAGATATTTTTAATTCAAAAATAATTTTTTACTTGATTTACTTTTATTTATAAAAGTATTTTTATATTTAAATTAATAGACACATTAGTTTAAATATATGAAATATCAAATATTCAATTTAATTTTTTCAATGATATATATGAAGTAAAATTTGAAATTTATATTGTTATTATTAATCAAAAAAATTATAACAAAAAATATAAAACTACTTTCATGGTATGCATATATTTAATTCTAAAATTTCAAAAATATAATATTTTTTTTCATATTTTAAATTCAAAATTTTCCCTTCTTAATATACTATAGAAACACAATATTTTTACTTATTTTTAAATTTAAAATTTTCTTCTCCTTTCCTTTATAAACTATCATATATTAGTTTTTAAAAAACAAAAAAACTTACCTTATTATTTAATTGTTTCTATTTATGTAAAACTAATAATTCATTCTTGCTACAAATTATTTTTTTCATAAATAAAAGGAAAATTTTTTGTTATATTAGTATAGTAATGAATAGAAAATATTTATAAATAGTAATGCTAACTTGATTTACATAACTAGACTTAATTTGTCTAAAATCCAACTCGATTTGACTTGCATTGACTGAAAGGTTAATGACCCATAATTTGACTCTACCTAAAATTAAAATAACTCAAAATTTAAAATATTTAATATTTAAATAATTTAAAATTCAAATAATTTAAAATTCAAAATAATTCAACTTGAAATCACTCTAACCCATCCTTTTGTGCCACTTCTACCATTTGTCATTTAATGTTTTAAGCTTTAAAAGTTTCCTCGTTTGGAAGTATATTGTGTTGAAAGACGGTCTAACTTGGTATTTGGCATGAAATGCTGGTTTCATTTTTCTTTTTTTTTGGGTTTTTTTTTTTTTTTTTTTGTGGGAGGGAGTTCCCTGCATTGCTTTCAAACTTATATTTGATTTATGTTGCCTTTATCTCATCTTCACAATTCACTACCTACCTAATCAAATAAGCCTTCTTTGATTTTCAATACAAGTTCAACTCCTATGTCATCTTATACAAGTTCATCCTCCCCTATCACCTAAGCCCTCTTCAACTACATTATAAATTGGTTTGACAAAATCTATCACTAAGAATTAATGATGAAATAAATTTGTTATTAAAAATTTTACAACTCTCTAATTATTATTTTTAACTAATTATGACCTTCAATGTTTCAAATTAATTTGTCTATTAACCCCAATAAATAAAATAAATATCGTGTAGCTAAAGGACATTATAATTGCAAATGTTGCTTATATTGTAGTGTCTAATATCATAATATCAATATGTTAATTTTATCGTACCCACAACTAATAAAAATAACATACATCTTTGTAATAGTCTTATTTATATTAATTTTTAAATTTATTTATCTTTTTATTTATTTTAATTTTAAATATAAAATATTTAAAGAATAAAATTGTCTTAAGCATAAATCAACACATTATAATTTTAGTGTTAATCTCAATTGTCAAATTAGTGATATTGGTATATCTTTACAACATAAATGGAGTAGTGAGCTTGAAATCAAATCGAAAAAAAAATTTTGGTTTGTTTATTTTAAAAAAATAAAATAAAACTAAATTTATGATTATTAAAAATTTTAGTTCAATCTGGGTTTTGTAAAACGATTAGTTGGTTTAAATTAATTCCAATAAAAAATATAATTTTGATGCATTCAAGTGTCACTTACTGTGTCTACCCTTCTTCTAGCTTGTCATGCCTCTGTTGAATTGAAAGGCTGCTTCATTGCCACTTAAAAGTTCACCGCAACGCTCTCTAACCTCTCTTGAAGAAGTTTGGAAATATGTTGAGTTCTTTCAATGCTTCACAGAATTTCTTCTCTGAGTTGTTTCATATAGCTCTTGCTTTCACCGTCTCACGGTCTCACCCTCCTATTTCACAATCTCACTGTCTCATGGCTCATCTCACATTTATGGTTTGACGTTACATGTCTCACGCACATTTCTGGTTTGCACGCTTTTCCGTTTCACACCTCCTTTGGCCATATCAAATCTCCCTTTTCTGCCAATCACTGTTCATCATTCGTTGGGTTTCTCTCTCCTTCCACCGGTGGTGTGTTTTGCTTCGTCCTGCCATCCAACCCATTTATTTTGTTGTCACTCTTCTTCCTGTCGATGATCTCCAATCTGGCCATGTATGATTTTTCTCCTTCTTTTCTCTCTCTTCCCCTGTTCTACCATCGACTCACTTGGTTGGCCAAATCGGGTTTTCTTTCTCTTCTTCCCGTCGACTCCTTTGGTTTAGTAGTCAGGTTTCTCTCTCTCTGCTTCCCGTCGATCTGCTCCGATTTGCTCAATTTCCGACCTCCCTTTTTCTCCGTATCTGGTTTCCTCTCTCTTCGTTCCCTATTTTGCCGAGAGAGATGCCTTATGTTTTCTAATCACTCTTTCTATTTATGACGTTCACCCTCTCTTCTTTTCTGATGACGGCTTGTTTTCTCTCTTATCTCCGACAATGGCTGTTCTTCGTTCAGCCCGACTGTCGACCATCTCCTCTTTCTCTCTCTCAATGGTTGCACTATTCACTACGGCTACTCTTTTCTTTTGCAAGTGGTGTTCTTCTTTGTAGGGTTTGAAGTGTTTTGCCATGTATTCAATTGTGTTGGCCTCACCCTAATTTTGTCTTCTAAGGTCTTTATATAGTCTCTTCCATGAAACCCTAATAGGGCTTATGTGGCGAATTTATGTTCTTGCCCTTCCAAGGCTTACACGGCAAATTTACGTTCTTACCCTTCCATGTGGATTTACTTTATTGCCTTTCCATGTGGCTTTACTTTCTTACACACTTAAACCTAGTTGACAACAATTACGACCCATACAAAGCTATGGGAACAGCACATATCCTAAAAACAACTAGAGTTTTTTTTTTTTATTTCAACAAATGTACCTAGATGATTTTAAGTTGAAGCAATAATTATGGCGGTCTATATGTTGAACAAGATGTTGTCATTAGTTTTGAACTTTAGAATGCCTATATAAACTCTCACAACATATGGCTCTTGCATTAGTTTTTATGCTTCCACCAAAAATCTTCGAGTTTATAGCCTATTTCATCTTCATAAAAATCAATGAACTAAATTAGATCTTAACACAGTTAAGTGGGTTTTTTTAAAGTACAAAGCCCATTAGAAAGGATACCAATGCTTTTATCTAAGCACCAAGTAATGGTATATTTTTATAAATGTTACTTTCATGAAGATAAAAAATTTCTTTGAAAGTTTATAAACATCCATCAAAGGATCTAATAAGGTGATGGAAGGATGGAAGGTTTAGCCTAGTTTTGATAATTCTTACCTGAAAACAAATTCAATAAAACAAAGTGAACAAGACCATATTTCACCATAAGATACTATTTTGACAAGACAAGAAGGTATTGTTGAATTGATTCATTTAAAAGCTCTTGAACAACCCTCTTTCAACAATACTTAGTCTATGGTACACAATTAATCTCTATAAAATAATCCTATGGTACAAAATACAAACTCTTCTCCTAATGACTCTGATGATTATTCTAGTGGATATAAATTGTCTTTTAGGTATAATCATAGAGTGCCACCAAATCAATATTCTCTTGATATAGAGAATAAAAAAGTAAGATACTTGATTGCTAACTATTTCAACACCTAAAATTTATCAACATCACTTGAGAAGTTTACAAACCAATTATCCTCTAAACATATTTCATCCACTATAGATGAGGCCTTAAAGGATACAAAATGGACAAAGGCAATTAAAAAGAAAATGGGAGCACTATAGAGAAATAGTATATGGGAAATAGTATTTATTCTTAAAGAGAAAAAAGCCAAGGGAATGTAAATGAGATTTTTTACTCAAATACAAGGCAAATGGCTTAATAAAAAGATATGAGGCTAAACTAGCTATAAAGGGATATACACAAACATATGGTGTTGATTATTAAGAAACATTCGCTCAAATGGCAAAACTAAAGACTATTCAAGTCCTTTTGTCTCTTGCGGCAAATGTTGATTAGCCATTACATAAGTTTGATGTCAAGAATGCTTTCCTCCATAAAAGTGTAACAGAAGAAATGTGTATGGATATTCCACTAGGTTTTTATGCATCAAAAAGAACTCATGTGGTGTGTAAGCTATAAAAGGCGTTGTATGGTTTAAAACAATCCTAAAAGCATGGTTAGGAAGGTTTAGTGGGGTTATGAAGAGATATGACTATAAAAAAAAAATTCATACAAACCACACTTTGTTTAAGGAATAGTGATAACACTTATTATTTATGTTAACGATATGATAATCATAAGAAATGATACAAAGGAAATCTCTAAGTTAGAAAAATAACTTGCAAAAAAGTATGATATGAAAAACTTTAGTTGGTTGAAATATTTCTTAAGCATTAAGGTGGTGCGATTGAAACGAGGCATCTTTCTTTCACCAAGGAAATATGTTTTATATCTTTTAAAAGTGATAAGAATGCTAGATTAAGAACTTGTAAAGACTCCTATAATTCAACATCATCGATTGGGATAAAGTTTAGATTTGAGTTCAATGGACAAGAAAAAGTAATATTGACTAGTGGAAAAATTGATATAATTGTCTTATGCTAGATTAGACATTGCATACTTTATTAAATTGGGGAGTTAATTTATGCAAAATCCTAATATAAATCATATGAATAATGTTGTTCCCACAGCTTTTTATGGGTTGTCAACTAGATTTAAGTGTGCAAGCAATTTGAAGCTACATGGAGGGGCAAGAAAGTAAAGTCACATGAAAGGGCAAGAAAGTAAATCCGCCGCAGTAAGCCCTACTAGGGTTTTCATGGAAGGGAGTATATAAACCCAAGCCCTTGGAAGAAAAGGGGATATATGGTATAATAGAGTGAGCACAGCAAAACACCACTTGCAAAAGAAAGGAGACCCGGCTGGACAATGAGAAAACATGGTTGGACGGTGAGAGAGAAAGCCCGTAAGAGACATACAACGACTAAGAGAGAAACAAACGACACTGCAAGGAGAAAACCGTGTGACAGTAAGAGAGAGAAACCTGTGAGAAATGTACAACCACCGGCAAAAGAAAAGACAACAACATGACAAAGGAACGCACTACAAAAGGAAACCCGTAAGAGATGATACACCACCAAGAGAGAAGACGACACACCAACAACAAAACCAGAAACGCACCACCCCTGGAAGAGAAGAAAACCAAAAACGTGAGGTGAGGGCAAAAACTAGAAATGGGAGACTAACGGAACCGTGAAACAGATGAGGAGAGCAAACCTGGTATCCGTGAGGCTTGAGAATAGCAAAGTGGGTGCAGACCTGAAACGTGAGACTAGAACATGTGACGGAGTGAGACCAGAACGTGTGTCGACGTGAGACCAGAATGTGCAACGGTGTAAGACTAGAATGTGCAATGACATGACTGATCAGAAGCGTAGGGTAGGCCGTGAGACATGAGGCGGCAGACCAGAAGTGTGAGTGCAAGCCATGAAGCCATGAGATGGTGAAAGCAGGAGTTGTGTGAAACAACCTAAAGAAGGAATTCGATGAAGCATTGGAAAGAACTCAACGTATTTCCAGATTTCTTCAAGAGAGGTTAGAGAGTGTTATGGTGGACTTCTAAGCAGCAATGAAGTAACCTATTCAATTCAACAGAGGCAAGACAAGCTAGAAGAAGGGTAGACACAATAAGCGACACTCTTTGTATTATACTTGCTTTGTATTTGTAATAGTGAAAGGAACAAAGGATTAAGACATCCATTGTAACTACATTGTGAACATCAGGAGTACCACACTAGTATTCTTAAGTATAGTGGATTATCTCAGTAGAGAAAAAGTCCCTACCACCGTAGACATATGTCACATTGACGGAACCACGTAAATCTCTTGTGTCTTTACTTTGATTTACATTCTATGTTTTGAATTGAGTTGTGAACACAGCTAAAGTATCATCGAACCCATAACCTAAAGGAAACCTAATCAAGAACATCTGATTTGTCTAATAGGGAAGGTATCTGAAAGGTGACTTTGGGGACTATTGTGATTAGTAGGTAACAATAGATCTACCTTAGTCAAATCTGAGAAAGAGTTTGCTTTTGAGAAGAGTTTGAAGTTGTTCACATACTTGCGTATTGATGAGAGCTATAGTATTAAATAAGTAGAATACTTTGGCTTAAATTATCAGAGTGTGTTTTTAAGGAGTGTGATACTGATTCATCCCCCTCTTAGTATCACAAACTAATAGATCCTAAGGTGAAGTTGTGAATTTCAATTGGTATCAGAGCCAGGTTCACCAGTTTGAAGCTTCATAGCTTGGTGTACTAGTTTGAAGGATTTCAGAAGTTTTAACTTATTTAGCATATTGAGAAATGATACCAATACCAGCACCAACACTACTTACAATAAGAAGGTTCCAATCTTTAATGGAACCAACTACCATATGTGGAGAGCAAGAATACAGGTGGTATTTGCAACCATGGGCATGAACGTGGTGAAATCTATATAAGAGGGTTTTGAACCTCCAGAAGAAGGTAAAGATTCAACCCTAGAGGAATTAAGGCAATTTGAGATAAATGGGAAGGCTTCAAATGTCATCATTTTAGAATTAACAGATGTTGAATATGCTATAGTTATGGACTATAAATCTGCTAAGGAGATATGGGACAAATTGCAAAAGGCTATGAAGGTGATGACAGAATGAAGGAGGCCAAGCTTCAAGTTTTCAAGGAGAGATATGAATCTCTCAAAATGCAGAAAAATGAGATAGTCCAGGAGTTCTTCACTAGGGTTATTGATGCTGTAAATGACCTTAGAAGTCATAGGAAGAACAAGAAGGACTAATCTATTGTGAAGAAAATTCTGAGAATTCTACCTAAGAGGTTTGCCTCAAAGGTGGCAGCCATAGAGGAGAGTAGATATCTCAATTCTATGTCTTTGCATGATCTCCAATGCAATCTCATTGCATATGAGATGAGAATAAAGTCAACTAAGAGCTCCTCAATATCAAAGGTATCAAAGGAGGCAACTTTCAAAGCTATGAAACACTTGAAGATAAAAGAAAAGGAAGAATCATCCAATAAGGATGATGAGGAGGAGGAGGAAGAGGAAGAAAATGAAGGTGAATTGTTGGCATACTTCACAAGGAAGTTCAAAACGGGATCTAAGAAGGGAAAAGGACAGATGTCCTTGAGATGTTATCGTTGTGGGCAAACTGGACACTTTGCTTCTCAATGCAAAATGAAACTTGATGATGAAGATGAGGATGGTAATGATGAGCTGAATTCAAAATGGAAAAGACCATCATTCAAATCAAAGAAGTCCAGCAAGAAGACTACCAACCCACAGAAGAAGAAGAGAGGCTCATTCAAGAGTTATGTGAGTCAAATAAAAAAAGCTGATGAGGAGAAAGATGAAGAATCATCAGATGAGCAAGCCTTTATGGCATCAGCTCAAGGTGGTAGTTCAACCTCTGAAAACGAAAAGGAGGTTGATGAAAAAGAACCAAGTCGTGAAGTTAAGTTGGAAGTAGCTTCAAAGGAGATAATCAGAAAGGCAGAACTATAAAAAGGTTGGAGGCTCACATAAAACATGTTGAAGCAAAGTCTGAGGAAGCTGAAAGTCAAAAGGATGAAATAAGGGCTGAACATATTGACCTGAAGAGAAGATTTGAAGAATATATCAAAATATGTGAAGACCTTACAATAAAGCTTGGCTCAAGAACTTTAAAAATTGAAGGAATGGAGAAAGAGTTGCTGAGACTTTAGCAACAACTCAAAAAAAGTGAAGAGAACTTGCAGAAGCTTGAAATGATAGGAGAAATGTTGTTCCCACAGCCTTGTATGGGTTGTAATTGTTGTCAACTAGGTTTAAATGTGCAAGAAAGTAAAGCCACATGGAAGGGCAAGAAAGTAAATCCGCCGCATAAGGACAAGAATGTAAATCTGCCGCGTAAGCTCTATTAGAGTTTCATGGAAGAGATATATAAAGACCTTGGAAGGCAAGGCCAATACCATTGCATATATGGCAAGAAGAGAGGGTGAATGGCATAAAACCAAAGAATCAGTTTGGAAAACACAAGAGAAATTGTTCAACCAAGAAGACAAGAAAGGCTAACACAATTGAATACACGGTAAAACACAAAACCCTACATAGAAGAACACCACTTGCAAAAGAAAAGAGTAGTCATCGTGAACAATAAGCATCGAGTGAACAGTTGCCGTTGTGAACAGTGTAGCCGTCGTCGAAGATGGGAGAGAAAATGAAAATTGAGCAAATTGGAGCAAACCGGAAGGAAGAGAGAGAAACCCGATGGCCAAAAACAAACGGTCGGCAAGGAGACAACACGGTACACGGCAACCCTACCCCATCGGTAGAAAACAAAAAGATGATCAAAATGGTTAGTGAAGGAAGGCTATAGCAGAACGATACAAAAGAGAGAGAGAATCGTTGGCAAAAATAGAATTGTTGAGAGAGAGAGAAAGAAGGAGATGTCGAAAGTAGGGGCTAAACGAAGAACAGTGAACAGAGGTCGAGATACGGCCAAATCGAAGCCGTCATCAGGCGAAGGAGAAAAAAGGACTAAAAGGGAGAAAACCAGACACCACCGATACATTTCAAATACACCCAAAAAAGAGAGAAAAGCCATCATCGGAAGAACAAGGGTAGTCGGCCAAAACACAAGAGAGACGGCCAGACTAGAGCAGTCAACGAGAAGGAGAGAGAAAACACAGCTAAATAAGGGAAAAGGAGAGAAAATCTGGAATGGCCAAAAAAGGGTGGACGAAGAGAGAGAAATCTGACAGTAAGAGAGAGATCTGATAGGACGGTGAGAGAAATTCGGTGGTAAGAGAGAGAAATCTGGCTAGACAGCAAGAGAAAGAGAAACTACAGGCGAGCCGTGAGACAGTGAGATTGTGGGGCAAGGAGACACATGAGATCGTAAGACTGTGAAAGCAAGAATTGTGTGAGGTAACGTAGAGAAGGAATTCAGTGAAGCATTGAACTCAACATATTTCCAAATTTCTTCAAAAGAGGTTAGAGAGCATTACGGTGAACTTCTAAGTGATAGTGGAGCAACCTTTCAATTCAACAGAGGCAAGACAAGCTAGAAGAAGGGTAAACATAGTAAGTAACACTCTTTGTATTGTACTTGCTTAGTAATTACAATAATGAAAGGAGCAAAGAATTAAAAACATCCATTGTAACCTAAATTTTCAAGTATAGTGAATAGTCTCGGTAGAGGGAGAGTCCCTACCATTGTGGATGTACGTCACATTGACGGAACCACGTAAATCTCATGTGTCCTTAATTTGCTTTACATTCTGTGCTTTGAATTGAGTTGTGAATGCAACTAAAGTATCAGCCAACTCATAACCTAACGAAGACCTAAACAAGAACATATGTATTGTCTATTAAGCAAGGTGTCTGAAAGGTGACTTTGGGGACTATTGTGAATAGTAGGTAGTAATAGATCTACCTTAGTCGAGTCTGAGAAAGAGTTTGCTTTTAAGAAGAGGTTAAAGTTGTTTACTTACCTACGAATTGCGAATTGTGGTGATACTGATTCAGCCCCTCTCAGTATCACAAACTAGTAGATCCTAAGGAGAAGTTGGGAATTTCAATTGGTATCAGAGCACAGGTTCACCAATTTAAAGCTTTACAACTTGGTGTACTAGTTTGAAGGGATCTAGAAGTTTGACTTGTTCAGCATACTAAGAAATGGAAGTCAGTACCAGCACTAGCACCACTTACAGCAAGAAGGTTCCAATCTTTAAAGGAGCCAACTACCATATATGGAGAGTGAGAATGCAAGTGGTATTTGCAACCATGGGCATGAACGTGATGAAATGCGTACATGAGGGTTTTGTGGCTCTGAAATAAGGTAAAGACCCAACCCCAGAGGAGTTAAGGCAGTTTAAGATAAATGGGAAGGCCTTAAACGTCATCATTTTAGCATTGACAGATGCTGAGTATGCTAAAGTGATAGACTACAAATCTGTTAAGGAGATATGGGACAGATTGCAGAAGGTCTATGAAGGTGATGGCAGAATGAAGGAGGCTAAGCTTCAAGTGTCCAAGGAGAGATATGAATCTCTCAAAATGTAAAAGAATGAGATAGTCCAAATGTTCTTCACCAAGGTTATTAATGCTATGAACAACCTGAGAAGTCATGGAAGAATAAGAAGGACTCATCTATTGTGAAGAAGATTCTGAGAATTTTGCCTGAGAGATTTGCCTCAAAGGTAACAGCCATAGAGGAGAGTAAAGATCTCAATTCTATGTCTCTGCATGATCTTCAATGCAATCTCATTGCATATGAGATAAGGATAAAGTCAGCTGAAAGCTCTGCAACAACAAAGGTATCAAAGGATGCAGCTTTCAAAGCTATGAAGCACTTGAAGATAAGAGAAAAGGAAGAATCATCTAGTGAGGATGATGATGGTCATAAGGAAGAAGGTGAAGGTGAAGTGTTGGCTTAATTCACAAGGAAATTCAAGAAGGGGTCTAAGAAGGGAAAAGGACAGTTGTCCTTGAGATGTTATCATTGTTGGCAAACTGGACACTTTGCTTCTTAGTGCAAAGTGAAACTTGATGAAGATGATGATGGTGATGATGAAGATGAGGATGGTGATGATTAGCCGAATTCAAAATGGAGAAGACCATCATTCAAATCAAAGAAGTCCAGTAAGAAGGCTGCCAACCCACAGAAGAAGAAGAAAGGCTCATTTAAGAGTTATGTGAGTCAGATAAAAGAAGCTGACGAGAAGGAAGATGAACAATCATCAGATGAGCATGCCTTTATGGCATTAGCTAAAGGTGGTAGTTCAACCTCTAAAGAGGAAGAAGAGGTTAATGAAGAAGAGCTAGATCTTGAAGCTGAGCTGCAAGTAGCTTCAAAGGAGATAATCAGAAGGGGCAGAACCATAAGAAGGTCATAGGCACATATAAAACAAGTTGAAGCAAAGTTTGAGGAAGCTGAAAGTCAAAAGGATGAAATAAGGGTTGAACATATTGACTTGAAAAAAAGATTTGAAGAACATATCAAAATATGTGAAAACCTTACAGTAGAGCTTGGCTCAAGGGCTTCAAAAATGGAAGAAATGGAGAAAGAGTTGCTGAAACTTCAGCAACAACTCAAAAGTAGCAAAGAGAACTTGCAGAAGCTTAAAATGATAAGAGAAACAAGTTCTGCAAAAAGAGAGAAGAATGTAGAGAAAGTGCAACAATCTGAGGCTGCATTGGCTAAAGAAAATAAGAATATACCATAGAAGTTGAAAGAGAAGTTTATGACTCAGAAGAAGATAGCTGAGAATAAAGAAGATCTGAAGAAGCAACCTAGGGTAGAAACAAGAAGGAACAAAAGAAAGTTAGCTAGCAGAAGGCTATGGTTGAACAGAAGAAGAAGAAGAAGGTGACTAAAAAGAAAGTCACACAAGCAAAGAAGCCAGCTACTTTTCCTACACAACAAGTGATGAATAGAAGAAAACAAGCTGTGATCAGACCCAAGAAGAGGCAGTTTTAAGGTTACTGTCTTTATTATGGAGTTTGGGGTCATAAGGTAAGTAATTGCTGGTGGATAAAGCCAGTATATGTCTCCAACTTAAGAAGATACAATGCTACATACAGGGGGAGACAATACAAAATTCAGAGGAGAACACCTGTCATGAGTTCATGCACATACTATAAAAAGCAAGGACACATTGACAAAGAGTGTTGGTAGAAGCCCAAACCGGTGGTTTAAAAAAACAAGTTTTTTGTATTGGTAGACTTGGAGCAGTGTGAAGGTGCGGGCAAGATGGTCATAATGCCAAGAGATGCATGACACTTCTCCTTAAGCAAGAAAAGGGACTCGATGGCACAATAAAAACAAGCGGTGCAGTCAAAAGAAGGAATATAAAGCTAAAAGGGAGGTGGCTAATATAGCTAAAATTACACTCAAAGCTGACTACAAGGATAAGCAGTGGATCCTTCACAGTGGATGCACTTCACACATGATGAGAGACAAGAGTAAATTGTCAAAGCTAAACAAGTCAAGAAAAGGCAGAGTTAAGTTTGGCTTGATGATTCACTCAATATTAGTGGTCAGGGGTTAGTAAACATTGGAAGAGGAAAGCTGAAAGATGTTCTGCATGTTCAAGGACTCAAATATAATTTAGTATCTGTCAGCAAACTATGCAATAAAGACCATAGGTAATATTCACAAAAAGAGGTTGCCAAGTAAAGAGTAAAAAAGGCAATACTGTTGCAGCTGGGAAGAGAATAGCTGGAAATTTGTATGTGATTGATAAAGAAAGAGAACTTCTTGCAACTAAAATTGTGCAAGAAAGAAAGCCAAAGAAAACGTGGACCAGTGCTCATCAAGAAAATCATATCACAGGTGACCTATCAGCAGGAGTTACAACAAGAAGAATTTTGGGAGCTATTGCTTTACTCTCACAAGTTAAACATAAATCTGTTGAAGAGGATACACAAGATCTAACTAAATCTCTATCCACAAGGCTGTTTGAAAAGCATAGAATGAATCTGTCTGTGGGAATGCCTCCTCAAGCCTAAAAATTAGGTGAATCCTCCATCTCTACTTTGCGAGTTTTTCAAATTTGTAATTAGTTGGCAAAGGGGGAGAGAAGCAACGGTGCAGGGGAAGCTGTTAAGAAAGGGGGAGCTGAAACAACTGCATAGTGGCTTTTGTTATAAGTGTTGCCAACAATTAAAAAGGGGGAGATTGTTATTCCCACAACCTTGTATGGGTTGTTACTGTTGTCAACTAGGTTTAAGTGTGCAAGAAAGTAAAGTCACATGGAAGGGTAAGAAGGTAAATCCACATGGAAGGGCAAGAACATAAATCTACATGGAAGGGCAAGAAAGTACATCTGCTGCGTAAGGGCAAGAACGTAAATTCAGCACGTAAGCCCTATTAGGGTTTCATGGAAGAGATATATAAAGAGCTTGGAAGACAAAAATAAGGCAAAGCCAACACATTTGCATACACAACAAGAAGAAAGGGTGAACGACATAAACACAAAGAGTGAGTTCAGAAAACACAAGAGAAACCATTCAACCAAGGAGACAAGAAAGGCCAACACAATTGAATACACGGCAAAACACCAAACCCTACACAGAAAACACCACTGGCAAAAGAAAAGAGTAGCCATCGTGAGCAGTAACTGTCGAGTGAACAGTAGCTATCATGAACAGTGTAGCCGTCGTCAGATATAGGAGAGAAAACAAAAATTGAGCAAATCGGAGCAAACCGGCGGGAAGAGAGAGAAACTAGACGGCCAAAAACAGACAGTCAGTGAGGAGACAACACAGCACATGGCAACCCTACACCATCGGTAGAAAAGAGAAACGATCAAAATGACTGGTGAAGGGGGGCAATGGCAGAACGATATGGAAGAGAGAGAGAACCGTCAACAAAAACAGAATCGTCAAGAGAGAGAGAGAAAGAAGGAGACACTGAAAGTAGGGGCTGAATGAAGAACAGCAAACAGAGGTCGAGATACGGCCAAATCGGAGCCATCATCAGGGAAGGAGAAAAGAGGACCAAAAAGGGGAGAAAACCGAACACCACCGATACATTCAAAATACACCCAAAGAAGAGAGAGAAGCCGTTGTCGAAAGAACAGGGGTGGCCGGCCAAAACACAAGAGAGACGGCCAGACCAGAGGAGTTGACGGGAAGGAGAAAGAAAACATGGCCAAATAAGGGAAAAGGAGAGAAAATCTGGAACGGCCAAAAAGGGGTAGACAAAGAGAGAGAAATCCAACAGTAAGAGAGAGATCCGGCAGGACGATGAGAGAAATCCAGCAGTAAGAGAGAGAAATCTGGTTGGACAGCAAGAGAGAGAGAAACGGATAGGCAAGCCGTGAGACAGTGAGATTGTGGGGCAAGGAGACAAGTGAGATCATAAGACGATGAAAGTAGGAATTGTGTGAGACAATGTAGAGAAGGAATTCGGTGAAGTATTGAACTCAACGTATTTCCAAATTTCTTCAAGAGAGGTTAGAGAGTGTTACGGTGAACTTTTAAGCAGCAGTGAAGCAACCTTTCAATTCAACAAAGGCAAGACAAGTTAGAAGAAGGGTAGACACAGTAAGTGACACTCTTTGTATTGTACTTGCTTAGTAATTACAATAGTGAAAGGAGCAAAGAATTAAAGACATCCATTGTAACCTGAATTCTTAAGTATAGTGGATAGTCTCGGTAAAGGGAGAGTCCCTACCACTGTAAATGTACATTACATTGACAGAACCACGTAAATCTCATGTGTCCTTAATTTGCTTTACATTCTGTGCTTTGAATTGAGTTGTGAATGTAGCTACAATATCAACCAACTCATAACCTAATGAAGACCTAAACAAGAACATTCGTATTGTCTATTAAGCAAGGTGTCTGAAAGGTAACTTTGGGGACTATTGTGATTAGTAGGTAGCAATAAATCCACCTTAGTCAAGTCTGAGAAAGAGTTTGCTTTTAAGAAGAGGTTGAAGTTATTCACTTACCTGCGAATTGTGAATTTTGGTGATACTGATTCACCCCCCTTCTCAGTATCATAAACTAGTAGATCCTAGGGAGAAGTTAGGAACTTTAAGAAACAAGTTCTACAAAAGAAAAGAGAAATAAAGAGAAAGTGCAACAATCTGAGACTGCATTACCTAAAGATAATAAGAATGTGCCACATAAGTTGAAAGAGAAGGTTGTAACACAGGAGAATATAATTGAGAATAAAGAAGATTTGAAGAAGCAACCTAGGGTTGCAAACAAAAATGAAGAAAAAAAAGTCAGCGAGCAAAGGGCTATAGTTGAACAAAAGAAGGAGAAGGAGGTGACTGAAATGAAAGCCACACAAGCAAAGAAGCCAGCTACTTTGCCTACACAGTAAGTAATGAACAAGAAAAAACAAGTTGTGAGTAAACCCAAGAAGAGGCAGTTTCAAGGTCACTATCTTTATTGTGGAGTTTAGGGTCATAAGGCAAGTAACTGCTGGTGGAGAAGGCCAGTATACATCTCCAACTTGAGTACATTCGATGCTGCATACAAGGGGAGACAGTACAGAATTTAGAAGAGAACACCTGTCATGAGTTCTTGCACATACTATAAAAAGCAAGGACACACTGACAAGTTTCTTATATTGGCAGAACAAGTTTGTTATATTATGGGCAGGATGGCCATAATGCCAAGAGATACATGACATTTCTCCCTGAGCAAGAGAAGGCATTCGATGGCACAGTAAAAGCAATTGGTGTAGTCAAAGCTGAGAAAAAGGAGAAAGCTATCTTCCAGCTAGTTCAAAAGAAGGAATATAAAGCTAAAAGGGAGGTGGCTAATATAGCTGAAATTACACTCAAAGCTGACTACAAGGATAAGTAGTGGATCCTTGACAGTGGATGCACTTCATACATGACAGGAGACAAAAGTAAATTATCAAAGCTAAACAAGTCAAGAAAAGGCAAAGTCAAGTTTGGTAATGATGATTCACTTAACATCAGTGATCAAGGGTTAATAAATATTGGAAAAGGAAAGTTGAAAGATGTTCTGCACGTTGAAGGACTTAGATATAATCTAGCATCTATCAGCCAACTATGCAATGAAGACCATAAAGTGATATTCACAAAAACAGGTTGCCAAGTAAAGAGTAAAGAAGGAAATATTGTTGTAGCCGAGAAGAAAATAGCTGAAAATTTATATATGATTGATGAGGACAAGAAAAGTAGTTGTTTACTTACAAAAGAAGAAAATCAACTCTAGCATAAGAGGCTGGGACACTTAACACAAAAGAATATGAGGAAACTGATTACTGCTCATGCAATCAAAGACATTCCATACCTCAAGAGAGAGAGGGAGTATGTCTGCTCAGCATGCTCTAAAGGAAAATAGGTCAGAAAGCAGTATAAGACCAAAGAGTTCAATTCTGAAGCAGTGCTTGACATAGTACATATTGATTTGTGTGCATTGATGAGAACACAAGGGTTGAATGGTGAAAAGTACTTCATCTTGTTTGTTGATGATTATTCCAGAAGGACCTGCATCATGCACCTCAAACATAAGTCAGAAGTTTATACAAAAGATTGGCTGAAAATGAGAGTGGAAAGAAGATCAAAGTATTGAGGTCATATCAAGGCACTGAATTTACAAATGAAGCTTTTGAAGATTACCTTGAGAAGCATGGTATTCACCATCAGATGGCAGCAGTAAAAACACCTCAATAGAATGGGTGGTAAAAAGGAAAAATAGAGTTGTGGTTGAAATGGCAAGAACTCTATTGCTGGAATCCAAGTTTCACACAATATTTTGAACAGAAGCAACATTTATAGCTGTACATCTACTACATAAAGTCTTACTAAGGCTCAATAATGATAAGACTTCATATGAGCTATGGAGTGGGAATAAGACAACAGTCAAGTATCTCAAAATCTTTGGCAGCCCATGTTTTGTGAAGAATAAGGAACAAAACCTGGGAAAATTCAATGCTAGGTCTGATGAAGGAATCTTTATGGGATACTCAACAAAGACAAAAGGTTACAAAGTTTGCCTGCATAAGTTGGAAAAAGTGATCACGTCTAGTGATGTAAGAATAGATGAAAACTGGAAAACAATACAAAATGGAGAAGCTGAGGACAATGAAGAAGATGACTTCAAGATAGATGAAGAATCAAACCAACCTGAAGAAAAGGAACAAGAAGTTCAGACTCAAATAAGAGTGAGTCTAAAGATAAAGAAAAAGATCCTCTTGCAGCTAAGACTGTGCAAGAAAGAAAGACAAAGAAAACGTGGACCAGTACTCATCAAGGAAATCAGATCATAGGTGACCCATCAGTAGGAGTTACAACAAGAAGAAGAATTGTAGGAGCTACTACTTTACTCTCACAAGTTGAACCTAAATCTATTGAAGAGGCTACATAAGACATAGTCCAGGTCAAAGCTATCAATGAGGAGCTGGATCAAATCAAGAAGAATGATACATGGAAGCTAGATCCAAGACCTACTAACAAGAATGTCATATAAATAAAATGGGTGTTTAGGAATAAATACAATAAAGATGGTAAGGTGGTGAGGAACAAGGTTAAGCTGGTTTGCAAAGGCTACACTCAAATAGAAAGAGTAGATATTGATGAAACTTTTGCACTAGTGGCAAGGTTAGAAACTATTAGAATGTTCCTAACTTTGGCAGCACATAAGAGGTATAAAGTTTATCAAATAGATGTGAAATCAGCCTTTCTGAATGGGCTCCTGAAAGAAGAAGTGTATATTAAACAACCTAATGAAGTACAAATCAGTGAGGATGCGACACACATGTACAAGCTGAAGAAAGCCTTGTATGGCCTTAAACAAGCCCCAAGAGCTTGGTACAGCAGGCTGGATGCATACTTAAGAAGGTTGAACTTTAGAAGAGGAACAATTGATAATAACCTATATGTGTTCAACTCAGAGAAAGGCAAGCTGATAACCATAGTATATGTAGATGACATCATCTTTGGAGGGGATCACTCTGAGCTATGCCAAGATTTTGCACAGAAGATAAGTAAGGAATTTGAGATGTCATTGATTGGAGAAATGAATTACTTTCTCGGATTACAGATAAAATAGTGTGAAGAAGGTATTTTTATTTCTTAAATGAAATATGCTAAAGAGATGCTGAAAAAATTTGGCATAGAGGATAGCAGACCTGTTAGTACCCTTATGACAATAGGCTACAAGTTAACAAAAGATTAGGAGGGAAGGAGTACAAGCCCTACAGAATACAAGAAGATGATAGGGAGCCTTTTGTACCTTACAGCATCAAGGCCTGATCTTATGCAAACTATGTTTGTTGCTAGCAGATTCTATACTGAACCTAAGGAATCTCATGTGTTGGCGGTGAAAAGAATCTTAAGATACATCAAAGGGACACTGAAAATGGGTTTGTGGTATTCGGCCATGGATTATATAAAACTACGAACATACACTGATGCAGACTGGGCAGGAAGTATAAATGATAGGAAATTAACTAGCGGCTGCAGCTTCTACTTGGGTTCAAAGTGTATTGCATGGTTAAGTAGAAAGCAAAACAGTGTTGCTTTGAGCATAGCTGAGGCTGAGTATATGGCTACTTGTGCAGCATGTACTTAAGTGATATAAATGCAAAGATAATTGGCAAACTTGGGTGTTGAAGTAAAGTTCCCAGTGAGTGTACTTTATGATAATCAAAGTGCTATTGATCTCAACAAGAATCTGGTTCAACATTCAAGGAGCAAGAATATTGACATCCAGTATCACTTCATCAAAGATCAAGTAGAACAGGGTACAATTCAGTTGGAGTATGTTGGCACTAAAGATCAAATTTCAGATATTCTAACTAAACCTCTTTCCACAAAGTTCTTTGAAAAGCATAGAATAAGTCTGTCTGTGTAAATGTCTTCTCAAGCCTGAAGTTCAGGTGAATCCTCCATCTCTATTTGTGAGTTTTTTTGTAATTGGTTGGCAAAGGGGGAGAGAAGCAACAGTGCAAAGGGAGCTGTTACAAAAGGGAAAGTGCATATTTAGGGGGAGTTGTAATTGCTACATAATGGCTTTTGTTATGAGTGTTACCAACAATTACAAAGGGGGAGATTATTGTTCCCACAGTCTTGTATGGGTTATAATTGTTGTCAACTAGATTTAAGTGTGCAAGCAATTTGAAGCTACATGAAGGAGCAAGAAAGTAAAGCCACATGGAGGGGTAAGAAAGTAAATCTGCCACAGTAAGCCCTACTAAGGTTTTCATGGAAGGGAGTATATAAACTCAAACCCTTGGAAGAAAAGGGGATATATGGTATAATAGAGTGAGCACGATAAAAGACCACCTGCAAAAGAAAGGAGACCCAGCTGGACGGTGAGAGAGAAAACACGGCTGGATGGTAAGAGAGAAAACTCGTGAGAGACGTACAACCACCGGGAGAGAAGCAGATGACACGATAAGGAGAAAATCATGTGACAGCAAGAGAGAGAAACCCGTGAGAAACATACAACCACCGGCAAGAGAAAAGACGACAACGCGGTAAAGGAATGCACGATAAAAGGAAACCCATAAGAGACGATACACCACCAGGAGAGAAGACATCACACCAATGGCAAAACCAGAAATGCACCACCCCTAGAAGAGAAGAAAACCAAAAACGTGAGGTGAGGCCAAAAACTAGAAACGAGAGACCAGCGGAACCGTGAAATGAACGAGGAGAGCAAACCTGGTATCCATGAGGCTTGAGAATAGCGAAGCGGGTGCAAACCTGAAACGTGAGACCAGAACGTGCGTCAGCGTGAGACTAGAACGTGCATTAGCATGAGACCAGAACGTGCAATGGCGTGATTGATCAAAAGCATGGGGCAAACCATGAGACATGAAATGGCAGACCAAAAGCGTGAGTGCAAGCCGTGAGACGGTGAAAGCAAGAGTTGTGTGAAACAACCTAGAGAAGGAATTTGGTGAAGCATTGGAAAGAACTCAACGTATTTCCAGATTTCTTCAAGAGAGGTTAAAGAGTGTTATGGTGGACTTCTAAGCGGCAATGAAGCAACCTATTCAATTCAACAAAGGCAAGACAAGCTAGAAGAAGGGTAGACACAGTAAGTGACACTCTTTGTATTGTACTTGCTTTGTATTTGTAATAGTGAAATGAACAAAGGATTAAGACATCCATTGTAACTACATTGTGAACATCGGGAGTACCACACTGGTATTCTCAAGTATAATGGGTTGTCTTGGTAGAGGAAGAGTCCCTACCACCGTGGACATACGTCACATTGACAAAACCACGTAAATCTCTTTTGTCCTTACTTTGATTTACATTCTGTGTTTTGAATTGAGTTGTGAACATAGCTAAAGTATCATTGAACCCATAATCTAAAGAAGACCTAATCAAGAACATTCGATTTGTCTAATAGGCAAGGTGTCTGAAAGGTGACTTTGGGGACTACTATAATTAGTAGGTAACAATAGATCTACCTTAATCAAATCTAAGAAAGAGTTCACTTTTGAGAAGAATTTGAAGTTGTTCACATACCTACGTATTGATGAGAGCTAGAGTATTAAATAAGTATAATACTTTTGCTTAAATTATCAAAGTGTGTTTTTAAGGGGTGTGATACTGATTCATCCCCCCTCTCAGTATCACAAACTAGTAGATCCTAAGGTGAAGTTGGGAGCTTCAAATACAATGTATCAAATCATGAGGCACTTAAAGTTGGCCCCAAGAAATGGGCTTATGTTCAAAAAGCATAGTCATTTGAACATTAAAAGTATATAGATGTATATTGAATCAGGAATGTTATTGATAGATAGTTTACCTTAGGTTTTCCAACAAAAGCTAACAAAGAATAATTGATGTACAAGGATTGACCCAAGATTACTTATGTTCTTGATATCCAAATTAGGGAACCATGATTTCAATTTCGTGGTATCAATTATGTTTATAGTAGTTAAGTTGCACTTTGCATAGGTTTATACTTTTCTCTACATTTTAGCATCTGTGCAATTTAGAAACTATTATTGTTTGATCTTTAAAAGTCTACTTGTTGCTTCTCTCAATTATTTTTGAGGAAGGCGAGAAGGATCATCAATAATGTATTTAAGTTCAATTTTATTTTCAAATTAATTCATTTGTAAGTTTTTTCTTTGTGTCTTAATTTGATTTAATAATTTTTCAAGATAAAGTATTTGAAAGATATATAAATTGCAAAAGTGAAAAACAGAAAAAAAGGTAAAACTAATTTTTTAAGGGGTACTACATATCAAATTATTGAAAATTATTGTGACATGAAAGAAAACTTGTGTTTTTCAATCTAGATATTTCGACCTTTGATTTAAACTAAAATCTCTTGATTATTATTACTACCAAGGAATTAGCCTCTAATATCACTCTTCAAAAAGCTTTCTTTCCATGCATAAGTAAAGGTTTAAGCAAATGTCCCAAAGTTTAGCCATGAAAAAATAAATTTAATGGGCATTTAATAAATTTAACTGTGCTTATATATCTTAATTTTATATACTAAAGGCACCATAATTGTGATGTAATGTCTTATTTCACATACACCTTTAATTATTAAGGAGTCTTTCTCAAGCTTTCAACGTTTAAATAAGATTCTTTCTACATGCTTTTGACAATGTAAGTGTGAAGGTACTATTAACATATTCGGGTGAACTTCCTTGAATTCATATCATCCATGCATCTAGTTCCAAAAATATTAATATTTGTATATATTAATCAAAATGATTTTATTTCTTTGCACATGCATAATATGTAAATATATAATTGTCTCATTTCTTACAACATTTCAATATGAAAACAATTAGGCATTTTACAATTATACTATTTGTTTAATTAAAAAAATTTAAAAAAACAATATTAATAAGCTAGAATTGTGCCAAAGAAAAGTGTTATATTTTGTTTTTTAAAAAAAGGACATATGGCATAACAAAGATTTAATACAATATAAAGAAGAAATCCTATTTTTATATACCTTTTAAAAAAGTAAAAAAAATGTCCTTAAAAAAGTGAAGTTAGTTTTAGAAAAGATAAAATAATTTTCCTATTTCTCTTTTTTTTTTAAGTAAAGAGACAATAACTTTTTAATGTGTCCAAAATTAACTATATGGCATTTAACAAAAAATTTAAAAAAATTAAAATACAATAAATAAGAAAAATATAAAATATATTAAAAAAATCTTCTTCTTTTTTTAACACTCTTATCATTCAATGTTTACACTTAATTCACGAAAAATCTTTTTCTACACACAATAATACAAATTTTTATGGATCAATTTTTACTTGGTTATGTCTCATTCTTTCACTGAAGATTTGATCAAAAAGGTGCGTGTCATTGTTCGAAATAATTTGCTTAAGTGGCAGGATAAGCGATTAATGTAAGATAAAGACATAAGAAATGAAGTGGATGATATAATGAGTAGAAGTTTCTTCTAGCGTCACGAGCTTAATGTGTTTAGTTTATGAGTTTAACATTGTCTAATTTTTATTGAACTAAGTCTCGAGCTTTATAAATAACTTATTTAACTTTATAGTTATTAACATACATAATTGAAATTACAAAAATTATTATTATAAATAAAATTAAATTGATAAAAATATTTAATAAAACTAGCTAATTTTTAAAAATAAGTGCTTAATTATAGAGTATAATTATAAATATAAAAAGATATTTTAGTGCATAAGGTGTTTACATGGAGAAATCTAAGAAATAATTAAAAATACACATTCTTATCTTTATTATTACAAAAGACTATTTTTTTAACTTAAAAAAATCTTACTAAACAATTATTTTAATAATCTTGTAAAAAAAGTGTTAAAAAATTTTTAAATGAGCTATTTGCAAGTATAAATAAGTTGAGTTTTATTACACAAACTTGACTCATTTAGTAAATGAGTTTTAATTTTAAATTTTGATTGATATCTTATTGAGTTAAATCATTTAATTTTTAGTGAATGTATTCATTTACTTAAAATTTTTAAGTACAAAAAGGTATTTCAAATGTTTTGCTTTACTTATACTTGTAATAATTTATTTGATAATTATTTATTTTTAAAAAAATTAAATAAAATTAAAAACATATATATGGTAGCTTTCTAATTATGGTCTAAAAGGAGAGATTTATGTAATCTTAGCCATGATACCTTTTTCGGTCCAAGAATAGGAAAAATTACTTTTGAAAAACCAAGGGAACACCTTTTTAATAAGTAACTAAAATGTTTTTCAAAAAGTCAAGTTAGTTTTAGGAAAAATAAAAGAAATATAACAAAAAATATAAAATATTAAAGAATTCTACTCTTTTATTTTTTTTATTCTTTCAATTTGTTTCGTATACTTAATTTATGAAAAATCTTTTTCAACAATACCTTTACTTCTGTAGTACAGATATTTATGGGCCAATATTTTCTTAATTATATCTCATCTTTTTTTTTATTAATACAATTTAAATTTGAAAATTTTTAACTTTAAAATTAAAATTTTGTATTATTAAATTAAACATAATGGTCCATCTTTTTTTTCATGGTTTGATCTAAGTGGCATAAGAAATAATAATTGCTTTTAGTGGAGAGGCCAATAATTAATACAAAAGAAAGAGTAAAAGACATAAATCATGAAATAAATGACAAAGTAGATGTCAAGTTTCTTTTTATTTAATTTTATTATGTGGTAAACACATGCATTGCTAATCTCTTTTACACAATACTAGAATTTTTATTTAATTTTATTAAAATATTTTAAAAGATGTTCATTCTTAAGTTAGATGTAAATTTAAATTAAATTGTTAGTTTTTGTCTTTTTGAGTTGCATGTTATTATTTTGATTAATTTTAATTATAAATTATTAAATTTTAATTTTTACTAATTTAAAATAAATAAAAAAATAAAATAATAATTTAATTACTAACATTCATTACCAGTACAAAAACAACACATCAAAATCAAAACAACGGAGAATAACTTATTTTGAATTCAATGTTAGGACCTCTTACGGTAATACAGATATATATAGACAGCATTGGGATAAATTTATCAAATTTTTCCAAAATATAATACGTCTTTTGTTTTGTGATTTGATTCCCATGTCACATGGCGATGTCGGATATAATTGCTTTAGTGGTGGGGCAACTGCATTAATGCAAAAGGAGTGAAAGGAAGTAGATGACAGAACATGAAGTGGATGACAAACCTTTTTTGGGTAAATTTATTGGTCAATTTTTCATGGACATGACGCAGTTTTGTTTTGTGATGTGATTCCAATGGCACATTGGTATCGTCAGACACAATTGCTACAGTAGTTGGTCAAGTCCATTGATGCGAAAGGGGTGAAAGACGCAAGACATGAAGTGGACGACAGTGCGAGAGCGAGGGGATGACAAGTCCATTGCTATATCACAGCAATAACTATATTGAATTCAATTGTTATGTTTTTTAATATATTTTTAAATTTTTATATTTATTTTTTTAAATAAAAAATAAATTTTTAAAAAATTAAAAGTATTGTCAGTGATTAATTAATATATAATATTTTTTAATTATATTTTTATTTTTAAAAGTTAAATTTATTTACAAATATTTTAAATAATTATTTAAATTAATTTTTTTA
The DNA here is from genome assembly GCA_037897445.1 of Ceriops zippeliana. Classification (NCBI taxonomy): domain Eukaryota; kingdom Viridiplantae; phylum Streptophyta; class Magnoliopsida; order Malpighiales; family Rhizophoraceae; genus Ceriops; species Ceriops zippeliana. The sequence goes on from JBAPLH010000759.1 coordinate 483,183, forward strand.
TTTAAATATGACTTTTTAAAAAATTTATTACTTAAATTATGTGAAAAAAATTTAAATTTTAAATAAAAATAAAATTTATTTGAATAGTTACTTCAATCAAGCATTAATTTTATCAAATATGATATTTTTTATTTATTTTTGAATTTTAAGTAATTTTTTACATAAATTACAAAAAATATATAAAAAGAATTTAAATTTAAATAATATTAACATTTATTTAAGCAATTACTTAAATAAAATGTTTTAATTCAAAACTGACATATTTTTACTTTTTATTAAAATTTGAATAATTTATTAACTAAATTGCATAAATGATATAAAAAAATTTAAAATTTAAATAATAATATGATTCATTTGACTAATTACTCAAGTCTAACATTTTTTATTTAAATATGATTTTTTTTATTTATTTTTTAATTTTTAGTGATTTATTTACTTAAATTATGAAAATTATGTAAAAAGATTTAAAATTTTAAAAAAAATAAAATTTATTTAAACAATTACTCAATAAAAAGTCATTTAAGTAATTATTTAAATTAAATATATTTTATTTAAGTAATCTTATCTTTAAAATATTAAATAATTATTAAAAAATTAAATTTCTTCATATTATAAATATTTATTTTTATTTTTGAACACAATAATAATTATTAGTTAACTTGTTACGTATTAAAAAGCATAAAAACTCAATGTTAGGACCTCCCCTACGGTAGTATAGATATAGCATTGTCGTATTAGGTAAATTTATAAATCAATATTTTCTTAGACATGACACATCTTTTGTTTTGTTTTGTGATATGATTTCTAATGGCACATGCCATTGTCGGATATAATTGCTTTAGTGGCAGGGCCAAGTGCAATAATGCAAAGAGGGGTCGAAAGGCGCGAGACATGAAGTGGATGAAAGAGTGGGTGGAGGTTTCGTCTGGTCTCGCAGACTCAATTTGGACGGTCTGGAATGATCTAATGTAACTGCACCTGCATGGGGTTGTAGTCTTGCTTGGATTCAAACTTTTTAGTTTCTTTTCAAGTACAGCAACCATTTAAAAAACTTTCATTTTCTGCAGCGAGACAAAGGTTAAGGTTTTTTTCTTTAATATGAATTTGAAAGCTCCGGGTGGGTAATTACTGACAATTTTGTGGCTTAACAATTATTCTGTCAATAACTAACTCAAGGTCATATTGATTTTTTTAGGTGTTTTTGAAGCTTCATGCAATCTCTATTTCGGATTATTAAACTGTAAGAGTTACAGATAACACGAAGCAAGTGTGGTGTCATTAACATTTTTTCTGGGGGATGTTTCTTTTTATGTCAAAAATAAGACCCTGAGTGAAGCCCATCTTATTATCCTAGCTTTCGATTCAGTTCAAGATAGAGGAGATTTGCCATTATTGAATACAATAATATCGTCAGTTGTGTCTTTCGCAATTCGATATAATCATGCCCCACCATTTATAGTTACAGCGATTAAGCATATAAATTAATTGAAAATAGGCCGTCCCGGAATTTGTTCGGTGCATCTGGTAGAAGAGTTCTTTAGTGACAAAAGCATTGTTTAATCACACAAACCTACCGGTGGTGTCGTTAGTCTTGCATTGATATACCCAGCATTTGTCTCTATCAGCTTTGCTCTCTCAGGGGGATAAATGAAGAAGGAACAATAATATCCCAAACATTTGGGCATTTGCATCCATCCAGATGTATAAAATCAAAAAATTACGACTACCACCGTATAAGGTTGAATGAATTAAACCAATCAATCAATCGATCAAACCAATAAAACTCAAACAATTCATAATTTAGATCAATTTTTTTTTATAATTCGATATAAGTCGTATAAAAATTGATAAATTGACTAATTTAATATTTGATACTTTCTAATTATTTTTTTTTTAGAGAGTTAAATTTACTCGTATATATTTTAAATAATTATTAAATTAATTTTTAAAAAATTCAAATATGATATTTTTGAGAAATTTATTATTTAAATTACATAAATTATGTAAAAATTTTAAATTTAAATAACAATATAATATGGTCATGTAGTTACTTAAATTGAATTTTTTTATTTAAATATAATTTTTTTTATTTATTCTTAAATTTTAAGTAACTTTAAATTACATAAATTATGAAAAAGACTTTAAATTTAAATAATATTAGGATATATTTAAGTAATTACTTAAATAAAATGTTTTCATTCAAATCTAACATATTTTTTATTTTTTAAAATTGAGTAACTTCTTATTTAAACCATGTAAATCATATATAAAAAAATTAAAATTTAATAACTACAATAATTTATTTGAGTTGCTAATCAAGTTGAGTGTATTTTTATTCAAATATGAATTTTTTATTTATTTTAAAATTTTGAGTAATTTTTATTTAAATTATAAAAAATATGTAAAAAAATAAATTTAAATAATATTAAAGCTCATTTAAACAATTAATTCACAAGAAATCATTTAAACAATTGTTGTCCCTAAACTCAAAAAAAAAAAAAGAGGTTATTTTACATCCAAAAATTACCACAATATGAAATCCTAAGTATTCCCAAAAGCTTTGTTGAAGTTAGGAATAATACTTGGTATATCGTGTATTACCTATTTGATGAATGTTAATTTTGACTTTCCATTTTGGGATCTACTAATTAGACATTTTTTTTTTGGTAGGCTCATTATACATAATTAATAAATAAAAAAACTAAAATCAAGAAGAAGACTCAACAAATTAGTATTTTATATATATATATATGATGTGTGGTATTATTGATTGATTATGTATAATGAGATAACTAAAATTGTGTTTATAAAGTTTGTTCCTATATGTTTTGGGTTATGTATTTGTTTATTAATAATATATAATGACATAATGTTTATATTTTATTGTCCTCTTGATCCTATATATTTGTAAAATTTTGAGTAAAGAAATGCTTGAATATTACTTCTACATTTTTTTTCCTCGTAATCTTTCGTCTAATCATTTATCAAGTGTCTTTGAGTCAAAGGTGTACCTTTAAGTCTAAGTTGTTAGCTAATTAATTGAAATATTTTTAGACTTATCTTGTGATTATTGATTGTCATTATGGTAAATCTAACTTTTGTCTAATTAAAATTATATTCTTCTAATAATTTTTTTTTTTTTTTTTGCATCCTTATCTTTACAAAGTAAAAACAAAGTATTTCAAATACTATACTGATATCATTAGGCCAGTCATCATTATTGTTGTTGATATTACTCACTTAAATTATTATTTGTTTTTTTATGTATATATGACATTAGGTGGATTTAATTGTCTTAAATAGTAAATTAAATTGTAAATGTATATTAGTTATTAATAGTGACATGTTAGATTTATTGAGCAAAAATAAAAAAAGAAAAAATAAATAATAACTTAACAATTACTAATAAGATGCTTTGATAAGATACTGAAAGTTTATGATTTATCCTATAAATTATATTCACTCAACTCATTACTCCTTTCTATTTAAATAACTAAACATTTTGTTGTTGCTAATTTTATTTAACACTAATAATTATACTTTCTACAACAATTTGACATAGAGTTACTACTCCACTTAACCTATGCAAGAACCATGATCTCAGCCATGTAGGTTCTCTCTATTTATTTTTCCTTTCGCTTTTCACATTGGAGGTTTAGTGCACAAAGATAATGAATTATTTGGATCTCATTAAGGAGACGTAAATTCCTTAACATATATTTGTAATTTTTATTTTTAATTGTAAAAATGTAACATATAACTATAAACATGTAATCAATAATAATTACATAATATTTTTTATTAAGGTATCCCTATCTTGCATAAAAAATTTTGTATTGTATAATATTTTTTGATTTATTTTAATTTTAATCATTTAAATTAATTACTTAATCAAAATGCTAATTATAGTTTACATGTATATTCATAAAGCAATGATTACATTGAATTCATTTAATGGGCAAAGTTGCTTCCTAGTATCTTTAACTCTAAAACAATGAAATATATATATATAGTTTTAGTTTGAAGTTCACTAATTTATGTTCGCAATAATAACATGAAACCTTTATATTTTTAGGATTCAAAAATACATCTTGTCCTAATTAAAAATTAAAAATTAAATTCAATAATGATAAAGATAATAAAAATGAGAGTTAGAAAAACTTATAATTAAAATTAATAAATTAAAGGTATGAAGTAATAAATTTTCTTTGTCCAAGTACCAATGTGGGTTTACAAACAATGTCATATAGGCTTAGGACATTAGACCTAATTCTTAAAATAAGATTAATGTAATTGTTAATTATACTCTCACTTTAAAACATCAAATTTATTCACACATATTTTATGTAATTATTTAAATTAGTTTTTTTTATTTAATATAACTTTTTTGAATAACTTATTACTTAAATTATATAAATTATGTAAAAAAAAACTCCAAATTCAAATAATAAATATAATTTATTTGAGTAGTTATTCAAATCAGACTTTTTTTTATCATGTAAATATGATGCTTTTTTATTTATTCTTAAATTTTAAGTAACTTTTTACTTAAATTATAAAAATTACATAAAAGGACTTTAATTTTAAATAATACTATAACTTATTTAAGTAGTCACTTAAATATATTTTTTTTATTAAAATCTAACTTATTTTTACTTTTTCTTAAGTTTTAAGTAACTTATTACTTAAATTACGTAAATCACATAAAGATGATTTAAAATTTAAATAACAATATAATTTATTTGACTAGTTAGGATGTTTTTCATTCAAATATGACATTTGTTATTTATTCTTGAATTTGAATAATTGTTTACTTAAATCATGAAAATTATGTAAAAAGAAATTAATTTTGAATAATATTATAACCAATTTAAGTAATCACTTATATAGAAAAAATTTTTATTCAAATTTAATTTATTTTTACTTTTTTTAAAATCATGAGTAACTTGTTACTTAAATTGTGTAAATTATATAAAAAAGATTTAAAATTGAAATAATAATATGATTCATTTATTAGAGAAAATCAAAGTCTAGCTTTATTAATAAATACCAAAATACAACCATAACTTTACTTATACCTTAAAAAAAGAGAGTTAAAGTAGGTGATTTCTCTCGTTAAGCAACTACCTTTGCCATAACATTTTGTGACCTAGAAATCTGTAAAGAACTAGGTAAACATGGTTAGATTTATAATTCAAGGACTATGAAACTGTTGTTTCCACAACCTTGTATGGGTTGTAATTGTTGTCAACTAGATTTAAGTGTGCAAGTAATTTGAAGCTACATAGAGGGGCAAGAAAGTAAATCACAATATAAGTAAGCCCTACTAGGGTTTTTATAGAAGAGAGTATATAAACCAAGACCTTGGAAGATATAAGTGTACATGGAAAAAGCACATCAACGGCAAAAGAGACATTGGTGAGATAAAACCCTACAATAAGAGAGAAACCATGGGCTAAACGGCAAGGAGACAACACGACAAAAAGGTGGACGGCAAAGAGGTGGATGGCAAAACAGAGTCGATGGCAAAATTGAGTGGACGAGTTGACAGCAAAATAGAGTGGACAAAAAACAGGGATGACAGCAAAACAAAGTGGACAGAAAAATAGGGTGGATGGCAAAACAAGGGTGAACAACGGCAAGAGAGAGGACACCACCGATTGGAGGAAAACCGTAAGACCACTCAGAAGAGAAGACAACAGATTTGGAACCGGTAAGACCATACCACTGGCTGAAAGAAAAGAGTGACCAATAACAAAAGAAATCACACAGTGAGAAAAGACTCACCATGAGAGGAGACGATGCACCATTGGTAAGGGAAGAGACGACACACCAATGAGTAAGAGCATCCCAAAGGTGTGAAACGACCAAGTGAGCAAACCAAGCATCCTGAAGGTGTGAAACGAATGAAAGTATTCTAAAGGTGTGAAACATGTGATCGAAATAGCAAACCTTTGAAAAGTGTGTGAAGGTGAAAGCAAACCCGTGAGACGTGAAACAAATGGGGGAGTGTAGCAAAATCGTGAAGTGGATGAGTGCGTGAAGCGTGAAACTAGCTAAGTGGGCAAACAAAAAACGTGCGTGAGGCATGAGACTAGCAAAGCGTGCAAACCAGAAATGTGCATGAGACATGAAATGTCAAACCAAAAATGTGAGGCAGGTCGTGAGACAGTGAGGCAGTGAGATCAGGAGACGGGTGAGACCGTGAGACGGTGAAAGTAGGAGTTATGTGAAACAACCTAGAGAAGCAAATCAGTGAAGCATTGAAAAGAACACAACGTATTTCCAAATTTCTCCAAGAGAGGTTAGAGAGTGTTGTGGTGAACTTCTAGGCTGCAGTGAAGCAGCCTACTCAATTCAACAAAGGTAAGACAAGCTAGAAGAAGAGTAGACACAGAGAGTGACACTCTTTGTATTGTACTTGCTTTGTATTTGCAATAGTGAAAGGAGTAGAGGATTAAGACATCCATTATAACTACATTGTGGACATAGGGAGTACCACACTGGTATTCTCAAGCATAGTAGATTGTCTCGGTAGAGGAAGAATCCCTACCACCGTAGACGTACGTCACATTGAAGGAACTATGTAAATCTCTTGTGTCCTTACTTTGAATTTACATTCTGTGTTTTGAATTTAGTTATGAACGCAGTTAAAGTATCATCGAACCCATAACCTAAAGAAGACCTAATCAAGAACATCCAATTTGTCTAATAGGCAAGGTGTCTGAAAGGTGACTTTGGGGACTATTGTGATTTGTAGGTAACGATAAATCTACTTTAGTCGAATCTGAGAAAGAGTTTGCTTTTGAGAAGAGTTTGAAGTTGTTCATATACATGTGTATTGACGAGAATTAGAGTATTAAATAGGTAGAATACTTTGGCTTAAATTATCAGTGTATGTTTTTAAGGGGTATGATACTGATTCACCCCCCTTTCAGTATCACAGACTAGTAGATCCTAGGGTAAAGTTGGGAACTTTAGAAACATATGACATTTAATGAACAAGATTTTGTGAAACCAACCAAACCAAAAAAAACCTATGTTGCAAATGCTAATGGTGTAAAATATTTGGTTACTAGAGCTAGGATAATATAATTGTCATCTTCACTTCCCCTTTTAAACACACTTTTAGTTCCATCTCTTGCAAATAAAATATTGTTTATAAGACAAATAATTGAGAATTTAAATTGTTGTGTGCTAATTTATCCCACCTTCTGTTTGTTTCATGATATTTTCATCAAAGAGATTATTGATTGTGATACTAAGTAGGGAAGGCTATACCACGTTGATAAATTCTCACTCAGACAAGGATATAAAATGAACCAAGTAAATAGTAGAAAAGAGTAGGTTTTATTATGGCATTGCTGATTAGGACACCGATCATTCCCATACATGAAGTCCCTAGACCCAAGTTTATTTTCAGGTCTCTAGGGGTCATAGTACAAATATGTAGCTTATTTAATAGCTAAGAGTCATTGTGTTTCTCTTTTATTAAGTACCACTTAATGTTAAAAGCCATTTGCATTGATCCATTTAGATTTGCAAGGGCTAACACTAATTATGATACAATGTGGTATTAGATGATTTGTGATATTTATTGATAATTGTACACATATAACTTGGCTTTATGTTATTAAGAATAAAAGTGAAGTGTTTATTATTTTTTGTTTATTCCACAATATGGTCAAGACCCAATTTTCTAATAAAATTCAAATTCTAAGATCAGATGACGCTGGAAAATATATCAACGATGAGTTTCAAAAATACTTTAAGTTACATGGTATGTTCCATAAAACAACTTGTTCTCAAACCTCCTAACAAAATGACATTATTGAGAGGAAAAACAAGCATATCCTAAAAACAACTAGAGTTTTTTAATTTCAACAAATGTACTTAGATGATTTTAGGTTAAAGTAATAATTATGGCAGTCTATATATTGAACAAGATGTTGTCATTGGTTTTGAACTTTAGAATGCCTATATAAACTCTTACAACATGTGGCTCTTGCATTTGTTTTTATGCTTCCACCAAAAATCTTTGAGTTTATAGCCTATTTCATCTTCATAAAAATCAATGAACTAAATTAGATCTTAACGCAATTAAGTGGGTTTTTCTAAAGTACGGAGCCTATTAGAAAGGATACCAATGCTTTGATCTAAGCACCAAGTAATGGTATATTTTATAGATGTTACTTTTATGGAGATAGAAAATTTCTTTGAAAGTTTAGAAACATCCATAAAGTGATCTAATGGTGTGATGGATGGATGGAAGGTTTGGCCTAGTTTTGATAATTCTTACCTGAAAACAAATTCAATAAAACTAACTGAACAAGACCACAATTCACCATAAGATACTATTTTGACAAGACAAGAAGGTATTATTGAATTGATTCATTTAAAAGCTCTTAAACAATCCTTTTTCAAAAATACTTAGTCTATAGTACACAATTAATCTTTATAAAATAATCCTATTGTTCAAAAATACAAACTCTTCTCCTAATGACTCTAATGATTATTCTAGTGGATATAAATTTCTTTTTAGGTATAATCATGGAGTGCTACCAAATCATATTCTCTTGATGTAGAGAATAAAAAAGTAAGATACTTGATTGGTAACTATTTCAACACCTAAATTTTATCAACATCACTTGAGAAGTTTACAAACCAATTATCCTCTAAACATATTCCATCCACTATAGATGAGGCTTTGAAGGATCCAAAATGGACAAAGGCAATTAAAAAGAAAATGGGAGCACTATAGAGAAATAATACATGGGAAATAATACTATTCTTAAAGAGAAAAAAGCCAAGGGAATGTAAATGAGATTTATTTAATCAAATACAAGGCAAATGGCTTAATAAAAAGATATGAGGCTAAACTAGTTATGAAGGGATATACACAAACATATGGTGTTGATTATTAAGAAACATTCTCTCAAATGGCAAAACTAAAGACTATTTAAGTCCTTTTGTCTCTTGTGGCAAATGTTGATTAGCCATTAGATAAGTTTGATGTCAAGAATGCTTTCCTCCATAAGAGTTTGGCAAAAGAAATGTGTATAGATATTCCACTAGGTTTTTATGCATCAAAAAGAACTCATGTGGTGTGTAAGCTATAGAAGGCATAGTATGGTCTAAAACAATCCTCATAACATGGTTAGGAAGGTTTAGTGGGGTTATGAAGAAATATGACTATAAAAAAAAAAAAGTCATACAAACCACACTTTGTTCAAGAAATAGTGACAACACTTATTATTTATATTGATGATATGATAATCATAAGAAATGATACAAAGGAAATCTCTAAGTTAGAAAAACAACTTGCACAAGAGTTTGATATGAAAAATTTTAGTTAGTTGAAATATTTCTTAAGCATCAAAGTGGTGCAATTGAAACGAGGCATCTTTCTTTCCCCAAAGAAATATGTCTTATATCTTTTAGTAGTGACAGGAATGCTAGATTAAGAACTTGTAAAGACTCCCATAATTCAACATCATCGATTGGGATAAAGTTTGGATTTAAGTTTAATGGACAATAAAAGGTAATACTGACTAGTGGAAAAATTGATATACTTGTCTTATGCTAGATTAGACATTGCATACTTTATTAGTTTGGGGAGTTAATTTATGCAAAATCCTAATATAAATCATATGAATACAATGTATCAAATCATGAGGCATTTAAAGTCAACCCCGGGAAAAGGGCTTATGTTCAAAAAGTATAATCATTTGAACATTAAAAGTATATAGATGTAGATTGAGTCAAGAATGTTATTGATAGATAGTTTACCTTAGGTTTTCCAACATAAGGTAACAAAGAACAATTGATGTATAAGGATAATCCAAGATTACTTATGTTCTTGATATCCAAATTAGGAAATCATGATTTCAATTTCGTGGTATCAACTATGTTTATATTAGTTAAGTTGCACTTTACACAGGTTTATACTCTCTACATTTTAGCATCTGTGCAATTTAAGAACTATTATTGTTTGATCTTTAAAAGTTTACTTGCTGCTTCTCTCAATTATTTTCAATGTTTACACTTAATTCACAAAAAATCCTTTTTTTACACAAAGTAATACAAATATTTATGGGTTAATTTTTACTTGGTTATATCTCATTCTTTCACTTAAGATTTGATTAAAAAATGCATGTCATTGTCAGAAATAATTTGCTTGAGTGGCAGGGCAAGCAATTAATGCAAGATAAAGACACAAGACATAAAGTGGATGATAGAGTAAGTGGAGATTTCTTCTAGCATTGTGAGCTTAATTTGTTTAGTTTATGAGTTTAACATTGTCTATTTTTTACCAAATTGAGCCTCGAGCTTTTCATAAATAACTTATTTAACTTTATAGTTATTAACATACATAATTGAAATTACAAAAATTATTATTATAAAGAAAATTAAATTGATAAAAATATTTAATAAAACTAGCTATTTTTTAAAAATAAGTGCTTAATTCTAGTGTATAATTATTTTATAAAAAGACATTTGAGTGCATAAGGTGCTTACATGGTGGAATCTAAGAATATTCTTATCTTTATTATTACAAAAGACTATTTTTTAATTTTAAAAAAATCTTACTAAACAAATAATAATTGTACACTAAACAATTATTTTAATAATCTTATAAAAAAATATTTTAAACAATCTTTAAATGAGTTATTTGCAAGCATAAATAAGTTGTGAGTTTTATTACTCAAACTTGACTTATTTAGTAAATGAGTTTTAATTTTAAATTTTGATCGATATCTTATTGAGTTAAATCATCTAATTTTTAGTGAATGTATTCATTTACTTAAAATTTTTAAGTACAAAATGTTATTCCAAATGTTTTGTTTTGCTTATGCTTGTAATAATTTATTTGATAATTATTTATTTTTTAAAAATAAAAAATTTTAAATAAAATTAAAAGCATATATAGGGTAGCTTTTTAATTATGGGCTAAAGGGAGAGATTTATGTAATCTTAGCCATGATACTTTTTTTTTTGTCCAAGAATGGAAAAAATTACTTTCAAAAAACCAAGGGAACACCTTTTTAATAAGTAACTAAAATGTTTTTCAAAAGGTAAAGTTAGTTTTAGGAAAAATAAAAAAATATAACAAAAATATAAAATATTAAAGAATTCTACTCTTTTATTTTGTTATTCCTTTAATTTGATTCGTATACTTAATTCATGAAAAATCTTTTTCAACAATACATTTTCTTCTGTAGTACAGATATTTATGAGCCAATATTTTTTTAATTATATTTCATCATTTTTTTATTAATACAATTTAAATTTAAAAATTTTTAACTTTAAAATAATAGTTTCATATTATTAAATTAATACTTAATGGTTCATCTTTTCTTTCATTGTTTGATCTAAATGGCATAATTTATTGTTAGAAATAATAATTACTTTTAGTAGAAAGACCAATAATTAATACAAAAAAAAAAGTAAAAGACATAAATCATGAAATGGATGACAAAGTGGGTACCAAGTTTTTTAGCCTTACAAGTGATTAAGTGGTAAAAACATACATTAACAATTTCTTTTCTACGATACTTAAATTTCTATTTAATTTTATTAAAATATTTTAAAAGATATTCATTCTTAAGTTAAATATAAATATAAATTAAATTGTTAGTTTTTGTCTTTTTAAATTACATGTTATTATTTTGATTAATTTTAATTATAAATTATTAAAATTTTAATTTTTATCAATTTAAAATAAATAAAATAATAACTCAGTACAAAAACAACACATCAAAATTAAAACAACGAAGAATAACTTATTTTGGATTCAATGTTAGGACCTCTTACGGTATTACAGATATATATAAATAGCGTTGGATAAATTTATCAAATTTTTCCAAGAAACGATACGTCTTTTGTTTTTTGATTTGATTCCCATGTCACATGACGATGTTGGATATAATTGCTTTACTGGTGGGGCAACTGCCTTAACGCAAAAGGAGTGAAAGGCACGAGACTTGGAAGTAGATGACAGAACATGAAGTGGATGACACACCTTTTTGTGGGTAAATTTATTGGTCAATTTGTCATGGACATGAGGCAGTTTTGTCATGTGATGTGATTCCAATGCACATGGTATCGTCAGACATAATTGCTTTAGTGGTAGGTCAAGTCCATTGATGCGAAAGGGGTGAAAGACGCGAGACATGAAGTGGATGACAGTGCGAGAGCGAGCGCGGGATTCGTCTGGCCTCAAACGCCCAATTTGGACGGTCTTGATTTCGGACGAATTTAAAAGCTGCTCACACCGACTCATTTCTGCCGTTAGATGTACGTTCCTTTCGAAATTTGGCCAATCAATGACCTGCTGTGATTTCCTTCTGAGTAATTTTTTTTCACTCTTGGGATTGCGCTTATTTTATTTTTATTTTTATTTTTAAACCTTTATTTTAATTTTCCTTTCTTTCCTATGTTTGCAAATTTTATTTAACATTACTAATAATTGTATTTTTTTACAGTAATTTTACCTATCATAACCTCCTGCCATATTATTTCCTGTGCACGTTTAAGCACGGCCCTGATTGACTTGACCCATGCGACGGCCATGATTTCAGCCATGTGGCTTCTCTTTATTTATTTATTTATTTTTCTTCCCTTCTCACACCGGTGGGAGAATTTTGGACCTCATTAAAAGATAAGTGAATTACTTATGATATATTTATAATTTTTATTTTTAATTATAAATATATAAAAATAATTGTAAAGATATAATTAATAATAATTATTATAACATTTTATATTATATTATTTTTATCTTATATAAAAAATTTTATATTAAATTACTTAAATTATAAAATTTACATAAAAAGACATTAAATTTAAATAATACTATGACTTATTTAAATAGTCATTTAAATAGAATATTTCTCATTCAAATTTGACCTAATTTTACTTTTTCTTAAATTTTAAGTAAATATTACTTAAATTGTATAAAAAAATTAAAGTAACTTGTTACTTAAATTTTACAAATTGACTAAAAAAGACTTAAAATTTAAATAATAATATGATTCATTTAAGTAGTTATTTAAATTAAGTGTTTTTTATTCAAATATGACTTTTTATTTATTATTACATTTTGAGTAACTTTTTATTTATATTATAAAAATTATGTAAAAAGTTTTTAAATTTAAATAATGTTAAAACTTATAATTACTTAATAAGAAGTCATTTTAGTAATTATTTAAATTAAATATTTTTTATTCAAATGTGACGAATTTTATTTTAAGTTATCTTACTTTTTAAATATTAAATAATTTTAAAAAAGTATTTACTTTACTTCCTTATGAGAGAATCAAATTAAAATGTTCCTTAATATTTATAAAATAGTACTATTATCTTTAAAAAACTTACATAAAATATTGTAACTATCATATAATATAAAGTTATTTAATAATATTATTTATTATCTTAATAATAATAATACCAATAATATGTCAAATTTAAATTTTACATCGAATCAAATAATTTTTTTGAGAAAAAGCAAAAGTGATACTATATAAAAATTCAAACCCTAATCAAACTTATAGTCCAAGAAATATTTTTTTTATCTCTTGTGACATAGACATTTTTTACCAAAAAAATAAATATAGATCAAATGACCAGTTCATATATATTAAAAAGAGATTTATTGTCTTTTTTTTAATAAAAGAATTCTACTTTTTACTCATAAAAATAAAATATTCCAAATATTTTACTATTGTCATTAGATCAATATTATTATTTACTTTATATATATATATATATATATATATATATATATATATATTGAGTAGATTTAATTATTTTAAAAAATAAAATAAATTATAAATTTATATTAATTATTGATAGTGACTTGTTAAATTTATTAAATTAAAATAAAAAAATAATCCTTCAATTACTGATTAGACGTTTGGGTGAGAAACTTAGACTTTATGGTTTCAACTATTTTTATTACATTTTAATAAATTATAACTTATTTTTTTATTTAAATCACTATATATTTCATTATTCTTGATTTGGTACGGGGAAGGGGGGATGGGAGAACCCGACAACCAAGTCAGCTAGAGATGATGGTCGGTTTGGACGGACTTGATCGATGATTCCCAATTGCCACCGTCTATGCATCTCTTTCACACCTATTTTTTATGTTTTTTTTATTTGTGGTACAGCAAGTATTCCTTATTTGGTAATCGTTCTTGGTTCCGTGGAGGTGGGCCACCCACATGTTCCTTGAAGCTTCCCATTGGATTCAATTTTCTTTTTTCTCCAATAAGTTGACCAGTCAACATCTCGACCACTGCGTATGCAAAAAGATCGCTATGGTGGCACATATGTGTACATGTATGTATGTAATGTATGCATGTTGGTATTTTTATGTGATCATTTGGATGGTGTTCAGTGGATTCTGATGCGACATTAAAGATCATGTTATGTCTGTTAAATTAATTAATATGAGTTGTTCATGTTATTTAAAATATGACTCAAAATAAAAGATCTAATATAATGGTCGGTTAGATATAACGGTAATTTGGATTATCGGATTTAAAATCCCTCCACTCTCCCTATTAAGGATAAACGTTACAGGAAGAGAAATATCTTTCTATTTAAAATAATTATTATAGAAGAAGAGGTTTTTCACGATTACAAGAAAGAAATAATGTGTATATATATACACACTATTATGGAACTTTCCTCTAGATCTCAACCATCAAAGAGAGAACATAAAGAAAAGAAATGAAAGAATAGGAGAAAAGAGATAAGCGTTCAGGAACGTAACAAAAAGAGGATTCTCATATCCGTTGCGAGACATCAGCATAATGGACAACGGTATGTTGATTTCAATTACAATTGTATTGCTAGTATTCCCATAAAGAAAAAAATCTTGTATTATAGAAATAAGAATTTCATAAAGAGAAATTCTAAAAAAGTACAACAATTGGTATCAGAGCGGATCTGCGAATACTGCAATTTGTTTTCTTTTAATTATTTATGCCGAACTATTTCTTTTTTGTTTGCGCTGTACAGCGAGGTACAAAACGATTTTTGTCTCGCAATTGATTTTTGTTGTATTTAATGGAACGACGGCCGACGTTGAAAGGAGAAACGCCGGCCATGGAAGGCCTGCACCAGCGAAACAGTCGGCGTCGAAAGGAAAAGGGAAAGCCGGTGCGAGGACGGTACCCCATCGGACCTGAACGGATCTGGGTATGGTGGATTGGCCTCATACTTCCGGGTAAAACCATTAATCTGAATCGATCTGGGTACAGCAGTACGAGGAAAGCTTTATTCTGGGTGACGCTCGGATCCAGGTCGGTCGGGTAGGTGCGATGGAACGGTCTCCCGGGGAATCGCAATTCCGGGTGTCACTGTAGACCCAAATCGCTTCGGAGATCCAACTTGAACGGGTTGGTTCATCCCCACGTTCGTCTGTCAGAGGCAACATTGAGGAGAACCAACGCACGGGGGTTGGTTGCCGACGGAGACCCCTTCAAACGACCGCATTGGACATAGGTCTGGACTGCGACGCTAGATTTGGACTCTGTGCCAGTGGTCGAGCAGGGGTAATGCCCAGAGGCAGTACGCGGGCGACGCCCGCAGAACAGTGGTGCTGCCACCATGGGTCGCTCGGCCGGAGGTAGCAGTATGGTGGTGTTGCCTGTGTCGCTCGGTCTGAGGCGTGCTGCAGGTGGTGCTACCTGTGTCGCTCGGTCCGAGGCGTGCTGCGGGCGGTGCTATCGTCGTGGGTCCCTAATCGGAGGTAGCACATGGGTTGAGTTGTCTGCAATATGATGTTGTTGCAGGTCCTCAATCGATGGTGGTAAAGAAATTTTCAAATGGATACCACCGTGTAAAGTGGACCGGTTATTGAAACAGTACGCCGACACAGACAATGTTAACTCCCACATAAAAGATAATTTAATATTCGTAATTGAAGATTATTGAATTCATGTCAACATAAGTCAAATATTAAAAGCTTGTTACCAAAGTGGCCTGACTTTGAATGGATTTAAATAGTCGATTGTGAATTTTAATTGTTCATTTTTTAATGCTAATAAAATGTTTTGAAATGAATAATTATGGTTATTAATTATAAAGCTAGGAGATCATCCAAAGATGGATCATTGCTTGTAATTAATGACACTAAAAGGGATTAATTGATATACTGGGTAAACGTGATTGTATATCCAAAGATGACATTCATGTTAATTCTAGTATGATTAATTGATCTATTAAAGTATATTTAAATTAGCATCATTATTGATTAGAATTATGTATTTGACAATCACCCAAAGGTGAACTTAAATGCATGATTAAAGTTTGTAATGTATCTGAATCCATTAGAACTTACTCAAAGCATTAACGTATAAATTTGGATTATGTTTGTAACTTCCAGTAATGTGTTTGCCTTAGGCAATTCGATGATCAAATTCAATGGGCTATGCAGAATGGTCTGAGCATATTTAGTTTCATTTAGGTATATTAGGCTTGGACTTAGTAGTCATTTCGGATGAAAAGCCTGTAGCCATTACAAGGACCAGTACAGAATCTGATAAGTCTTTTTATGAGGCTTGGGTACGGTCCAATAGGCTAAGTTTGAATTTAATGCGGATGACGATAGCTGAAAATGTCAAGCCATCGATGCCTAAGACGGAAAATGCAAGGGAATTTCTAATGAGAATTAAGGAATACTCTCAGTCAGATATAACTGATATATCCATCGTAGGAACCCTAATGAGTGAGCTGATGACCAAGAAATTTGATTGGTCATAGCCCATTCATGATCATGTGACCAGTATGGATAATCTAGCAGCAAGGTTGAAAAAAATGGGCATGGATGTGAGTGAATCATTTCTGGTTCAATTCATTATAAACTCACTGCCTCCTAAATTTGGCTAGTTCCAAGTGAATTATAACACTATTAAAGAGAAATGGAACTTTCAAGAAATTAAGGCCATGTTAGTTCAGGAGGAAGGGAGATTAAAGAAGATGAAGGATCACTCCATTCATCTCATCGTTCGTAATGATGCTAGTGGTAGCAGGTCTAAACCACATAAGAAAGGTAAGAAGAAGGACAAAGCCTCTATCAAAGTCACTGAAGGTTAGATTCAAAAGGATCAGAAATGCTTCTTCTGCAAAAGGATGGGTCACTTCAAGAATGATTGCCCAAAAAGAAATGCTTGGTTTGAAAAGAAAGGTACATACTGTATATCAGTATGTTTTGAATCAAACATAATTGAAGTGCCCAATAATACTTGGTGGTTAGATTCTGGAGCTACTATTCATGTGTCACATATTATGCAGGAATTCCTTTCAATCCAGCCCATAATAAGAACTGAGAATTTCCTCTATATGGGAAACAGAATGAAGACACGAATAGAAGGAATTGGGACGTACAGATTGATCTTGGACACTAAGTGTCATCTGGATCTAGAAAAGTGTCTCTATGTTCTTGAATGTGCTAGAAATTTAGTTTTTATTACAAAGTTGGATGAAGAAGGATTTAACCTTAAGATTGGAAATGGTGCATTTTCATTGTATAGACATTCGTACTATTATGGATCTGGTACTTTGATTGATGGTTTGTACCGTTTTAATCTTGATGCTATGTATACTGATTCCATATTTCTTATTGAGTGTAGTATAAGTAACAAACATAATGTGCATGATAAAAGTTTTACTTTCTTATGGCATCAAAGATTGGGTCATATATCCAAAGAAAGGATATTGAGATTGGTGAAAGGTGATGTCCTACCTCAATTGGATTTTACTGATTGGGATGTATGTATTGACTGTATAAAAGGGAAATAGACAAGACATACATTAAAGAACCTAGCCATGAGAAGCAATGAGCCTTTAGAATTGATACACACTGATATTTGTGGCCCGTTTGATATCCCAACATGGGGTGGTGAGAAATATTTCATCACCTTTATAGATGACTACTCACGGTATTGTTACTTGTATTTATTGCATGAAAAGTCCCAGTCAGTAAACATCTTAGAGGTGTTTATTAATGAAGTGGAAAGGCAGTTAGATAGAAAAGTAAAAGTGATTAAATCAAATAGGGGTGGTGAATATTATGGAAAATTCAATGAAAGTGGACAATGTCCTGGTCCATTTGCAAAACTTCTTGAAAGTCGAGGCATATATGCACGGTATACAATGCCTGGTACACCACAACAGAATGGTCTAGCGGAAAGGCAGAATCGTACATTTATGGATATGGTTAGGAGCATGTTGAATTATAGTACTGTATCCTTATCCTTGTGGATGCATACATTAAGAACTACTACATATTTGTTGAATAGGGTTCCTAGTAAGGCTGTCCTTAAAACTCCTTACGAGTTATGGACAGGAATACGAGTTATGGACAGGAAGGAAACCCAGTTTGAGACACCTTCATGTTTGGGGTTGTCCAGCGGAAGTAAGGATATACAATCCACATGAAGGAAAGCTTGATGCGAGAACCATTAGTGGTTACTTCATTGGCTATCCTGAAAAGTCCAAAGGATATAGGTCTACTGCCCTAACGATAGTACTAAAATAGTTGAGTCTAGTCGGTTCATTGAAAATGACCAGTTCAGTGGGAGTGGGGAATCACAAAAGGTGGATATTAAAGAATTGCAAAATGAAAAATCCACAGTAAGTACTCCTACTCACGTTGGTATCCCCACACCCAGTGTTTCTACTCAAATTTTTGTTCCTTATGTTGCATCACAGTCATGTGACATGCAAGGACAACAAATTGATACTCGAAACACACAAAGTGAACACATAAGAGATGAACCAAGTGACAATGTTCAATTTACAAATGAACAAGTGATACCACAAGAAATGGCATTACGGAGGTCTACAAGACAGAAAAGGTCAGCAGTTTCGAATGATTATATGGTTTACTCACTTGAGCATGAATCGGAATTGAGCATTGATAAAGATCCAGTCTTATTTAAACAAGTCATAAAATGTAATGATTTTGAAAGGTGGTTCAATGACATGAAGGAAGAGATGAAATCGATGGATGTAAACTAAGTCTGGGAACTAGTAGAGTTACCTGAAGGATCAAAATGAGTTGGTTGTAAGTGGGTCTTCAAGACCAAGCGAAACTCGAAAGGTAACATCGAAAGGTATAAGGCTAGACTTGTTGCCAAAGGTTTCACTCAAAGGGATGGTGTTGACTATAAGGAGACTTTCTCTCAAGTTTTTAAGAAATACTCCTTAAGAATTATTATGGCTTTGGTGGCTTATAATGATCTAGAGCTCCACCAAATGGATGTAAAGACCACCTTTTTGAATGGTAACTTGGAAGAGAAAGTGTATATGGACCAACCTGAAGGTTTCATCACCATCGGGCAAGAAAATTTGGTGTGTAAATTAAAGAAATCAATATATGGATTGAAACAAGCCTCCCGACAATGGTATATTAAGTTCAATAATACCATTACGTCATACGGTTTTGTAGAAAACACCGTTGATCGATGTATCTATATGAAGGTCAGTGGGAGCAAGTTCATTATATTAGTCCTATATGTCGATGACATTCTTTTGGCTGCTAATGACATAGGTTTGTTACATAATGTAAAGAAATTTCTCTCTGAAACTTTTGAAATGAAAGTTATGAATGAGGCATCCTATGTGATAGGAATAGAAATATTCCATGATAGATCACAAGGATTGTTAGGATTGTCTCAGAAAGGCTATATCAATCAAGTATTAGAGAGATTTAGAATGGAAAATTGCTCAATAGGAATAGTTCCAATTCAGAAAGGGGACAAATTCAATGAATTATAATGTCTAAAGAATGATTTAGAACGGAAAGTGATGGAATCAATTTCCTATGCATCACTGGTTGGAAGCCTGATGTATGCACAAACATGTACTTGGCCAGACATCAGTTTCGCAGTTGGAATGTTAGGCCGATATCAAAGTAATCCTGGAATAGATCATTGGAAAGTCGGAAAGAAAGTACTTAGGTACTTACAATGCACCAAAGATTACATGCTTACTTATAAAAGATCAAGTCATCTTGAAGTAGTAGGCTACTCAAATTTAGATTATGCTGGATGTGTAGACTCGGGGAAATCTACATTTGGTTACATGTTTCTCCTAGTTAGAGGAGTAGTTTCCTGGAAAAGTGGAAAGCAGTCTGTCATTACTACTTCCACTATAGAGGCTGAATTTGTAGCATGCTTTGTGGTTATTGTTCATGCATTATGGTTGCGGAATTTTATTTTAAGACTTGGTTTGGTCGACAGTATAGAAAAGCCGTTAAGAATTTACTGTGATAATTCTGCAGTAGTCTTCTTTTCTAAGAATGATAGGTATTTTAAAGGTGCGAAACATATGGATTTAAAATATCTATCTGTTAAAGAAGAAGTGCAAAACCAAAGAGTGTCCATTGAGCATATTGACACTGAGTTGATGATAGCGGACCCGTTAACTAAAGGTTTGCCACTAAAAACATTTACTGGACACGTTGATCGGATGAGCATTATGGACAGGTCCTCATACGCTTGAAAGTCAATATTTAGGATGCTCATATTATTGTAACACTCGTGAATTCAATTAAAGTTATGGTTTTGCTTGTGCTTTGTTATCTCTATTTAGATGTATACAATTATGGTTTGTGAGATAACTAATAGCATATATGGGAACGACAATTTAAAGTTTCAATGTTCCTCAGTAAAGTTATTATGAATTATGATAATTATGTGATACATGGAAGGAATCATGTTGCTCTAAGATGTGTGACCGCCATGATCCAATCATTTTAATTCAATCAAGTATTGTAATTTGATGATCTTTAAGAATTGTGCGCACTTAATTGTTATTAATTCATCAAGTCATAACACGGGCCAAGTGGGAGATTGTTAAATTAATTAACATGAATAACCCATGTTATTTAAAGTATGATCCAAAATAAAAGACCTAATATGATGGTCGGTTAGACATAACGGTAATTTGGGTCATCGGGTTTAAAATCCCTCCACTCTCTCTATTAAGGATAAACGTTACAGGAAGAGAAATATCTTCATATTTAAGATAACTATTATAGAAGAGGAGGTTTTTCCTGAAAAGGTAACGGTTACAGGAAAGAAATAATGTATATATATATACTATTACGGATCTTTCTTGGAGATCTCAACCATCAGAGAGAAAACGTAAAAAAAAGAAAGGAAAGAGTAGGAGAAAAGAGAGAAGCGTTCAAGAAAACGAAAAGA
Source organism: Ceriops zippeliana (assembly GCA_037897445.1). Classification (NCBI taxonomy): domain Eukaryota; kingdom Viridiplantae; phylum Streptophyta; class Magnoliopsida; order Malpighiales; family Rhizophoraceae; genus Ceriops; species Ceriops zippeliana. The sequence continues at coordinate 504,407 of JBAPLH010000759.1, forward strand.
GGATTTTCATCTTTGCGCGATATCAATATAATAGACAACATTATGTTGATTTCAATTACAATTTTATTACTAGTATTATAAAAATAAAAATTTCATAAATAAAAATTTTAAAAAAATACATCCATGGTACATATTTTCATCATTAAAACATAAGCCTCCTTGCTCCCAAAAATTCTCTGGATACATCATCTTCCCGCACCTAAGCCTCTGAGATCGCCTACTATTGTCACTTCAAACACAACTAAAGTTCCTTGCTTTTCAACTTGCCCCCCAATAGGACATGGCGGAAGGATTACTGTTCAGTGTTGCAGAGGGAATTCTTGGAAAATTAGGCTCCTCTGCCCTTCGAGAGATTGGCCTGTGGTGGGGTGTCAAAGATCAGATTGAATCGATGCGCCGCACAGTTTCCCGTGTCAAGGGCGTGCTTCTTGATGCAGAAACACGAGGTGCTGCCCCAGTCAAAGATTGGCTCGGTGAGCTGAAAGAAGTCGTGTACGATGCAGAGGACTTGGTGGATGACTTTTCCACAGAAGTTCTGCGGCGAAAGGTCATAACGGGGAACAAAGTGACAAATGAGGTACGCCTCTTCTTTTCAAGTTCAAACCGGCTTGTATATGGCCTTAAGATGGGTCACAAAATCAAGGCAATTCGGGAGAGATTAGAGGCTGTTATGCGTGAGGGAGAGCAGTTTCACTTTCGCGTTGACAATTCAACGGCTGTGATGGCTGAAAAGAGAGCAAACACACTCCTTTCCCCCTAAAATAGTGGCTGGCAGAGAAGTTGATGAGAACGCAATTAGAGAACTTCTTTTGGCAGATAACTACGAGACTAATGTGACCGTGATTTCAATAGTTGGAATTGGAGGAGTGGGAAAAACGACGTTGGCTCAACGCACCATGATGCCTATGTGATGTCCAAATTTAATTTAAGGATGTGGGTATGTGTATCAGACGATGTCAGCTTAAAATTAATAATTGAAAAAATTTTAGAATCTTTGAATGTAGGAAAATCTGAAAAGAGTGAGATAAATACATTAATAAATTCTCTTAATGAGCAAATTAATGGAAAAAAGTATTTAATTGTACTAGATGATATTTGGAACGAAGATGCCGAAAAATGGTTTTCTTTAAGAGATTTGTTAGATGGTGGTTCTGAAAGAAGTCGAATATTAATAACCACACTTTCTAAAAAGGTTGCAGCAATTACAACTCCTTTATCACAAGCACGATATGAATTGATGGGCTTATCTGAAGAGGAATCTTGGTCTTTGTTTGCTGAAATGGCGTTTGAACACAAGTCCATGCCACCAACACCAAGCCATAAAGTAATTGGAAAGGAAATTGTTGCAAAGTGTAAGGGAGTTCCCTTAGCTATAAGGGTAATTGGGTGTCTTATGTATTTCAAAAAGGGTATACTTGAATGGGAATCACTTAGAAGTAAGGAATTGGTGACAATGAATCAAGGAGAAACTAGTATCATGGTAACTCTTAAGTTAAGTTATGATATTCTTCCTTCACATTTAAAACACTGTTTTACTTATTGTAAATTGTTTCCAAAAGACCATGTAATTAATGTGGATAGATTGGTAGATCTTTGGATGGTGCAAGGATATATTAAGTCGTCAAACCCAAGTCAGTGTCTTGAAGATATTGGTCGGGAGTATTTCATGAATCTCTTATGGAGGTCTTTCTTCCAAGATGTGGTTGAAGATCAGTTGAGGAATATTAAAAGTTGCAGAATGCATGACTTAATGTATGATCTTGCTTCCTCAGTAGCTGGAGATAAAAGTGTTTATATGTCAATCTCAAACCCAACAGAAGTTGACGATAAAACTCATCATATCTCATTTGACATAAACGGTTATAATTGGCAAGTTCCAGGATCTGTGCTTGAAGCAAAAGGTCTGCGGACATTTTTGGCACCAGACGGACATTATGGCAATAAAATAGGCGAATGGCCATGCAATGCAATTTTTTGTAATTTGCGGCGTTTACGGCAGTTGGATCTACAAGCATCGGCTACTAAGACAGTGCCCAATTCCATCCGTAAATTAAAGCAGTTGAGGTATCTTGATTTGTCTTGGAACAGGGAGTTCAAATTGCTGCCACATTCAATTACCAGATTACAAAACTTGCAAGTGCTCAGATTAGAAGGATGCACGGCGCTTAGACAACTACCCAAGGATATCAAAAAGCTGGTCAATCTCACGAAACTCGACATCGATCGTTGCTTTAATTTGACTCATATGCCACGTGGGATTGGACAGTTGACTTCACTGGAGAGATTAACGAGATTCATACTGCCTACAAGTGAAAACTCGAAACGGAAGAGTGAAGGACTGGGTGAATTACATGACTTGAACAAGTTGGGAGGAAAGCTCAGTATTGAGAATTTGCCGCATCATGGGAATGGAAAAGGCAATCAGAAGGGTACTACTACTCCTCCCACTACCACTGGTGTAGCCGAAACTTGTGCAGCGGCCGATTTGAGTGAGAAGCCGCGTCTCCAAGAGTTGGAATTACATTGGGTGCCATTGGATGGTGACGATGATATTGATTTTAATGAAGATGACATGTCATTGGGAAATCTGCAGCCACACCCAAATTTGAAACGCTTACTAGTGGAGAATTACGGAGGAATAAATTTTGCCAACTGGCTTTCTTCCCTCACGAATCTGGTCAGGCTTCGGTTGGTTGACTGCCCGAAATGCCGAAGTCTGCAGGCATTGGATCAACTCCCTTCGCTAAAAGAACTAGAAATCTGGAGATTAACTGATCTGGAATACATAGATATGAGTATTTATTCTGGGGTTGGAGGAGGAGGACCAGATATCTGTAGTAGCAGCAGCAACAATAGCATGGTCTCCTTCTTCCCTTCCCTTGAGTCACTGACACTCTACTTCTGTCCCAATCTGAAGGGATGGCGACCATCGTCACCGTCATCTTTGCTTCCCCAATTTCAGTGTCTTCCTGATCTGTGGATTCAATCATGCCCAAACCTGACTTCAATGCCGCCGTCATCCCCATCCTTGGAAAGTCTCACCATATCTTCAAGCAGCTTCAAGTCATTGGAGCAAATGCTGAAGGGGACGATTTCTCCAGCACATGAACCGTCGTCGTCTTCTTCTCTTCCATCTAATCTCTCGTCGTCTTTGAAATATCTGGGGATTATTGATATTGAGCATCTGCCGGTGGAGTTGCTGCAAACCCTCACTTCTCTGGAGTTTTTAGAGATTAGGAGTTGCCCTACATTAACTTGTCTACCTCATGCGAAAATGCTACTTCTCACTTCCCTCAAGTATTTAACGATTTGGAGTTGCGAAAATCTAGATCTGTCCAATGATGATGACAGCAACAGCAACAGCAACAGCAACAACGACGATGCTATTCTATCTCAAGGGCATGGCCTTAGAAGCCTCATCTCTCTTCGCATTGCTGGTATCCCAAAGTTGGTGCATCTGCCAAGGAGGCTTCTACTGCATTCAATTGACCTGCAGACGCTCGACTTATGGAGATGCCCTAATTTGGCGTCCTTGCCGGACTGGATGCCCAACCTCACCTCATTAAATTTTTTACGGATTGGAGATTGTTCCCAACTGTCAGAGAGATGCAAAAACAACATGGGCGAGGATTGGCCCAAGATTGCCCACATCCCTAACATTTGGGTCGATACGAGATCCGTCCAGCAGGATGGCCGCTATGAACTTTGATTCGAGAAGAGGAATCCCCCAACCTTTCCTTTCCAATTTTGGCAGGTTCCTCCTCCTACTGCTCTCTCCATCCATTTTGTTTTTATTAAAAAGAGAGCCTGTGGTGCTGTTTTTCTCCTACAAATTAATATATTTCTTCCTTTTTTTTGGTCAAAAAATCATTGTAGGCATCTTCAATTAACATTTCATTTTTCCTTACCAAATTGTATCATCAAAACTAACAACATCATCATCTTGCAAAACACTCATATGTATTTCATCCCACTGGATTTTCTCATGTATATGAGAGTATGTTGGGTTTGTGAGATTCACAGCTTGCTCACATCCCTAATATCCAAATCGGAGAGCCATAATTTCAGTTTTGTGGGATTTACTATATTTACAGCAACCCTTTGCACTTTGAGTAGGTTTGTAGTTGTCTTCTTCAATCTACAATATTTTTTAGTAGTGAAGCCTACACTTGTTCTTTGGTAAATATTGATGAACTTTTAATTTCAGTTTTCATGAATATTTTGCAGGTCTTTTGGCAAATTTGGCTATCAAATTACTGCAGGCACTATTTATACTCTATTGGATTTTGTTGCAGGCACGGGTTAAAGGCATGAATGTTGTTGCTGTCTTATTTTGGAAATTACTGAAAGTGGAATAATATTAGTGTGCATATTTGGTATGTGTATATTTGGTATTAGTGTGTATATTTGGTGGCTAAAGTTTCGGCTGACTCGTGTCTATTAGTATATATCTATATTTGGTAGTTTTGGTAGTTGTACATAATTAGGTAAAATGAGGTTGAAGTTACGACATCTTGGGTGCACATTTTACTTGTATAAATATAACATATTGCAATGAGAAACACGAAATTTTTTTCAATTCTTCTAGGTTTAACATGAGCAGGTTGCTCTGAAACAATACCGAATCCTTAAATTATAAATCTTAGGACGATGGCAGATCAAAAAGCTTCAAGTTTGAAGTTCAATTCGCCGTTCTTATTGAGCGCGAATAACAACCCAGGCATTTAATTATGCAGACACAATTCAAAGGATAAAACTACGAAGAATGGGCTAAGGCCACGAGAATTTTGTTGAGGGCAAAGAAGAAACAAAGTTTCATTGATGACACCATTAAGGAGCCAAACTAGAACTCAGATGAAATTAATGATTGGTGGACAGGAAACTCCATGATTGTGTCATGGATCTTTAACATCATCGAACCAGGCTTGTGTTCCACGATCTCATACAAGAAAATGACAAGGGAATTATGGGATGATATCCAGCAGCGATTCTTTGTTCGTAATGGCACATGAGTTCATCAATTGAAAACGGAGGTTGCAAATTGCAAACAAAACGGGGATTCGATCATGACTTATTATGGTCGACTCAAGAAACTGTGGGATGATTCGAATAATTATGATCCTATGCTTACTTGTTCTTGTAATGGATGTAAGTGTAACTTCGTTACACGGCTTCAACAGAGTCAAGAGGGTGAGCGGGTGCATCAATTCCTCATAGGGCTTGATGAATCATCTTATGGTAATGTCCATTCCAATATCATCGCTTCAAACCCTCTTCCAAACTTTCATAGGGTTTATTCTCAAGTTACGGAGCAAGAACAAGTGCAAGTAATGACTCGAGCAGCTTCCATTCGGTTTGATCCGGTGAGCTTTGTCATGAAAACAGTTAGCCTAGGTCCTCGGAATTCAGGGGGGGATCAAAAAGACAATGGAGTAGTTTGTTCTCACTGCCAAAAATTGGGACATAGCATGGAAACATGCTTTCGTCTACATGGCTATCCTGATTGGTGGCTAGGAAATTCAACTCAAGGAAGAGGTAGAAGACGTGGTAACCAGGGGCGTGGTCGTGGTGGAGTAACACCAGCTAATGTTGCACAAAAGGCAATAGGGGCGATTGCTAATGTTCCTTATGGGAGACCACTTGATGATTATGATAAAGTTGGGTTGGAGACCTTGAACAAAGATGATTGGGAGACTTTGAAGTCTCTGTAGAACACTCACATGAATAATACATCCGGTGCTCAGGCAAGGCTTAATGGTAAGGCATATTTACAATGGTTGTTTGACACAGGTGCTTCGCATCATATGACAGGCGAGAAAACTGCATTTGTAGAGCTTCAAGGAATACCTCTTTGTCCTGTGAAAATGCCAAACGGTGAATACGTTATGACAACAAGAGAAGAAACAGTTATTGTAGGAAAATTATTTCTCAAGGGTGTTTTATATGTTCTTGAAATGCGATACAATTTGATATTTGTTTCAAAATTAGCCTGAGACAAAGTTCATATTTTGAAATTCACTGATCGTTTATGTGTTGTTCAGGACTGTACTTCAAGGATGCTGATTAGAGTGGGTAAAGAGCTTGAGGGGATGTCAGTCACATGAGGGGAGCTTTTGGTCAGTGCTCATTGGAGCCGTTGTAGTCAAGAATATGGGTTTATGGCATAAAAGGTTGGGACATCCCTCTATGCGAGTCATAGAAAAGCTCCCTACAATATAAGGTAGTATCGAGATAAATAAAGGAGTTCATGAACCTTGTGATATTTGTTTCATGGCAAAACAAACATGTATTCCTTTTTTTATTAGTGACAATAAAGTTGGTGATATCTTTGAATTAATTCATTGTGATTTGTGGGGAGCTTATCGAGAGGCTAGTTTTTATGGTGTTACTTATTTTCTGACTATTGTTAATGATTGTTCTCATGGTGTATGGGTTTATTTGTTAAAAGGGAAACATGAGGTCCCATGTGTTGTTAAGAATTTTTTTGGCTATGATTGAGAGACAATTCAATAAACAGGTCAAAATTATATGCAATGACAATGGTATAGAATTTACTTGTTTAGGTGATTATTTTAAGGAATGTGGCATTATTCATCAGACTTCCATGGTTGGGACACCTCAACAAAATGGAAGAGTTGAGAGGAAACATCGACGCATTTTGAATGTTGGTAGGGCGCTTCATTTTCAGGCTAACTTACCTATTCAATTTTGGGGAGAATGCATTCTCACTGCAGGATATTTAATTAATTGTACTCTATCATTGATCTTGGGTGGAAAAACTCCATATGAAATTTTGTTTGGAAGCCCTCCATCTATTTCTCATCTTAGAGTATTTGGTTGCCTATGCTACGCTAAGAACATTAATTGAGAAAAGGATAAGTTTGCAAGTTAAAGTCATAAGTGTATATTCATAGGTTATCCTTATGGTAAAAAGGGTGGAGGGTGTATGATTTAAATAGGAAGGTTTGCTTTGAAAGTCGAGATGTTGAGTTTGTTGAGCACGTGTTTCCTTTTGCCCATAGGACTTTGCCATGTCGGCAACTCCAAATTCCCTGCCTACTATCATTGAGCCTACTATATTAGAGGACGTGCCTGAGATTGAGGCACCTCCACCAGCCTCTGAATATGATGGACAATCCGTGGAAGAGGGTGTGATAGCAGATGGGGTTGTACCAGTACCTGAAGTTACAGAGGTTACAGGTGCAGTGGATGATCTTATTTGTGGCAAATGAGCACGACAGTCTTCAGTTTGTTTGCATGATTATGTGTTGCATATAGCTACCCTTAGTCCCTCGAGCTCTCCTTCCTTGTCCTTGGCATCCACCCCAACCCATCACAAACTATGTGAATTATGCTAAATTTTTCTTGTCACATCGTCGATTCGTGGCTGCAGTAACTATAGGGATTGAACCAACCAATTTTAAAGAAGCCATGCAGCATTCATGTTGGTGTGAGGCAATGAAAAAGGAGGTTAAGGCACTAGAAGATAATGGGACATGGACAGTTGCTACTTTACCTAAGGGAAAGAAGGCTCTTGGTAGTAGATGGGTTTACAAAATCAAGTATCATACAAACGGAACAATCGAGCGATACAAGGCATGCTTGGTCATTTTCAAGAATCACCAGATCAAGGGTCTTGATTATAATGAGACATTCGCACCTTCTGCAAAGATGGTCACAGTTCGTACCTTCTTAGTAGTAGCAACAATTCGTGGGTGGGAATTGCATCAGATGGATGTGCACAAAGCATATTTGCATGGCAATCTTGAGGAGGAAGTTTATATGCATTTTCCACCAGGCTTTATGGCACCGGAAGCAGATAAAGTGCGTCATTTGCGCAAGTCTCTCTATGGGTTGCGACAGGCACCGCGATGTTGGTTTGCCAAGCTTGTGGCGGCTTTGGTTCGATATGAATTTCAGCAATCTGGCTCATACTATTCTTTGTTCATGTTTCGGCATGGTAAAGTTCAGTTGACCATTTTGGTCTATGTGGATGATCTGGTGATAGGTGGGATTGATAGTGATGCCATTCATGCGTTTAAAACTTAATTGAATGCTTGTTTCCACATGAAAGACCTTGGCATATTAAAGTACTTCCTCGGTCTTGAAGTATCGTGAAATTCAACTGGGATTTTTCTTTGTCAGAGAAAGTATGCTCTCGATATTATTTCTGAGACCGGTTTGTTAGGTACTAAACCTGCTGGCACACCAATGGAGCAAAATCATCACCTCGCTTTGGCTAAGGATGCGACTCTTCCTGATCCTATGTCCTATCGGCATCTTATTAGTCATCTTATCTACTTGACGATTACTCGACTTGAATTGTCTTATTGTGTGCATATCTTGGCACAATTTATGCAGGATCCACGACATAGTCATTGGGAGGCGGCCCTTCGGGTTGTTCGTTTCTTAAAACTTCATCCTGGGCAAGGTCTTTTGCTCCACTCTAATTCCTCTCTTTATCTTACGGCTTATTGTGATGCGGATTGGGTGAGTTGCCCCTTGACTGGACGTTCTTTGATGACATATTTTGTCTTTCTTGGTGATTTTCCAATTTCTTGGAAAATGAAAAAATAGCATACTGTATCTCGATCTTCGGCTGAGGCAGAGTATCGATCTTTGGCCTCTACGACTTGTGAATTGAAATGGCTCAAGGGTTTGTTAGTTTCTCTTGGCATCCCTCACACATCTCCTATGCAGATTTATTGTGATAACCAGTTAACTCTTCACCTTGCTCACAACCCTGTGTTTCATGAATGCACCAAGCACATTGAGGTTGATTGTCACTTTGTTTGTGATGAGATTTGTTGTGGTATCATTCTTCCTCAATTTGTATCCTCGTCTCACCAACTAGCTAATATCCTTACCAAGGCTCTTGGCAAACATTTGTTAGATTTCATTCTTTACAAGTTAGGCATTTCCAATCTTCATGCTCCAACTTGAGGGGGGGTATTAGTGTGTATATTTGGTGGTTGAAGTTTCGGCTGACTTGTGTCTATTAGTATATATCTATATTTGGTAGTATTGGTAGTTGCACATAATTAGGTAAATTGGGGCTGAACTTATGGGAGCTTGGGTGTACATTGTACTTGTATAAATATAACAGATTGTAATGAGAAAAACATGAAACTTTTCCTAATTCTTCTGGGTTTAACAAATAATAGCTGTACCCATGATCAATTGTGGGGTTTCTGAGCAAGGGTGGAGGTATGGTCCTTGTACTCTTGAAGAGGGTAAGTTGCTTAGTGAACATGTGAGTTTGTATCGAGAAGGTAAGTGGAGTTCTGTGCCTGGTGCACTACTAAGGCACTTATTATCAGCATATACCATCTAAAAAGAATGATTTTGCATTTTCTTTTTCTTTGTCTTTGATTTAAGAATTTGTGTTACTGGTTTGTTGCTACGAGGCTTAAACAGAAGTGGCAAGAGCTACAGGTTGAGCTGGGTAAATTACCTTAAGCCTTTGCTACTTGGCCTTAAAAGGAGATCTAATCACACCTCTAGAGGAATGAATTATTATTGAGCTGCATGCTTTATGGAGTTAACAAGTAGTACATCTCTCTTACATTGCACCTTTAAGTTCTAGTTGTAGTTAGTTACTGTATTGTTACAGTTGCTATTAACAAGTAATACATCTCTCTTTATTGTATTGTAAATTTGAAATCTGTGCTATTATGACTTGTAATTTGGGTTTTTGATATATGGATGTGGGTTGGTGTTCTTTTCTTCTTTTGTAGCAATTGAGCCAAGCTAGGAATCAGTTCTTCAGGGTATCTAAATTAAATGCCTAGACATTTTGCTCAGGGTATGTAAATTGAATACCTAGACATTCTGCAGTTGCCAATGCTAAATATTGACCTTGAAGTGGATGGTCATTTCCCACCACATGATGAAGCTTTCAGGGAAAAGGTCTTTGAGGTCAATAGCATCCTTTTTGCCTCACCTGATTATAATTTCTTAGTCACTGGTACTTCCTTTTGCTCTATCCCTCAGAACATTTCTAGTTTGGAACACTTGTCTTTTCAACCCAAACACACTTTTTGACACAATGATCATGTGATTAACATTTATAACTAAATTATATAGTATATTAATTAAAACCAATATTTCGATGCACTATAGAAAATTTAAATGTGTTTAGTTTCATTACCCAAAGGACTCATTCACCATACTTTTCTTTTCGTACTAATTTGATCTATTGAAATGATTTTAGGCTTTATCATGCAGCAAAGTTAGAACTTTATCATTAAGCTATGAAAGAGGGTATTACATTTTAGGTTGTTGAGGGAGAGTCATCTATCAGTAGATTATCATGTTTCTTATTAAGCTAATTATGGTATGGATGGTGAACTAAACTGTGATTTTCAGGTAAAAGGACATATATACTTAATCGAAGAAAAAGGGATGTAAAATAGTTGCTGAAACATTGAATCTTTCTCATTGCCTAAGTTGCTAGGTGGCAATTACTACTAATATAATTGAAGGCATCACAACTTTTTGATATTCCCCTATAAGAACATTGCCTTCAATTTTTTTCAGATTTGCTAAATTGAAGTAGCCTGGTGTACTGACATCTTGAAAGTTTCTTATGCATGAGCTTCTATGAGATTGTTTTGCAAACTTGTTTTCTTGGGATGTCCCTTCATACTGCATCAAGGTCTTTTAGGAAGCTACCAATATGTGTGAATTTTCCTATGTTCATTCATAAGTAGCTAGATGCTGAGAAAATTGCAAATGCTTGTTAATTTAAATGGCAATAAAGTGGTCATTTAAGTTTTAGAATTTAGATCCTCAAGTCTAGATGATTCACTTGGATTAAATTACTTTGAATTTAAATTAGGTTCTTTGATAACTGCTGGGAAAGACTTTTTTATTTGTGAAGAGGATAAATTGCTTAGTGAATATGTGAATTTGTATTGAGAAGAAGATGGAGTTCCGTGGCCAGGTGCACTGGAAAGGCATTTATTATCAGCATATACCATCTAAAAAGGATGGTTTTGCAATTTTTTTTTCTCTGATTTTGATTTAAGAACTTATGTTATTGCTGTGTTGCTACTAGGCTTAAACAAAGTGGCAAGAGCTATTGGTTGAGCTGGGTAAATTACCTTAAGCCTTTGCTGCTTGGCCTTAAAAGAGGTCTAATTACACCTTTGGAGGAGTGAATTATTATTAAGTTGCTCGCTTTTTGGGGTTAACAAGTAATACATCTCTTTTAAATTAAACCTTTAAGTTCTATATGTAGTTAGTATTGTTATAATTGCTATTCATAATTCCCTTAAAGTGCTAGTGAAGAGACTTTTTGGTTAGAGAGACTAGCTGCTGTAGCAAAAATATAGTCATTTTCTATGATTTTTATGCAGATAGACAACTATTGGCAGATACTTGACTGACAAGAGAGACAATGAGATAGAGAACTACTGGAGACCCCATTTCAAGAACAAAGAGAGATACTTTTAAATATGAGAGAAGCAAAAAGGCTCTAATTTTAAATAAAAAAATGGCAGAATCAAGATCAATAACAGCAAGAGCAACAAAAAACAAAAGATGACATGAAAATTTTCAATAGTGCATGTGATATATTGGGACGAGATGAAAAGCTTTTTATGTATCCCACCTTAGATTATCAATGCTTGGCTGTGATGTATCTGGAGGTTGCACCTTAGGCAGATTTTGTAATAGAGGATGGGCTATGGGGTACCTAAATTGGAACTCATCCATAATGACCTTTGTGGACCAATGGAACATGAATCCTTAGAAGGCAACAGGTTTCACATCATCTTTATAAATAATTTAACCAAGTTTACCTAAATTTTCTTTCTCAAACATAAATCTAAAGTTTTAAGTATTTTTAATCACTATAAGGAATGGATTAAGAAGTAATCAAGCTATTACATCAAGGCTATTAGTTTTGATAATAGCTTAGAATATACATTTGAGTCATTTCAACAAATTTGTAGGAATGCTAGAATTTAGCAATAGTTAATAACACCATATTGGCCCAAGCAAAATAAATTGAGTGAAAGGAAGAATAGGTTTATTATTGCCTTGACCAAATGTTTGATAATTGAAAAAGGTCTCCTTAAATTTTTTTGGTTAAAGTTAACAACTACTTCAATGTATTTGCAAAAAAAGTTATCCACCAAAGTTTTTTTTCAAATTTTACACCTTATTAGTATTGGTTTGGCACCAAACCTTCCTTAGCACATTTAAAAGTGTTTAGAAGTTTGTGCCATATTTATTTGCCAGAAGCAAAAGGGTCTAAACTTGATCCTAACGTAGAAATGTTTGTATTTATTGGTTATATAAATACATCACACATTTTTAAAGTGTATAATCCTAATGCCAATAAGGTCTTTACAAGTAGAGACTTGAGGTTAGATAAGGCTTTAAGATGGAATTAGGAGCAGGGAATTCTTAAGCCACATAAAAACTTAACCTCAGGTTTTAGTTAGCCTGTACATTTTGCACATTAATAGTCTAACTCCTTTAATGAAAATCATATTGATAATCATCTTTGAAGTTCCCGACTTCTTCCTAAGATCTACTAGTTTGTGATACTGAAAGGGGGATGAATCAGTATCACCATAATTCGCAAGTCACAAGTAAGTGAACAACTTCAACCTCTTCTTAAAAGCGAACTCTTTCTTAGACTCGACTAAGGTAGATCTATTGCTACCTACTAATCACAATAGTTCCCAAAGACACCTTTCAAATACCTTGCCTAATAGACAATTCAGATGTTTTTGTTTAGGTCTTCGTTAAGTTATGGGTTGGCTGATACTTTAGCTGCATTCACAACTCAATTCAAAACACAAAATATAAAGCAAATTAAGGATACACGAGATTTACGTGGTTCCATCAACGTAACGTACATCCATAATGGTAAGGACTCTCCCTTACTGAGACTATCCACTATACTTGAGAATTCCAATTACAATAGATGTCTTAATCCTCTTCTCCTTTCACTATTGCAATTACTAAGCAAGTACAATACAAAGAGTGTCACTTACTATGTCTACCCTTCTTTTAGCTTGTCTTGCCTCTGTTGAATTGAAAGGCTGCTCCACTGCCGCTTAAAAGTTCACCGTAATGCTCTCTCACCTCTTTTAAAAAAATCTAGAAATACGTTGAGTTCTTTTAATGCTTTGCCAAAGTTCTTCTCTACGTTGTATCACATAACTCTTGCTTTCACCATCTCATGGTCTCACCTGTCTCCTTGTCCCACGATCTCACTATCTCACGGCTTGCTTGTCCGTTTCTCTCTCTCTTGCTGTCTAGTCGGATTTCTCTCTCTTACCACCAGATTTCTCTCTTTTACCGTCTAGCCGGATTTCTCTCATAACAAAAGCCACTATACAGTAGTTTCAACTTCCCCTAAATATGTACTCCCCCTTGCTTAAAGCTCCCCCTGCACTGTTGCTTCTCTCCCCCTTTACCAACCAATTACAAATATGAAAAACTCACAAAGTGGAGATGGAGGATTCACCTGATTTTCAGGCTTAATGAGGCATTTGCAAAGATACACTCAATCTGTACTTTTCAAACAGCTATATGGACAGAGATTTAGTTAGATCTTGTGTAGCCTCTTCAACAGATTTAGGTTCAACTTGTGAGAGTAAAGCAGTATGTCACGGCCCGTCCAATTGATGGGAGCCTAGCCCAAATGATGGCCCAAAAGCTAGCCCACTTATCACCTTCTGCATAAGCGCTTAGGTAAGCGCTTCACTTATGTAAGCGCTTAGGTAAGCGCTTCACTTATGTAAGCGCTTAGGTAAGCGCCTCCCTTATGTAAGTGCTTAGGTAAGCGCCCCCGCTTAGGTAAGCGCTTAGGTATTCTCTTTTGTAAATATCTTAGATATTTTAGATCTAGAGAAATTATAGTCACACATCAAGGAGGTGGAACTACTATAAATACCCCCACTCCTCTCATTTGTAAATCACCTCTTCATTCATTCAATACAAGTTCACTTGCAAAGCTCTTGTGCTCTCTCTCTCTCTAGCTCTCTCAAGTTCTTTTTGTTCGGTTACTTGCCTCCTACAAGTCTTCCGCTGGTTTGTTCGAACTCTTCAAGGCTTACTTAGCATCTTCTCTCGCAAGATCGACTAAGTGCCGCACGGGTTAGCACGTCCGAAGCACGTCCAAGCCTAACTCCGTGACAGGTGGTATCAGAGCAAGGTAATCCTAGTCCCTACTCTGTTCTTGTTTGAGTTGCGAATATGGCAGGTGAGGAAGGATTTGTTGAGACCGTTTTGGAGGAGCAACCAATGGAGCAAGAAGCTCGTGGACGTGAGGAGCAACGTGCTCCAGCCAAACGTGGCAAGTCCAAGGCTCCAGCCAAGGAGACCTTAGACTCACGTGTTGGTACCCTAGAGAGGAGTGTCCTCGACATAAACTCTCTTGTGGGGGATCTCAGTGATCAAGTTGATAACTTGGTCCATGATAATGCGGAGGTCACTTAGGCTGCCAAACTCATGATCAATCAAGGTATGTCTAAACTTCGTGAGTTTGTTGAAGGAGAGATTCATACCCTTCGTAGGGAGATGGAGTCCTTTCGTCAAAACAGCTCACTTGCTAGTACGGCTGCCACTGCTAGCACTTCCACTGCGGTACATGGCTTGAAGATCCCAAAACCTGCCATGTACAACGGCACAAGGAACGCCACTACCGTGGAGAACTTCTTGTTCAGCCTGGAGCAATACTTCGAGGCCGTGGGGGTTGTCGACGATCTGGCCAGGATAGGCAACGCCCCAATCTTTCTAAGAGATACCGCCCAACTCTGGTGGAGAAGGAAGCACTCTGAACGGGAGAAAGGCTTATGCATCATCGACACTTGGGAACAATTCAAGGCTGAAGTACGTAGGTACTTCGTCCCTCACAATGCAGACGGCGAGGCAAGGAGGAAGTTGCGTCACCTCTGTCAGACAGGTAGTATTTCTGACTACATCAAAGAATTTACTACCCTCATGCTTGAAATCGAAATGTCCGATAGGGAACTACTCTTCTACTTCAAAGACGGCTTGAAGGACTGGGCAAGAGTTGAGTTGGAGAGGCGTAATGTGCAGACCCTAGATGCTGCCATTGCCGCTGCGGAAACCTTCGTCGACTACTTTGGTCACTCCAAGAGTAAGAAGCCGAACTCTGGCAAAAGTGGGGGAGAGAAGGTCGGGCAAAAGAAGCAGGGTGGACAACAAAGGCCCTCAAATGACCGTCCCAAGCATGAGAAGAAGTCTGGAGGTAAACACAACTCGACTAACCCTCCTAAACCTTGTTTTATTTGTGATGGACCACACTGGGTGAAGGACTGCCCCAAACGCAAAGCCATGAATGCGATGATGGCGGCACTCGATCCAGAAAAGGCCGATGAAGAAGCCCAAGCGGACATGGGATCTATCCAACAATTGGGTAATCTCTCAAAGCGTTCCTCCCCAACAGTCGCCAAGGAGAAGGGACTGCTGTATGCTGATCTTGCCATCGAGGGCAAATCAGCTAGTGCGATGCTGGATACGGGAGCAACGCACAACTTCATGGATGCTGAAGAGGCCAAACGTCTAGGCCTCAAACTAACGAAGGGAAGCGGTACCATCAAATCGGTAAACTTGGGAGCAAAGCCTATCCAAGGCATGGCACATGGAGTTGCTGTCCAAATCGGCGAATGGACGGGTAAGTTAGACTTTACCGTTGTTCCCATGGATGATTTTAAAGTGGTGCTAGGTCTTGCATTCTTTTGCGGAGCATTGGCTTTCCCTGTTCCTGCTACACGTTCTCTTGTGGTTGTCGACAACCATAAGATCCGCGTAGTCCCCTTGAAGCGTAAGCAGAGATTTCAACCATCGATGATCTCGGCCTTGCAATTCAAGCGGGGTCTCAAGTCGGGTCCTGGCTACGTTGTTACCATAAGAGAACTAAACAATGGGGAAGATATAGCAACACCAACTCCTGTCTTGCCGCAACCAGTTCAGGCCGTCCTCAACAAGTTCAAGGACGTCATGCCTTCCGAGCTGCCCAAGAAGCTTCCACCAAAGCGAGATGTGGATCACCACATTGAGCTAGAAGTCGGTGCCAAACCCCCTTCCATGGCTCCTTACCGTATGGCACCTCCGGAGCTCGCTGAATTGAGGAAACAGCTCCACGACTTGATCGACTCGGGCTACGTTCGACCATCGAAAGCCCCATTCGGTGCCCCAGTCCTCTTCCAGAAGAAGAAGGACGGATCCCTACAGATGTGTATTGACTACTGAGCATTGAACAAGGTTACTATCAAGAACAAGTATCCCATACCCTTAATAGCTGATCTTTTCGACCAACTCGGGAAGGCGAGATACTTCACCAAGCTGGATTTGCGATCGGGATACTACCAGGTTCGCATAGCACAAGGTGATGAGCCAAAGACGACCTGTGTAACACGCTACGGAGCGTTTGAATTCTTGGTCATGCCATTTGGCCTCACCAACGCACCAGCCACCTTCTGCACACTCATGAACCAGGTACTACATCCTTTCTTGGACAAATTCGTGGTAGTGTATTTGGATGACATTGTGGTGTACAGCAACACACTTGAGGACCACGTTGAGCACCTCAAGCAAGTCTTCAAAGCTCTATGAGAGAACGAGTTGTTCGTTAAGAAGGAGAAGTGCTCCTTTGCCAAGCAAGAGGTGGACTTCCTTGGTCATCAAATCAAGGATGGTAGATTGTTGATGGATCCAGCAAAGGTGCAAGCCATCCAACAATGGGAGCCACCAACCAAAGTCCCGGAATTGCGATCATTCCTGGGACTTGTCAACTACTATCGTCGGTTCATCAAGGGATACTCTGCCGTAGCCGCACCCTTGACCGACTTGCTGAAGAAAAACCGCACTTGGCATTGGACGGAAGAATGCCAAGCTTCCTTTGAGAGATTGAAGCAAGCAATCTCCGAAGAACCTGTTATGGCACTACCGGACTACGAAAAGCCTTTCGAAGTCCACACTGATGCATCCGACTTCGCCATTGGAGGAGTCTTGATGCAAGATAGGCATCCCATTGCCTATGAAAGCCGCAAGCTCAACGACATGGAGAGACGGTATACCATCCAGGACAAGGAGATGACTGCCGTCATCCACTGCTTGCGCACCTGGAGACACTATCTCCTTGGAAGTAAGTTTGTAATTATGACTGACAATGTTGCTACAAGCTACTTTCAGACACAAAAGAAACTCAGCCCCAAGCAAGCTCGTTGGCAAGACTTCCTGGCGGAATTCAACTACACACTGCAATACAAGCCGGGCCAAGCCAACGTAGTTGCTGATGCGTTAAGTCGGAAGGCGGAACTAGCAGCTCTTACTACTAGTACTCCTACGAACAACCTCCTTGGACGGATCAAGGAAGGTACTGGACAAGACAAACTGGCCAACAATCTGCTAAGGTTGGCTAGTGAGGGGAAGACTCGTCGATTTTGGGTGAACGATGGAGTCTTGAAAACAATTGGGAATCGCGTCTTCGTGCCTAAGTGGGGCAACTTGCTGAAAGAGATCCTCAAGGAATGCCACGATTCACTATGGGCTGGTCACCCAGGTATGGCATGAACCCTTGCTCTTGTCCAACAACATTACTTCTGGCCGCATATGCATGCAGATGTTGAGGCCTATGTGAGGACTTGCTTGGTTTGCCAACAAGACAAGGTAGAACAGCAGCCACCAGCCGGTCTACTTGAGCCACTACCCACTCCCGAAAGGCCTTGGGAAAGTGTCTCAATGGACTTCATTGTGGCTCTACCGAAGTCCAAAGGATGCGGAAGTATCATGGTTGTAGTCGATCGGTTCAGCAAGTATGGCACCTTCATTCCAGCTCCTGCTGATTGCAAGGTGGACGAAGCTGCTCGCTTGTTCTTTAAGAACGTGGTAAAGCTATAGGGAGTGCCAAAGAGCATCATCAGTGACAGAGACCCCCGCTTTACAGGTAAATTCTGGCGCGAGCTATTTAAGTTGCTAGGAACCGAGCTAAACTTTTCGACAACCTTCCATCCTCAAACCGATGGGCAAACTGAGCGAATCAATGCCTTGCTCGAGCAATATTTGAGGCACTATGTCAGTGCTCACCAACGAGATTGGGCAAAGCTACTCGATGCTGCCCAATTCTCATACAACCTTCAGAGGAGCGAGGCCATAACCAAGAGCCCGTTCGAGATTGTCATGGGACAACAACCGCTCACACCAAGTGCTATTGCCTCTCCCTACACTGGCAACAACCCGTCTGCCTTTAAGTTTGCAAAGGAATGGCACGAGGAAGCGGATATAACGAGGGCTTGCCTCGACAAAGCGGCCAAGAAGATGAAGAGATGGGCTGATGTGAAACGACACCCAAAAGACTACACTACGGGAGACACGGTGATGGTGAAGTTGCTGCCCAACCAATTCAAGTCTCTACGCAAGGTACATAAGGGCTTGGTACGGAAGTACGAAGGACCATTCCCCATCATCAAGCGTGTGGGAAAGGCCGCCTATCAAGTCCAACTCCCTCCAAAGTTAAAGATCCATAACGTTTTTCATGTAAGTCTTCTAAAGCCTTTCCATGGAGACGAAGAGGATCAAAGCCGAAATGAGTCAAAACGCGCACCAACGGCTGTGGTCACCGAATTCAATAAGGAGGTGGAATGCATCCTTGCTGATCGAGTGATTCGGAGAAGGGGAGTTCCCAACTATACCGAGTACTTAGTCAAATGGAAGGCTCTGCCAGACCACGAGGCTAGTTGGGAACGAGAAGACCAGCTTTGGCAATTTGCCGATCACATCCGGCAATTTAAGGCTGAAAATGCGACGAGGACGTCGCAGGATTAAGTGGGGGAGGATGTCACGGCCCGTCCAATTGATAGGAGCCTAGCCCAAATGATGGCCCAAAAGCTAGCCCACTTATCACCTTCTGCATAAGCGCTTAGGTAAGCGCTTCACTTATGTAAGCGCTTAGGTAAGCGCTTCACTTATGTAAGCGCTTAGGTAAGCGCCTCCCTTATGTAAGCGCTTAGGTAAGCGCCCCGCTTAGGTAAGCGCTTAGGTATTCTCTTTTGTAAATATCTTAGATATTTTAGATCTAGAGAAATTATAGCCACACATCAAGGAGGTGGAACTACTATAAATACCCCCACTCCTCTCATTTGTAAATCACCTCTTCATTCATTCAATACAAGTTCACTTGCAAAGCTCTTGTGCTCTCTCTCTCTCTAGCTCTCTCAAGTTCTTCTTGTTCGGTTACTTGCCTCCTACAAGTCTTCCGCTGGTTCGTTCGAACTCTTCAAGGCTTACTTAGCATCTTCTCTCACAAGATCGACTAAGTGCCGCACGGGTTAGCACGTCCGAAGCACGTCCAAGCCTAACTCCGTGACAAGTAGCTCCCATAATTCTTCTTTTTGTTGTAACTCCTGCTATTAGGTCACCTATGATCTGATTTTCTTGGTGAGCATTGGTCCATGTTTTCTTTGGCTTTCTTTCTTGCATCGTCTTAGTTGCAAAAGGATCTCTTTCATCATCTTCAGACAACCTCTTCTCCTAGTTTGAACTTACTTCTTGTTCCTTTTCTTCAGGTTGGTTTGATTCTTCATCTACATTGAAGTCATCTTCTTCATTGTCCTCAGCTTTTCCATTCTACATTGTTTTCCAGTTCTCATCTATTCTCACATCACTGGAATTGATCACTTTTCCCAGCTTATGCAAGAAAACTCTGTAATCTTTTGTCTTTTCTAAGTATCCCACAAAGATGCCTTCATTAGACCTAGCATTGAATTTTCCCAACTTTTGCTCCTTGTTCTTCATAAAACATGAGCTGCCAAAGACTCTGAGATACTTGGCTATTGTCTTCTTCCTACTTTATAGCTCATATGGAGTCTTATCAGTATTGGGCCTTAGTAATACTCTGTTTAGTAGATGCACAACTATAAATGTTACTTTTATCCATAATCTTGTGCGAAGCTTGGATTCCAGTAGTAGAGTTCTTGCCATTTCGACTACAGTTCTATTTTTCCTCTCTACTACTCCGTTCTGTTGAGGTGTTCTTGCTGTTGCCAATTAATGATGAATTCCATGCTTCTCAAGATAATCTTCAAAAGCTTTATTTGTAAATTCAGTGCCTTAATCTGACCTCAATACTTTGATCTTCCTTCTACTCTCATTTTCAACCAATCTTTTGTATCTCTTGAAGTAATTCAAAACTTTTGACTTGTGTTTGAGGTGCATGAGGCAGGTCTTTCTCGAATAATCATCAACAAACAAAATAAAGTACCTCTCACCTTTTAACCCTTTCATCCTTATCAGTCCACACAAATTAGTATGCACAATGTCAAGCACTGCTTCAAAACTGAACTCTTTGGTCTTGTACTGCATTTTGGCATGTTTTCCTTTAGAGCATGCTATGCAAACATACTCTCTCTCTCTCTCTTTTGAGGTTGGGAATGTCTCTAATTGCATAAGTAGTGGTCAACTTCCTCATGTTCTTCTGTGATAAGTGTCCCAGCCTCTTATGCCAGAGTTGATTTTCTTTTTCTTTAGTGAGTAAACAGTTGTTTGTCTTGTCCTCATCAATTACGTACAAATTTTTAGTTGTTCTCTTCCCGACTGCAATAGTATTGCCTTCTTTACTCTTTACTTGGCAACCTTTTTTTTATAAATATCACTTTGATGTCATCATTTCATAGTTGGCTGATAGATGCTAGATTATATCTGAGTCCTTCAATGTGCAAAACATCTTTTAGCTTTCCTTTTCCAATATTCATTATCCCTTGACCATTAATGTTGAGTGAATCATCATTGCCAAACTTGACTTTGCCTTCTCTTGATTTGTTTAGCTTTGATCATTTACTTTTGTCTCCCATCGTGTGCGAAGTGCATCCACTATCAAGGATCCATTGCTTATCCTTATAATTAGCCTTTAGTGCAATTTCAGCTATATTAGCCACCTCCCTTTTTGCTCTATATTCCTTCTTTTGAAGCTGCTTCTAGCTCAGCTTCAAGATCTGACTCTTCTTCATTAACCTCCTCTTCCTCTTCAGAGGTTGTGAGCTACCACCTTGTGCTGATGCCATAAAGACATGCTCATCTGATGAGTCTTCGTCTTCCTCCTCATCAGCTTCTTTTGTCTGACTCACATAACTCTTGAATGAGCCTTTCTTCTTCTTTTGTGCGTTGACAATCTTCTTGCTGGATTCTTTGATTTTAATGATGATCTTCTCCATCTTGAATTCTGCTCATCATCACCATCCTCATCTTCGTCATCAAGTTTCACTTTGCACTGAGAAGCAAAGTGTCCAGTCTGCCTACAATGATAACATCTCAAGGACAACTATCCTTTTCCCTTCTTAGACCCCTTTTTGAATTTCCTTATGAAGTAAGCCAATACTTCACCTTCGCTTTCTTCCTTATCACCATCATCATCATCCTCACTGGATGATTCTTTCTCTTCTTTTATCTTCAAGTGCTTTATAGCTTTGAAAGTTGCCTCCTTTGATACCTTCGTTGTTGCAAAGCTTTCAGCTGACTTTATCCTCATCTCATATGCAATGAGATTGCACTGGAGATCATGCAGAGATATAGAATTGAGATCTTTACTCTCCTCTATGGCTGCTACCTTTGAGGCAAACCTCTCAGGTAAAATTCTCAGAATTTTCTTCACAATCGATGAGTCCTTCTTGTTCTTCCTATGACTTCTAAGGTTGTTTACAGCATCAATAACCTTGGCGAAGAACTCTTGGACTGTCTCATTTTTCTGCATTATGAGAGATTCATATCTCTCCTTGAACACTTGAAGCTTAGCCTCCTTCATTTTGCCATCACCTTCATAGACTTTCTGCAATTTGTCCTATATCTCCTTGGCAGATTTGCAGTCCATAACTTTAGCATACTCAGCATCTGTCAATGCTGAAATGATGACATTTGAGGCCTTCCAATTTATCTCAAATTGCCTTAACTCCTCTAGGGTTGGGTCTTTACCTTCTTCCGGAGCCACAAAACCCTTTTGTACGCATTTCACCACGTTCATACCTATGGTTGCAAATACCACTTGCATTCTTTCTCTCCATATATGGTAGTTGGTTCCGTTGAAGATTGGAACCTTCTTGCTATAAGTGGTGTTAGTGCTGGTACCGGCTTCCATTTCTCAGTATGCTGAATAAGTTAAACTTCTAGATCCCTTCAAACTAGTACACTAAGCTGTTAAGCTGCAAACTGGTGAACCTGTGCTCTGATACCAATTAAAGTTCCCGACTTCTCCCTAGGATCTACTAATTTGTGATACTGAGAAGGGGTGAATCAGTATCACCACAATTCACAATTCGCAGGTAAGTGAACAACTTCCTGCTATTCTACCTTGTCTTGTTGGCAAACTAAGCAAGTTTGCACATAGGCCTTGATGTCTGTATGCGTATGTAGCTAAAAGTAATGTTGTTGGACAAGAGCAAGGGTTTGCAGCATACTTAGGTGACTAGTCCATAAGTAATCAAGCCATTCCTTGAGGATCTCCTTTCGCAAGTTTCCCCACTTTGGAACGAAGACTCGATTCTCAATTGTCGTTAGGACTCCGTCGTTTACCCAAAATCGACGAGTCTTCCCCTCGCTAGCCAATCTCAGCAGATTGTTGGCCAATTTATCTTGGCTAATACCTTCTTTGATTTGTTTAAGGAAGTTGCTCTTGGGAGTACTAGCAGTAAGAGTAGTTAGTTCTGCCTTCCTGATCAGCGCATCAGCAACAACATTGGTTTGACCGTCAGGTGTTGAGTTTCTTTTGGCCAGACAGTCTTGCCAACAAGCTTGCTAGGGGTTGAGTTTCTTTTGGGTTTGGAAGTAACTCATAGCAACATTATCAGTCATGATGACAAACTTACTTCCAAGGAGATAATGTCTCCAAGTGCTCAAGCAATGGATAATAGCAGTCATCTCTTTGTCTCTCTGTGTCATTTAGCTTGTGACTTTCATAGGTGATGGGATGCCTATCTTGCATCAAGACTCCCTCAATGGTGAAGTTGGATGCATCGGTATGGACTTCGAAAGGCTTTTTGTAATCCAGTGGTACCACAACAGGTGCTTGCTTTAATCTCTTGAAGTAAGCTTGGCATTCCTTTGTCCAATGCCAGAGTATCCCTTGATGAACTGATGATAGTAGTTGACAAGCCCTAGGAAGGATCGCAGTTCCAGGACATTGGTTAGAGGTTCCTATTGTTGGATGGCTCGCACTTTTGCTGGATCCATCAAGAGCCTACCATCCTTGATTCGGTGGCCAAGGAAGTCCACCTCTTGCTTAGCGAATGAGCACTTCTCCTTCTTAACGAACAACTCATTTTCTCATAGAGCTTGGAAGACTTGCTTGAGGTGCTCAACGTGCTCCTCAAGTGTGTTGCTGTACACCACGATGTCATCCAAGTAAACTACCATGAATTTGTCAAGAAAAGGATGTAGTACCTTGTTTATGAGTGTGCAGAAGGTGGCTGGTGCATTGGTGAGGCCAAAGGGCATGACCAAGAATTTGAATGCTCTGTAGTGTGTTACGCAAGTTGTCTTTGGCTCATCACCTTATGCTATGTGGACCTGGTAGTAACCTGATCGCAAATCCAGCTTAGTGAAGTACCTTGCCTTCCCGAGTTGGTTGAAAAAATCAGCTATCGAGGGGATTGGATACTTGTTCTTGATAGTGACCTTATTTACGGCTTGGTAGTCAATACACATGTGTAATGATCCGTCCTTCTTCTTTTGGAATAGGACTGGGGCATCGAATGGGGCTTTCGAGGGTCAAATGTAACCCGAATCAATCAGATCATGGCAGAAGGGTTGGCACTGGGTTCCAGCTCAATGTGATGATCCACATCTCACTTTGGTGGAAGCTTCTTTAGCAATTTAGAAGGCATGACGTCCTTGAACTTGGTAAGGACAGCCTGGATGGGTTATGACAGTGCAGGAGTTGGTGCTACTACGTCTTCCTCATCACTCAACTTCCTTATGGTAGTGACATAGCTGGGACCTGACTTGAGACCTCGTTTGAATTGCAAGGCCGAGATCATCGATGGTTAAGATCTCTCCTTGCACTTTAAGGGAACTACTCGGATCTTATGAGTGTGAGCAACCACAAAAGAACTTGAAGTAGGAACAGGAAAAGTCAAGGCTTTCGCAGAAAAATGCAAGACCTAACACCACCTTGAAATCATCCATGGGAACGACGGTAAAGTCCAACTTACCAGTCCATTTGCCAATCTGGACAGCTGTTCTGTGTGCCACACCTTGGACAGGCCTTGCTTCTGTGTTTATGGCCTTAATGGTGCCATTTCCCTTTGTTAGCTTAAGGCCTAGACATTTGGCCTCTTAGACGTCCATGAAGTTGTGCGTTGCCCCTGTATCTAGCATTGCACAAGCTGATTTGCTCTCAATGGCAACATCAGCATACAACAGTCCCTTTTCTTTAGTGACTGTTGGGGGAAACGCTTCGAGAGATTACCCAATTGTTGGATAGATCCCATGTCAGCTTGGGTTTCTCCGTCGGCCTTCTCTAAGTTAAGGAATGCCATTATAGCATTCATTGCTTTAAGGTTGGGGCATTCTCTTACCTAGTGCGGTCCATTACAAATGAAATAGGGGCTAGGAGGATTAGCGGAGTTGTGTTTACCCACAGACTTGTTCTCATGCTTGGAACAGTCACTTGAAGGTCTCTATTGTCCACCTTTGTTACGGCCAGAGCCTAATTTTCTCTCCCCCACTTTTGCCAGAGTTTGGCTTCTTGTCCTTGAAGTGAGTAGAGTAGTCGATGAAGGTTTTAGCAGTGGCGATGGCAGCATCTAGGGTTTGCATATCACACCTATCCAACTCGACTCTCACCCAATCCTTCAAGTCGTCTTTAAAGTAGAAGAGAAGCTCCCTGTCAAACATCTCAATTTCAAGCATGAGGGTAGTAAATTCCTTGATGTAGTCAGAAATACTACTTGTTTGACTTAGGCAATGTAGCTTTCCTTTAGCTTCACTATCTATATTGTGAGGCACAAAGTACCTATGCACTTCAACCTTGAATTGCTCCTAAGTGTCAATGACACACAAGCCCTTCTCCCTCTCAGAGTGCTTCTGTCTCTACCAGAGTTGGCCAACATCCCTTAGGAAAATTGGGGCGTTGCCTACCTTGTCAAGGTCATCGACAACCCCCATGATTTCGAAGTACTGCTTAAAACCAAACAGAAAATTTTCCATGACAATGGCATTACGTGTGCCGTTGTACATGGCAGGCTGAGGAACCTTCAATCCATGTACCACAGTGGTGCTAGTAGTTGTGGCTGTACTAGCAAATGGGTTGTTTCGGCGCAAAAACTCCATCTCTCTATGGAGAATGTGGATCTCTCCCTCAACAAACTCGCACAAGTTGGACAGACCTTGATTTAGGGAGTGCAGTTATCCCCTAAATGAGCGGCCAAACTTTTCGATCATGACTTTGGTAGCCTACATGATCTCTACATTCTTGTGGATCAAGTTATCGACTTGATCGCTGAGGTCGCCCACAACGGAGCTTATATCGGTGATGCTCCTATCCAAGTTACCAACATGAGAGTCCATGGTTTCCTTTGTTGGAGCCTTGGACTTGCCACATTTGGTTGGAGCATGCTGCTCCTCATGCTAACGAACTTGTTGCTGCTCTTGTTGCTTGTCCATAGTGGTCGCAACAAATCCTTCTTCGCTTGCCATGCCTACAATCTCAACAAACACTAAACAACAAGGTTATACCTTAGGTTTGGAACGTTGCTCTGATACCACCTGTCATGGAGTTAGGCTTTGGACCTGCTAACCCACGTGGCACTTAGTCAATCTTGCTTAAAAAGATGCTAAGTAAGCCTTAAAGAGTTTGAGAGAATTAGCAGAATGCGTATGAGACGCAAGTAAGTGAATTGGAAGAGCACAAGAGAGCTTTTGCAAGTGAGCTTGTATTCAGAGAAAGGATTCGTGCTGTACAAATGAGAGGAGCGACCTATATATATAACTTAAGAGAAGCTCCTAGAATGTCCTAGCTACTTACAAGAGTATTCTAGATACTCATTTAATACGGTCCCTGCCAGAATTTTCTAACGCTGGGACCTTCCGTAAGTGTTAAAAGGGTTGGACAATACTGGCAGCCCGCAGAATCTCAATCTTTAGCCCATCTTTGCTTGAATTTGGACCTTAAGGATATGTGAATGGGCCGGATCAACATATCCTTATGACACAATGCTTCGCCTCTTTGTGTTGTCACATAATAATTATATGTCTACACTTTGTAATTTTGGTACTGACATGTCCATGATACCATCCTAGCATAGAGCCTTTTGGTGAAAGGTTCTTTTCTCTCGTTAAGTCTGTTTTAAATATAAAAATATCTTAATAAAAAAAGTATTATTAGAATTAATTAGCATTGTTTTGTATATAATATCTTTTTTTAAAATTGTTTACATTTTTTTATCTAACCAGAACTCGATGGACCATGAATTAT
Organism: Ceriops zippeliana; assembly: GCA_037897445.1. Lineage (NCBI taxonomy): Eukaryota > Viridiplantae > Streptophyta > Magnoliopsida > Malpighiales > Rhizophoraceae > Ceriops > Ceriops zippeliana. Next base: position 530,856 of record JBAPLH010000759.1, read on the forward strand.
ACAATAGTTTGTAGTTTTTTACTTTTTTTTTTAATAAATCCTACCCTTTACACTCAATATAAAAGTTTATGAAATTTCCAAAACAGAGGTGTAAATTCTTTATATTTATAGTTATGATTGTTGGTCGATGTAAGATTTGTGAGAAAAGATAGTTAATTTCATGCCAAATAAAGTTCAAGTTATTTATTCTAACAATTTCTATAATTATTATCCTTGACCCTTTTGATTTACCCTAATCTATTAATATTTAAAACTTAATCAAACATTTTTAATAAAGTTAAAAATATTAATGATCAAATTAGAAACTTTGCATCCAGCTTGTGCAGCATGACAATCAAGCCCAACAAATGAAAGATCAAATAAAGGATCAACCAAAATAATTTATAAAGTACAAACAAATGTTTGTGTGCTACACACATAGATTCCCTGTCTATTGGCATGAAATTCCATCTCATTGCAAGTGACTATGACTAAAAACTCTAAAAGTTCGCACAATTAATTAGATTTGGGAAATTTTATTGGATTGGAAATTTCAACCATAAAGTAGGAAATCAAAAAATAATTGTTCTCCTATTTTGGGTATATGACTCTATATACTTCAATACATATTTAATCATTTCCAGATTATATATTCCACATTATGCATGCACTTCAAGCAAGAAAGACACGCTCATTGACCAAGCGAACTGGAGCACCACACATATGAGACATTGGCCTATCTTGGATGTTTTGGTAAGAAAGACCCCACTCATAGGGAATCTATCTAAGTTTTTTTTTTTTTTTTCAGTTAGGACAAAATTTATGTTAGAAAAAATAGCAACAACTTTGTGCTTGTCTTTGATGTTGAATGACAATAAATTCTTTTATAATAAAAATAAATGTGGTTAAATAATGATATACATACAGATTTAATAATAAGTTTATATTGTTTTAAGAGAAAAGTAAATTATATAATGTATAAGTTGTTCCCACAGCCTTGTATACGTTGTAATTGTTGTCAACTAGGTTTAAGTGTGCAAGAAAGTAAAGCCTCGTGGAAGGGCAAGAACGTAAATCCGCCGCGTAAGCCTTATTGGGTTTCATAGAAGAGAGTATATAAAGGCCTTAGAAGACAAAATTAAGGTAAGGCCAACAAAATTGAATACACGGCAAAACATAAGAAGAAAGGCCAACACAATTGAATACACGGCAAACACAAAAGTGTGCAGACGACCAAATAGAGAAAACAGAAAAACACAACATACGGCCAAAGCACATTGATGGCAAGCGAATGGCAGAACAAGAGACAGCAAAATAGAAAAGAAGCAGCCGTAGTGAATAGTGTAGCCGTCGAGTGAACAGGCTGGGTTGAACGAAGAATAGGAGCCCATCAAGAGAGAGAGAGAAAGAGAGTCGATGGCCAAAAATTAGATAAGAGAGAAGACGACCAAAAATCAGAAAAGAGGAGATGATGGCCAAAAATCGGAAAAGATGAGATGACGACCAAAAATCAAAAAAGAGAGAAGATGACCAAAAATTGGAGAAAAGGAGATGACTGCCAAAAGTCAGAAAAGGGGAGAGATGGCAGAACGTCACGGAAGAGAGAGAAAGGGACCATTGGCAAAAAAGAGGGAGAACCTGTGCGTGATGACAGACCACTGGCACACCAGTGGTTAGTGAGGAAACGACACAATAATAGAGAGAAACGGGTAAGATGAGACCAGATCAGGAATCGGGGAGATTAGATCCAAGTTGGAATGGGAGAGACGAGACTAGATTGGGAACGGGTAAGACCAGATCCAAGATGAAACAGCTAGACTGTAAGAGAGAAATCTGGCTGGACAGCAAGAGAGAGAGAAACGGATAGTGAGATCGTGAGACAAGGAGACGGGTGAGACCATGAGACAGTGAAAGCAGGAGTTGTGTGAAACAATGTAGAGAAGGAATTCAGCGAAGCATTAAAAGAACTCATCGTATTTCCATATTTCTTCAAGAAAGGTTAGAGAGTGTTGCGATGAACTTCTAAGCGGCAGTGGAGTAGCCTTTCAATTCAACAGAGGCAAGACAAGCTAGAAGAAGGGTAGACACAGTAAGTGACACTCTTTGTATTGTACTTGCTTAGTAATTGCAATAGTGAAAGGAGCAGAGGATTAAGACATCCATTGTAATTGGAATTCTCAAGTATAGTGGATAGTCTTGGTAAGGGAGAGTCCCTACCACCGTGGATGTACATCACGTTAACGGAACCACGTAAATCTCGTGTGTCCTTAATTTGCTTTACGTTCTGTGTTTTAAATTGAGTTGTGAATGCAGCTAAAGTATCAACCAACCTATAACCTAACGAAGACCTAAACAAGAACATCTGAATTGTCTATTAGGCAAGGTGTCTAAAAGGTGACTTTAGGGACTATTGTGATTAGTAGGTAGCAATAAATCTACTTTAGTTAAGTCTAAGAAAGAGTTCACTTTTAAGAAGAGGTTGAAGTTGTTCACTTACCTGCAAATTGCGATTTGTGGTAATATTGATTCACCCCCCTCTTAGTATCACAAACTTGTAGATCTTAGGGAGAAGTCAGGAACTTCAATTGGTATCAGAGAACAGGTTCAACAGTTTGAAGCTTAATAGCTTGGTGTACTAGTTTGAAGGGATCTAGAAGTTTGACTTGTTCAACATACTAAGAAATGGACGTCAGTATCAGCACTAGCACCACTTACAGCATACTTCACAAGGAAGTTCAAAAAGGGGTCTAAGAAGGGAAAAGGACAGTTATCCTTGAGATGTTATTGGTGTGGGCAGACTAGACACTTTGCTTCTCAGTGCAAAGCGAAACTTGATGATGAAGATGATGAGTAGAATTTGAGATGGAGAAGACCATTGTTTAAATCAAAGAAGTCCAGCAAGAAGACTGCCAACCCATAGAAGAAGAAGAAAGACTCATTCAAGAGTTATGTGAGTCAAATAAAAGAAGCTGATGAGGAGGAAGCTGAAGACTCATCAGATGAGCATGCCTTTATGGCATCAGCTCAAAGTGGTAGTTCAACCTCTGAAAAGGAAGAGGAGGTTAATGAAGAAGAACCAGATCTTGAAGCTAAGTTGGAAGCAGCTTCAAAGGAGATAATCAGAAGGGGGATAAGGTTGGAGGCCCATATAAAATAAGTTGAAGCAAAGTCTGAGGAAGCTGAAAGTCAAAAGGATGAAATAAGGGTTGAGCATATTGACTTGAAGAGAAGATTTGAGGAACAGATCAAAATATGTGAAGACCTTACAGTAGAGTTTGGCTCAAGGGCTTCAAAAATTGCTGAAATGGAGAAAGAGTTGCTAAGACTTCAGCAACAACTCAAAAGTAGCAAAGAGAACTTGCAGAAGCTTAAAATGATAGGAGAAACAAACTTTGTAAGAGAAAAGAACAATGAGACTGTGCCACAGAAGTTGAAAGAGAAGGTTATGACTCAGAAGAAGATAGCTGAGAATAAAGAAGATCTGAAGAAGCAACCTAAGGTGGCAAACAATAAGGAAGAAAAGAAAGTCAACCAACAGAGGGATACGACTAAACAAAAGAAGGTGACTGAAATGAAAGTTACACAAGCAAAGAAGCCAGCTACTTTGCCTACACAGCAAGTGATGAACAAAAGAAGACAAACTGTGATTAGACCCAAGAAGAGGCAATTTTAAGGTCATTGCCTTTATTGTGGAGTTTGGGGTCATAAGGTGAGTAACTGCTGGTGGAGAAGGCTAGTATATGTCTCCAAGTTGAGAAGATACGATGCTGCATACAAGGGGAGACGATACAAAACTCAGAGGAAAACACCTGTTGTGAGTTCTTGCATATATTATAAAAGGCAAGAACACACTGACAAGGATTGTTGGTGGAAGCCCAAACCAATGGTTTCAAAGAATAAGTTTGTTGTATTGGCATACTTGGAATAGTGTGAAAGGTGCAGGCAGGATGGCCATAATGTTAAGAGATGCATGACACTTCTCCCTAAGTAAAAGAAGGCACTCAATGGCACAGTAAAAACAAGCGGTGCAATCAAAGTTAAGAAAAAGGAGAAAGCTATCTTCCAGCCAGTTTAAAAGAAAGAATATAGAGTAAAAAGAGAGGTGGCTAATATAGATGAAATTGCACTAAAGGCTAATTGCAAGGAGATGCAGTGGATCCTTAATAGTGGATGCACTTCGCACATGATGCGAGACAAGAGTAAATTATCAAAGCTAAACAAATCAAGAGAAGGCAGAGTCAAGTTTACCAATGACGATTCACTTAATATCAGTGGTCAGAAGGCAGATGTTCTACACATTGAAGGACTCAGATATAATCTAGCATCTGTCAACCAACTATGCAATGATGACCACAAAGTGATATTCACAAAAACAAGTTGCCAAGTAAAAAGTAAAGAAGGCAATACTGTTGCAACCGGGAAGAAAACAACTAGAAATTTGTACATGATTGATGAGGACAAGACAAATAGCTGTTTACTTACAAAGGAAGAAGAAAATCAGCTCTAGCATAAGAGGCTAGGACACTTATCACAGAAGAACATGAGGAAGATGACCACTACTCATACAATCAGAGACATTCCCGACCTCAGGAGAGAGAGAGAGAGAGAGAGAGTTTGTTTGCTTAGCATGCTCTAAAGGAAAACATGCCAAAAAGCAGTACAAAACCAAAAAGTTCAGTTCTGAAGCAGTGCTTGACATTGTGCATATTGATTTGTGTAGATCAATGAGGACAAAAGGGTTGAAAGGTAAGAAGTACTTTATTTTGTTTATTGATAATTATTCGAGAAGGACCTGCCTCATGCACCTCAAACACTTCTAAATTGCTTCAAGAGATACAGAAGATTGGCTGAAAATGAGAGTGGAAGGAAGATTAAAGTATTGAGGTCAGATCAAGGCACTAAATTTACAAATGAAGCTTTTGAATATTACCTTAAGAAGCATGGTATTCATCATCAGATGACAACAATAAGAACACCTCAACAGAACGGGGTGGTAAAGAGGAAGAATAGAGCTGTGGTTAAAATGGCAAGAACTCTACTACTGGAATCCAAGTTTCACACAAGATTTTGTACAAAATCAACATTTACAGCCGTACAACTACTGAACAGAGTTTTACTAAGGCCAAATACTTATAAGACTCCATATAAGTTATTGAGTGGGAAGACGACAACAACCAAGTATTTTAGAATCTTTGGTAGCCCATGTTTTGTGAAGAACAAGAAGTAAAACTTAGGAAAATTCAATGCTAGGTCTGATGAAGGCATCTTTGTGGGATACTCAAAAAAGAAAAAAGGTTATAGAGTTTTCCTACATAAGTTGGGAAAAGTGATCACTTGTGAGAATAGATGAGAACTGGAAAACAATGCAAAATGGAGAAGCTGAGGACAATGAAGAAGATGACTTCAATATAGATGAAGAATCAGACCAACCTGAAGAAAAGGAACAAGAAGTAAGTTCAGACTCGGAGAAAAGTGAGTCTGAAGATGAAGATGAAGAAAGAGTGAGTTTGAAGATCTTCTCTTTGCTTAGAGGTTTTTTTTTTTTTGTTGGAGGAGTATTGCTAATGTTCAGTTTAAAAAAAATAAGATGTCAAGTATTTGATAAAATTTTATAATTGATTTAAAACTCACCTTCCAAAACATTAAATTTTTGATAACTGAGAATTAAACCTTTATTGTCCCATTATTGCGAATTATTTTCATTTTTGGAATCTATTCTGAGAGTGTAGGCCTTAACATGCATTGTGTGAAGCTATGAATCTTATTGTCTTAATTAATGTTTTTCTCTAGTTTTAGGACTTTGCCCCTTATTGGCATTGGGGAGTTAACTTTATATGGACATAATTTCAAAGAGTGAAGTGAATTAATTTGTCACGATCATCGCCAGTTACGATATTTAACTTATTTTTTATGCCCTTCATAAAAATTAAGTTAGTCTTTCCTTACCTTAAATGGTAAAGTGAGAGTGAGGCACAATGAACAAACCTAAAAGTGAGTGATTGGAAAATAGAAGTATTATACTACACTTGCAAGATTATAAGTATTTTGAATAACTTATGATACTTAAGATGAATGACATATCCTCTTTATATATATCTCCACCCCTTCAATGGATGGTGATGATCAATATAATTTAATGGTTACACTCAAGTCTTTAGGGAGTTCCATAACTATCTACATATATTAAGTAAATTTTACAATGGCATAAAATATTCTAGGGTCCTTATAACTTCTCCATCATTTTAGATTCTGTTAAGGTCTTCTAAAACCTTTTGAGGCATTTCACTCTCCCTTACTTAACTCTTTGATGCCCTCATCGAGTCCTTGTACTCTTGGAGCCATTGTCATAATTGTCCAAGGTCTTCCTTTGTTTCTTAGGTTGCTTTGCTTTTAGGCAGTCCATTTCACTTAATCAAGTATTGAGTGCTTAATGGTGTACTACATTTCTAAACAATCTACTTGCCATACACCTTGCCAACCTTTTTGTCATAGGACTTCACCACAATTGGTGGAGCCCTAGTTGTGACTCTACGACTTAGATCTTCCTTATCTTTCTTCAATGGCTTAAGCATACTCACATGGAATACTAGATAGATTTTCTGATTCTTGGGTTGGTCTAGCTTGTAAAAGACTTTGCCAACCTTCCTCACAATTGAATATGGCTCCTCATATTTCCTTATTAGGACCTTATGGACAAAGTGGAAAGTCTTGAATTATTATGGTAAGATCTTAACCATTATCTTATCACCAACAGCAAACTCAACTTATTGTCTCCTTTTATTTGCCCATTTCTTCATCTTCTTGGTTGCTTTGTCAAGGTAAAAACGTGTTATGTCTTAGCCATCTTTAAGGGTTTTAGGCTTTTGATTGATGACTCCACATCCACAGTGTATGACATTAAGGGTTATTGCTTAGTCACCAACTTAAAAGGATTCTTCCCTGTTGCCTCACTCCTTTGCAAGTTATAAGAGAATTAAGCTACATCTAAGAGTTTCACTCAATCCCAGTAGTTAGCACTTACAAAGCACCTAAGATAATACTCCAAAAGAGCATTCACCCTTTTAATTTAGCCATTGATCTGAGGATGAAAACTTATGGAGAAATGTAACTTGGTCCCCATGAGCTGGAACAACTCGTCCCACAATTTGCTAGTAAAGTGCAGTAACCCTCAATACTTTACCACATTTTTAAAAAATAGTTACGTTACCTCTTTGGCCATATAGTCAGTCAGGATAGCGATTAAAATCCCATATTTTGAAAATCAATCAACGACCATTATAATCAACCCCGAACCTTCTGACTTGGATAATGCAAAGGTGAAATCCATAGTGATAGTCTCCCAAAGCCTTCAAGGTGCTAGTAAGGGCCACTAAGTAGTTTGTGGTCAACCTTATCTTGTTAGCAAACAAGATAAGTCCTTACATATATCCCGAACTTATCCTCTAATTGAGGCTAATGGTAAGCCACTTCTGACAATGCCTACATCCTCTTCATACCTCAATGACCAACCCATTTAGTATCATGGTACTCCTTAATGAGGAAGCACCTCATGTTCCTCTAACCATTATCTTATCACCAACAGCAAACTCAACTTATTGTCTCCTCTTATTTGCTTATTTCTTCATCTTCTTAGTTGCTTTGTCAAGGTAAGAACGTGTTATGTCTTAGCCATCTTTAAGGGTTTTATGCTTTTGATTGATGAGTCCACATCCACAATGTATGACATTAAGGGTTATTACTTAGTCACCAACTTAAAAGGATTCTTTCTTGTTGCCTTACTCCTTCGCAAGTTATAAGAGAATTAAGCTATATCTAAGAGCTTCACCAGTTAGCACTCTCAAAGCACCTAAGATAATACTCCAAAAGAGCATTCACCCTTTTTAGCCATTGATCTGAGGATGAAAGCTTATGGAGAAATGTAACTTAGTCCCCATGAGCTAGAACAACTCGCCCCATAGTTTGCTAGTAAAGTGCAGTAACCCCCAATATTTTACCACGTTCTTAAAGAATAGTTATGTTACCTCTTCGGCCATATAGTCAGTCGGGATAGTGATTAAAATCCCATACTTTAATAATCAATCAACAACCACTATAATCAACCCCGACCTTTCTAACTTGGGTAATGCAAAGGTGAAATCCATAGTGATAGTCTCCCAAAGCCTTCAAGGTGCTAGAAAAGGCCACTAAGTAGTTTGTGGTCAACCTTATCTTGTTAGCAAACAAGATAAGTCCTTACATATATCCCGAACTCATCCTTTAGTTGAGGCCAATGGTAAGCCACTTCCAACTTTGCCCACATCCTCTTCATACCTTAATGACCAACCCATTTAGTATCATGGTACTCCTTAATGAGGAAGCACCTCATGTTCCTCTATTTAGGCACGTTACCTCGAGTGTAAATTAGGTTATCCTCGACCTAAAACGTTTTAGTTTTCCTTTTAGCAACAAAGCTAGCAACTTATCTAGCCATAGGGTCATACTTGAGCCCTTCTCGGATCATGTCTTTAATGTCTCCTTTTGTTTGAGTGATGACTGCCAATTTTCAGCAACCGTGTTGGCTTTGCCTAACTTGTAATCTAATATATAGTTGAATTTAGTTAAATAGTCTTGTCACCTAATTTGCTTTAAAGTCAACTTTTTTTGGGTTTGGAAGTAGCCAGTGGCCAAATTGTCTGTCTTGATCACGAATTGCATACCCAATAGATAGTGACACCAACTGCGAAGGTGGTATACACTAGCAATCATCTTTTTCTCTTGCACCGTGTATCTCCACTTAGTTCATTTAATTTTCCACTCTCATAAACCACATTATGTTCCTCTTGCATTAGGACCTCTCTAATGGTGAAGTTAGAGGTATTAGTGTGGGCCTCAACCTTAAAGACCCAGAAAAGTTGACGGACCTCATGGTAATCAATATGAGAATGTGGATTGGTATAGACTTTGGGTTTGGGATAAAAGTGACAGTGGGCCCCTTCCAAGGCCTAATAGGCCCTGTGGAGGCACCGATCTGCTTGCGGCCTTTTGGATGCAACCGAAGGTGTAGTTAGGGACACGGTCAGCGGCCAGGGTCAGGGTGTCCTGCGACACCTTTGCTGCAATGGTGGGGCTGCCGTAGGTCATGTTGAAGGTGCACGCCCTGCAGCCGCAAGTGGGATTTGGTACCTGAAATTTCACATGCATTTTCTCTGCACTAAGAAGTTGTTTTTGCCTCGCGAGCCACACACACATACATACAAACATAGTGACAAGGTTTCATTTTACTAATGCAAAAGCTATTTCTCCCCGCCAAGAAAAGCAAGGATCTCCATTCTCCCTTTTCCCAACATTTACTCTATAGAAAAGAAAAGATTATAGGAATGTTATGTCATTGAAGGAAGGATTAATTATTTCCACCCCAAAGTAGGTGCATCTTACTTGCATCAATATATTCATGGAACATGTTCACGGATGACCCCACCCTTCCAATTTTTCACAATATGAAACATTCTAGCTAGTGGAGAACATATAATTGGTCATAGCCTAGTCTATGACATACACATATCTTTCACAATAAACTAGCAATAGAAAAAAAAAATATAAGATTCATTGGTATGATAAGTGACTACCAAAAATTAATCCTACTTCAAAATTTTTCCTTTTGTCTTTAAAGAATTATGCATGATAAAAAGTTAAACAACTGAGTTTTATGAAATGTGAGTTATACCTGGTTGCATTGAGGAGCTCCACAGGCAAGGTTTTTGAAGGTGGTAGACATAGCAGGGGCAAAAAGGGTGCTAGAAGGACAACCAACACAGCCACTGCAAGGTACCCAAGCAACGTCATGGCCAGTGTCCATGGCCATGAGCAAGGTCTGTGGAGGGTTCCCAACCTTGGCCCTTGCGATATAAGTTGGGCTCTGAATAATCTGCCTGCCAGAAGCAATTGGCAACATAGACTTCCGAGCAACTAAGCTTGACAAATATTAAAGCCTGGCTTGGTCCCTTGCTGCATTTGGATCACAGTTTCCTCCCATAACACTGGCTTTGATGGCCTGAATGGGGAGCAGGGGCTGTGAATGTGGAAGACTTGGAGGGTTGAGCCCTTGGGCTAAGGAAAACAGCCAGAAGAAGACTGCTAGGGGCAGAAGGTAGTGGATGGCCGTGGTTTTGAAAGACGAGAGTTTCAATGGGCTTGGTCACTGACTATTGTTAGAGTGACTGAGTGTTGATTTATATAATAATTGGTGGGGAATATTAGATCTGTGGGGTGGCTTGGAGACTATATGTGTTAAGTGGTTTATTTGCTAACCGACTGCACTCTATTTGGCTTTGTAGGATGGACCTCTGTTGCCATGCTGCTGTCAATTATTAGAAAATGGCATCGTTTTTCAGTTTTCAAGGATTTCCTTTTTCACAATATCTAGGTGCAGATTTGGAATGGTTTAGACATACGGGTAAGTGTAATTTGATTTGAATACGAATTTGAACACTGTACAATTAAAAATATAAAATAAATTCTCCTGACAGATTGTTATAAATGTAATTTCTTCTCCAAGCTAAACACGACAGTTGACATGCAATTGTGTATGTGGTTTGTCGATTGTTTGTGGCGTATTTCATTTTTTATATTATTCTATTTATAATATTAATTTTTCTAGTCAATTTTGTAAATAATAAAGTTGTCTACAAATGATTCTTTATTGAATTTGGCAGCGTGAGAATGATACTTATGCATTAGATTTTGAATTACGAAACAAATGATGTTTTGTACTTTTATAACCCTTCGTCTATGTAATTGATGTTTTCAGAGATCTCACTAACCATCATATCTTCTTCGCACATCATCACTATGCAACATTTACATATTAGACAATGCTAGGTCATGCATTAGGGGGCTAAAATCCCTTCATTTTGGAAGTCTTCTCCTTCCCTTCTTTTTGTTTTTTTTTTTCGCATATATAAAAAGAGAGACTTATGGCTTCCTTTTGTTATTGGCCTATCACCCTAACTTTTATCATTGCACGGTTTTTACAAATTTCGTTCTTTCCCTCAATCTACCACATCATTTATTTATCTAACGAAAGTATTATACATTCACCTGCCATATATGGAACTATTATTCTTTTTCTAAAATCGTAATCAAAGATATTTTCTTGTCTCTCATTTTCTTTTTGGATAAACTAAAGAACTTAACGGATCGAACTCATTCTTGACTGTTCCCAAAGAAAGATATTGGTCTTACATTTTGAAAAAAGCGTTCTACATCAATTAGATTTAAAACTCCTTATAGGCTGTTAATAAAAAAAGAAAAATAAGGTACAACATCCTCATCTTTTTATCCATCTTTTTCATATCTACCTCTTCCTATTTGCCTCTTCCTCGTATTCTTACTTACCAAATTTGACAATGTATTTGTCACAAACGAGAGCCCTTCAGCCTACTCCCTTAGGGGATCGACTTACTCTCTCGTTTATTAGTAAATATTGGATTTTTAAGTTGAGTTGATTTTAACACCACTTGTCATAAACTTATTACCCTCTCCCTAAAAATTAGTTTATTGGGACATGCAATGTTTATAAAATTCAAAATATCCATCTTCCTACCTGATGTGGCATTCTGTCACAGCTCTTCTCATTTTGGGATATCTAAGAAATTTCAAGAAGCATTCATTAATATTCCCTGCAAACTCGTCCTTCAAGGAATATCCTATATATGAAAGAAAAAGAAAAAAAGAGCCTTTCCAAGGAATAGTTTGTCTATTCTTCAGTATATGTGTATCCCAACCCAAAAATATTTTAGTGACTAATATAATATAGATATATAAGATGTGAACTAATGAGTTTTCATATTAAGAAATATATGCTGAGATAAAGCAGAGGATTTTTTACATAAATATGCAGTCCAAATATATAGACACACCACATAGAAAAGAAGCATAGACCAAATTTAAACAGCTTAGAAGCAACAAAGGTAATTAGATGCTGAGATCTTTGGTGTAGTCATTATATATATATATATATTCTTATAGAATAATAGATTATCACTCCATATGCGGTCTGTTTTCAAGATAGAATAGTAGAAAACCAGCTTGTAATTAATTTAATTATATAATTACATCGGATCCCTTGTTGGGGTTTGGTGAAACGAAATTAAATAAACAAACTAAATGATCACAACAGCACTCTCACTAGGCCTTCGGAATCTCACCGACTTTCCCTTGTTTTGTTATAAGATTTTGTCGTTCCAATTAAGCATCTTGTGATAGGCATGTAATTTTTAAATCTCAAGTGTTAGGCCAGAAAGCCGGATGAGATGTCCCCAAAAGGCTAGCTTTGGCTTCAAATTCTGTCATTTTGTAGATTACGACACAACGAGTCTCGATGGACAAAAGAATTTGACAGTGTTTCTTGTGATTGGATTGAAATTGGAGCCAAACTGTACATATTATATAGTCTTTGAAACTTTAAGTCGGTGTTTGTATACATGTTCTTGCAGTCAATCTAGTTCTCAAATTTCTATTTGACTTTTGTTTTGATCTTAAAATTCATTATTTCAAAAGCAATCCAATCCAACGAAATATGAGCTTATAAAAAATTATAAATTAAGAGAAATTGTACATGTCATTTATTGTTAATAAAAATTATCTTATTTCTAAGTTATATATTTTTTAGTAACAATTCTTCTTTATTCACGTCTTAATACAATTATATAAATTTGTGATTGTATTTATACAACTTTAACATTTTAAAATATAAAAATCTATCGGAGCATGAATCACTTTAGACTTAATCCAATGGCCAGGGGAACACAATGTCTAACGAAGTTTCAGCGCTTTCACTATGCTCTTTCCAAAGGGATGTTTATGACTTTTTTTTTTTCAATTTCATTTTATGGTTATATATAACTGTATATGTTGAGAGATATTATAAAATTACCTCACATAATTAATGAGTCAGCTTATATATGTATTTAAGCTAACTTTGTGGCCACAAATAACAAACATACCTTTTTTTTTTTAATTTTTTTGGGCAAAAAAAAAAGTGAGTCGTGAGTAAATCAATTATTTTTTTATTCAATGTTATTTATAAAGAAAATTTATTACTTGAATATTAAATTTATTTTAGTCAAAATGGATGTCAATCTAAGAACTCAAACTTGAGTTAATATGGAGAAAAATATGCCAAAGTACCAATTATACTATCAATTCAAATGGTAAATAGAAAACTGACTTGACTCTTCTAATTCTATAAAAACTTACTTATATTGTGATTTAATATTATACGCACCAAGTTATGTTATCATGACCAGTGACCATGAAATTGAATAATATCCATGAGCAACGTGAAGGGTGCACCTATCATTTATCAAGTGGCTTCACCAAAAAAGAAAAGAAAAAAAAAACAAAGAGAAATAATATTTTGGTGATAGTAAAAGACTGGAAATAACATGTAAATAACATATTAACTTAATACAAAGATATTACTATATAATTCTTTATGACTTCAATATATCCGAGAATGCCATTGTTTTCTTAATCATTTAGTATACAACTTTCAAACATGTACACATGTTTGAAGGTTTAGTGAAAAAATAACCTTCACTTGTTGAAAACATATAATCTTAACTTTCTATAGCCAATAATGTGATAAACAACAATTTTTTAAAGGTTGGGTACGTGAAAAAGGAACCTCTTGATATGGATACCGATTACATGCAAACAAAACTTAACACCAATGTTGGTATGGGATCATTCTAATACAGGTTAAGGGATTGGAATTTTGACCTAATGATATAAAACAACTAAAACCCAAAACTATAGGATTTAGATGCCACTCTTAACAATGACAACATTGAAGAAGATAAGCCTATTAACCAACGCACTCAAGTATAAAAGCTCCTAATTAGTTTTCAAAGAATCAGAAAAAATAGCTCATTCATTCATAAAAAAGTTTTGCCTCCTTTAAGCATCATTTTTCCATTTTTATATGCTAACCTTAAAAAACGTAACTGCTAAGATGAGTTTATTAATAAAAATCATCTAACCCACCACATAATAATAAAACCCATAAAAATAACCCATTTAGATGCTAAAATTCATCTAACCCACTATATAATAATATAACCCATGAAAATAACCTATTTAAATGCATGCATATAGGCTGCTAGCTCCAATTTCCTTCCTAAGGCCATGGTTTTCATATTCCTCCATAGATAACACATTTGCAAGCCCTAGTGAAGCCTCTATTATCCTTAATTCGTGCTTAACAATTTCATGCAAGTAAATGTAACATAACAAATTGTTGAGTGTTTCTTTTATTTTCTTTGACCTTGCATTTGTCATTGATGGTCCATGGTTTTGTAAAGCATCAACTCCTTTGTTGATTTGAGCTGGTATAGTATGACTCATTATTCCCACTCTCTTCAAAATGATTTGTCCTCAAATTAGCACCTACATCATCAAAGACAAAATAAGAAATGTAAAAAACATTAAATGTTACACTCACATTATACTCACTTGGTAAGTCAAGTTTATATGCATTATCATTGACTCTTGATATTATTTGAAAAAGACCATCTCCCCTTGGTTGCAACTTTGATTTCCTTTGTATAGGCAATTTGTCCTTCCACAAGTTTACCAAAGCGTAATCACTAGGATCAAAAGTAATATGCTTACAACTTTTGTTGGCTTGTGTTTTATGTTGTTTGTGTTTTCTCTTAGTGTTAAGTCTAACTTTCTCAGGAAGTTGCCTAACCACTTTAACCTTCTTTTTCTCATCTAAATTAACCTTGTCTTTTATTGGCAATGTTATTAAATCCAATAGAGATAATGAATTAAAACCATAAACAAGCACAAAAGGAGAATAACGTATAATACTATAAATAACACAATTATAGACAAATTCCACAAAAGGCAAACATTCTTCTTAGGTTCTAAAGTTCTTACCAATAATAGCATGCAAAAATGTAACCATCATGCAAAACTCTTCTATCAAATTGCCAAGGATGACCTAATAACAAATGTCTTGCCTACAAAGGTACAATATTGCAAAACACCTCGTCCTTATATCTACAAATGGAAAATGGAATCACAACTTGTTTAGTTCCTCTCATCACTCCACTATCATTCAACCATTACAACTTACATAGCCTAGGATGTTTAGCTATAGGTGAACCCAACTTCTCCACTAACTTTGTGCCTAGCTACATTGGTACAACTACCCCTATTTATAATCAAGTTATAATTTTTATCCTTTACTAAACCTACTATGAAAGATATTCTCCCTCTGCATCTCAACATCATCTCTTTCCTTAACTTGTACACTAAGAGCTCTCTACCACCAAGAGTTTCCCACTATGCTCTGGGTATTCTACTCCCTTATTACCATCACTAGCATCTACTAATAGTGGCATATAAGCATCATCACTAGACTCACTCCTAATCTCATATTCATTATCCTCCCTAAGGATCATAAACCTTTCAGTAGGGCACTATAACACTACATGACCTCTACCCAAGTGGCTAAAAACTTGATGTCTTCAGTTTTTCCTTAGGGATCCTTAGGTTTATCCTCAAATTTGCCCTTATTAAGGTTATCCCTACTAGTCTTAGATTTATGTGTATTAGTTTTAAGCTTAGGAGTTGTCCCTAAGGTTATCCTCAAATTTGAACTTTCATTCCTTTTTCCTATAGTTTAGCTTCCAAAAAGATAATCCCAAGTTCTGATTATATCTAGAAGTACTCTTTCCTTTAAGCTACTTCTCAACTTTCATAGCAATGTGTACCATATCCTCAAACTCTTCACAATGTTACAATTCTTCCATATCAGCTATGCTTTTATTCAACCTTTGAAAGAACCTAGTCTGCCTCTCAACTTTCATGACAATGTGTACCATTTCCTCAAGCTTTACACAGTATTACAATTCTATCACATCAATTATGCTTTTATTTAACCTTTGAAGGAACCTAACTATAGTTGCCTCCTTATCCTCTATTAAATTTGTCTTAACCACAACAATCTCCATCTCCTTATGGTATTATTCCACACTTTTGGAACCTTGTGTAAGGCTCTACAACTTGTTATACAAATCCTTATAATAAGAGATAAGAAAAAATCTCCTTATTATCACAGCCTTAAACTAATTCCAAGTTTTTATTGGTTTTCAAAATTCTTCCTTTTAATAGTAATTTGTTAGTCCCACCATAATATTGTATAATCAGTAAATTCAATCACAACTATCTTGACCTTCATTTCTTCAGAGTAATAACAATCAAAAAGTAGCTTTTCCCTTCTCTCCCAGTTTAAGTATATATCTAGGTCAACTTTTCCTTGGAAAGAAGGAACCTTCATTTTAATGTTACTCAAAATTTATGTTTATTCCTTTTTCCACTCTATTTTTGTTATCCCAGCCTCTATTGTACCTATCATAAAAATTTCCATTGCTTTGAACATTTTTACCATTCCTATTACCACATTCTCCTCTAAATCCACCTCTAAAGTTTTTACTGGTATTATGACCTTCATCATAATAATCATCACCATCATCATCAAAATCATGTTCAAATTGCTCCTTTATAACCCTCTTAATTGGCTTTTTAAGAATTACACTTAATTCCCCTTGTATTTTATCATCCTATCCCTGACTTCACAAAACATTTGGTCAATCCTATCAAACTTCTGCTTTAACGATTTTATAAGCAATTTGAAGTTTGGAATAACTATTTCCTCCTCTCCATGTGGAAAATTGCCTTTTTTACCAATAGACATTGTATTTATGAGATTATTAGTAAATATACCTCACAAAACTTACTCCCTTGCGTGTTTTCTCTCCACTTAACTACATTAGTCCTCAATTATTGTGTTTCATACAATGAAATGCAAGACTTTAAAGCTCTTTCAATATTTCTAGACAAACTAAATTCAAAACAAACAAAACTTAAATATATCAATTTTAGACTTACCTCTTTAGATAAGTGACATGATCAAGGAAGACGAGCAATAAAGCAAACATAATGACAAGGAATTTAATGATATGAGTAATGCAATCAGACAATAATCAATTATCAAATATAATTGAGTAAATGACCACTTTAACAATGAAGCCAATTTTTTTTTCTTTTTTGGGTTAACTATTGGGTATTTTTGTAGAAGGAATGATAGCAGCAGTGAAACACAAGAAACACATGGTTTGTTTTTCTTGTTTAGTTAACTAATGGGTATTTTTGCAAAACAAATAAATAACAGCAACAAAACACAAGAAACACACAATTTTTTTTGTTTATTGATAATTCAACTAACAATAAAGAACACACAAAAAAATGATGACAAAAGGATAACTAACCTAAGTCAGAGCCAAAGCTCTGATACCAAATGATATAGACTTTGATTATATACAAACAAAACTTAACACCAATTTTGGTATAGGATCATTCTAACTTAAGTATGAAAATTTAGAATTAGTTCTCAAAGAACTAGAAAAAATAGCTCATTCATTCATTAAAGTTTTGTCTCCTCCAGTCATCATTTTTCCCTTTTTATACGCTAACCCCCCAAAATCCTAACTGCTAAGATGAATTTACTAATGAAATTTGTTTAAGACATTATATAATAATAAAACCCCATGAAAACAACCCATTCAGATACTAAAATTCATCCAACTCACTATATATAACTCATGAAAATAACTCATTTAAATGCCCACATATAGGTTGTTAGCTCCAACTTCCTTCCCAAGGCTATGGTTTTCATATTCCTCCGTGGATGACACATTTGCAAGCCTTAGTGAAGCCTCTAACATCCTTAATTTGTACCTAGCAAATTCTTGTAAGTAAATGTCACACAATAAGTTGTTGAGTGTTTCCTTTATTTTCTTTTACCTTGCCCTTATCATTAATGGTCCAAGATTTTGCAAAGCATTAACTCCATTGTTGATTTGAGCTAGTATAGTATGGTTTCCATCACCTCTAAAGCATGTTGTGAAAGTCTTGGTGATTAGCATAAGATTTTCAATCATGGCATATTAAGAATACACAAAAGACCTGAATTTCTTTAAGGGTTATTTATCAAAATGACTTGTAATCAATACAACTAAAGTATAGGTTTAGATAGCAAATAAAAGAATATATTTAGCATAAACTTGCAAAAAAATTAAGCAACAAACACATTTGATCATATTGATTAGTAGTTATTTATGATATCAACTAAGTTTTTTAACTTATAGTCTAACACTTTTTAAAAGGATAAGTTAATGGTTCATAGACTTCTATTTTATAGACTAATAACTATTGGATTTTTTCCTATATCAATCTAAAGATATTATTCTTAGAATACTTTTGGATAAATGTTTTTTGGTTGTTAAGAAAAGAGATTTTGTTTCATTGTCAATTGGACTAATCCTTATTGATTTTAATAAAGTACTTAAGGATTATGATTGACACAAACATATAATTATAACTTGAATTGAAAATTTTGATTACAACTAACAATTAAATATCTAAGAGAGAGAAAGTAAAGAGGAGAGCATTAGTGCTAGTGAATTTGAATTTTAAATCCATACTATCAACAATGTTGACTCTTCGATAACAACATTAGCATAAGGCAATTTTGGCTCTTGATTTGATCATTCCCGATCTACCACTGGCAAGTCACTGTGTCACATTGTTTTATAAAAGTGGCAAATTGTTTCATTTTATTGTAACAACCAAGTGTGATACAATAGCCATCAATCTTCCAACGTTAGTCCTCTAGCCTTTTGACCTTATTATGCAGTGCTACTCGAATCATTGTTTCCAATTTTATCATTAACGAGTAATGGGTTTAGAGTGGATGAGAGACTATTGATTTATCCTTTGACTTTAGAGATATGCTATTTGAGGGATTCTTCATTGCCATATTGCCAATGGTGCTTCCATCTAGTGTTCCTTTCCCATTAATAAAAATTGTTTCTGGCTACTAATGAATCTGATGGCAGGAAGTGTGTTACTTTTTATTATTAATTTCTAACAAGTCTTGATCATCTAGAACTATGGAAAATTTTTCAATGATGAGGGATAATTAGGGACATTTTCTTACTGAATAGGGTAGAGAGGGCTAGAAAATGTTTTGGTTTTGTGAAATTTGATGATTGATGGGACACAATAAAGGTGATGAAGAGATTGAATGGAGAGTGGTATAGGGATCATTGGCTGGATGTTTGAGTAGCAAGATTTCCATATCCTTGGGTCAGGAACCAACAGGGGAGATGTGTGACTTTAATGGGGATAGCTTGATCCCTGAATGACCCACAAGGGGGTTGAGGTATGAGGGTGGTAGAGAGAATGTGTAAGGAAGTGGCAATAAGGAGGAGGGATGGTATACGCTTGTTGGCGATGATTTCAGGGGTAAAGAGGAATAAAATCAAAACTACATTACCAACTCTGCTAACTTATAAAACAAAGGCAAAGGAAATAGAGTGGCTATTTCAAAGTGCAGTGGGCGTGGCATAGGGCTATAGACCAATTGGTTTGTTAAGGGAGCATTTGCAAAAAGGAGCACACAATCCAATCAAAGTGGTAATGGTGGGTGTAGGGAAGGTCTTACTAACTTTCAACTTTATGAAATGAATACTTAAGATTAGAGGGGAGGATGCTCTATAAGTTCTTTCAAAGATTTAGTCCATGGTCGATGATAGAGGTGGTGGATAATCTGATATGCAACTATTAATGTTGATTAAGGTGTTCCCCCTGTAGGCTTAGTTAGATGGATTTCTGGCAAGGCTAGGGGAAAGGTGGGATAGGTATCTTGATAAGGATATAGGCTTAAACCATAAAATGAGGCTAGAAATGTGTTGCATTTTAGTGGTAATGAGGGTAAAGGTGGTGATTCCAACATTAATTGTGGTGGAGGTCGATGGAAGAATGTATGCCTTGAGTCTAAAATAAGAGCCATATTGAGACAAATGAGTGGTGGAGGAATAGGCCAAACTGGCAAATAGTCCTACACTAGTGGCAAGTGGAAATAGACAAGTGGAGAAAGAAAGGGAAGTTGGTAGGCGAAGCAAGGAGGTAATCATAATTTCCCAACTAGTAGTCAAGGAACTTAAGCCAATAGTGTATGGAGAGCATAGAAGGAAGATGGGTGAGAGTGAGAATAAATTAGAGTGGGATGGGTAGGTGGTAAAAAAGTCGTTAGACCAATCAATTGGGCCCTTGGGGGATGAAGTTAGGCCGAGAAGTAATCCACAAACCTAAACCAAAGAATAAGCTTGTGTTGTAAGTAAGGAGAAGGATTGAACCTTAGGGGACCAAAAAGGATTAGAGAGCCCACTTTCCATAAGTTGAGATGTTGGGTTACAAGATAAGCCAAATCAAGGTTGGCTGATTGAGTTATAGGGACTTGACAAATTGTAAGGTTAGGCTAAAGCCATCGAGTTAGCCCAGATAGACTTGGTAGGCAATTAGGCTAACCTAGCAATGTTGGAAACGAAACAACACTATAGGGGGATTGATAACTAGCTGGCCAAAGATGGCACTGGCGTAGTCAGCATTGGAGGGAAATTAATATGGGACTAGCAGCACTCGCTAGCATCCTCTTTAACAACATAAAGATGCATGCAAGTGGGAAAGGGGAGGGGAGTGAGTTTGTAAAGGATGCAGGGGAAAGCAAGAGAAGGGAAAGAAAGGAAGGTAAGGGCAGTGATGGTGCTCCAGTGAGATCGAAGGTCCTTTTGGCACTATTGGGTAAGGGTGAGGCAAACTTTGAACTCACCAAAGGTAACCTAATGAGACAAAATAGGTTGAAAGTCCAAGCTAATGTGACTTTGAATGAAAGTAGA